>JAWZYT010002815.1:52500-250000 GCA_034508575.1 Petrolisthes manimaculis | reverse complement strand
TTGGGGTGCAGGACCAGGTGGGGGCCAGGCCAGACCAGACCAGCGTGGCGAGGCACCTGACACCAACTCCCTCCACCTGACACCTCCCAGAGAATAACCTGCCCTGTCACGCCCTCGGAGCCACACACCACCACCACTACCACCACCAGCCCCTCATCCCTTCCCTTATCCTTCCCTTATAACGCCATGGCTGACTGATCCTAGACTGTCTCTGGGTAGGAACAGGAGTAAGATTAGGGGGTATAGGATGGGGATGTATAGGAAGAGGGGTATAGGATGGGGATGTATAGGAAGAGGGGTATAAAGGAAGTGAGGTATAGGAGGGGAGGGGGGTGGATATAGGAGAAGGAACTACGAATGAAAGAATGGAGGGCAGAGTGTGTCAAGTGTCGCGAGGTAAGCCACACATAGATGGCAGTTTGGTCTACCTATGAACCCTGTTTGGTCCCACTCTCACTACCCATCCCAACCCAACCCACACACTCACCTACCCGACCCTCTTGACTTCATGCCTATCCCTCCTGTCCATCCTTCCGCTACCTACCTCCATCTCCCTCGACAAATGAATGATTGATTGATTGATTGATTGATATTAGGCGCCGCAACAGCGAGATCATATGGCGCCCGAAGAGCAACGTGATTGAGATGTGGGACAATAAACACAAAAAGTAACAGATGAAAAATAGGGACGGTCAAATGAATGAATAAATGAGAGAGAGAGAGAGAGAGAGAGAGAGAGAGAGAGAGAGAGAGAGAGAGAGAGAGAGAGAGAGAGAGAGAGAGAGAGAGAGAGAGAGAGAGAGAGAGAGAGAGAGAGAGAGAGAGAGAGAGAGAGAGAGAGAGAGAGAGAGAGAGAGAGAGAGAGAGAGAGAGAGAGAGAGAGAGAAGGTATAATGTAACCTAAGTAAGTAAGTATTGATGATCTCTGTCGTGGCTTCAGTATACTTCAGTCCATCTTTGCCTGCCAGCCACCGTGATTTTTTTTTTTTTTTTTTTTTTATAGTTACCTTCCTACTTCCTTCCTACCTGTCCTGCCCTGGTCACCACAAGCATCACGTTACTCCTCCATTTCTTCATCATTTACTTTGCGAATAGAACCATTTAATAAATCCCTTTAAACATTAGGCTACCACAGTTATTGTTATTGTTATTATTATTATTATTATTTGCATTTCCATTATTATTATTATCCTATTATTATTATTATTATTATTATTATCCTATTATTATTATTTTCCTATTATTATTATTATTATTATTATTATCCTATTATTATTATTATTATTATTATTATCCTATTATTATTATTATTATTATTATCCTATTATTATTATTATTATTATTATTATTATTATTATTATTATTATTATTATTATTATTATTATTATTATTATTATTATTATTATTATTATTATTATTATTATCTTCTTAATTTTTTGCTTTCCAATCACCACCAAACAAAACAAAACTTCTAACCTTTAACTCACCACTCTTATTTATTTCTTTTGACCTCATTTCGTGTTTGTAGCTGAATTGCAATCAATCTAAAATATTGCGGTATTTCCTGCTCATTCCCAGTTATTTTCCTCTCTGATTTTGCCGTCGAAAGTTGCCATACATCTTCCGTCTGTAGCTCTATCATTGTTTCTTTTTCCCCCAAGTCGACAATCATACAGTCGGTGGCACAAGTTTTTCTTACGAGAGGAAACGCGCCTCTGAGTATCATTCATTACGTTCGGGATTTTCGAGTGTACATCCTTCTCCTACAATACCGAATCCACTGCATGCTGGGCAAAACAAAGCAGATTGGAATATATAAAAAAAATATATCTAATTCATGGCTCTACTTAATGCCTTGAAACTTAATCTATATATATATATATATTATACTTTTAGGTAAGAAAATACGGTCGAATGATTTGTGGGCGAGGGGGAGACAAGACTTTTGCTCACGACTGTCCTTTGCTTGGCACACAAAGAGGTCGGGAAATGGGAAGGGTTGATCGTGACGTCAGGACTTGAGGTTTGAGGGTGAAAAGGGCAACAACGGAGGCGGCGAGCGAGAAGTAGTAGGGAGGCCTGGCAAGTGATCGGTGTCTTGGGAGTAGTTGGGAAGGTGTAAGGATCAGTGGAGGGTGTATAGGGTGTAGTGGAGCAGAGTGAATACGGTGGTGGTGGTGGTGGAGCATAATGGGTAGTGGAGAGGTGTGCTAATTAGTGGAAGAAGGAGATAGTGGATAGTGGAGAGGCCTATAGTAAACAGTGAAGGGAAGATGTAGTGGAGGGGGACACACTTTTGCACCAGAAAAAAATAAATTTCTTGTTTTTTTTATTTTAGACAAGATTTTGACATATCTTTTATGACTGGACATATTAAAAAAACATTTTTTTTCTATATTTGGTAAAACAAAAATTGGGGGTGGGTAGATGGGTGGATAGGTAGGGTGTTGGTGGTTTCGGTGAGGTGAGTGTGTTGTATGGGTGGGGCGAGACGGGTGCAGGTATAGGGTGTAGACCGGGTGTAAGAGTGGGTGTCAAGGCAGTAGTGGGTCGCTGAGGACACCTGAGCCGCCCACTCAAACCCACCCACCCAAACACACACCTACCCCTCCACCAAACCATACCATCCACCCCCTACCTCCCTACAATACCTACCTGGCCTAACCGGTCCCCTTCTCTCTTCCTCCTCCTCCACTTCTTCTTCCTGCTCCTCCTCCTCCTCCTCCTCCTCCTTCCATACCCACCTCAAAGCTCTCACTTTCCCCCTAGACTCATTCCAACCTCGATAACATAAACACACTAATAAATTCTTCGTCCCAAACCAAATCACCAGGCATGTTCCTTCGCCTTGCTTTCACCATCACTAACCCTGTATCACGTGGCCAGTCACCTTATACATTATAAAGGCAAGTACCTACTATAATAATAGGTGAGGAAGTAAAGACAAGGGTGGCGCCAGGAAACAGCAGACCTGAACTAATCTGGACCCACGGGTAACACAAGACAATGCACCGCTCGCCAACATAGAATTAGTTAATGGCTTCACCCTATACGGCTTGTAGGTATAAGGGTTCAGATGGTAGGGGGTCGGAAAGTAGTCTTTAATTAATGTCTTTTTCAAAGTAGTTAAAATCAACTTCAGCATAACTGATTTTCTGTAGATAAATATTCATAACGAAAGATAACTGCTATAGGGACTATTAATACAATGTTAATTAAAAGTATTTCTTTAGATGATATAGATTAATAAGGAAGATCATGGAGAGACTACGAAGTGGTCATCTTTGGTAGAAACACATGGCGCTATAATAGTGTTTTATACATTCCAATGAAGAGATTAAGTACAAGGTAGAGAATAGTTTGTCATGCAGCTGGCCCTTCCTTCCTTCCTTCCTTCCCTGGTCCAACCTATAGGCCTCACTGGCGGCTGACGGTGGCTACTCTAAATATTTGTGTAGGCCTAGGGCGACGGGCGGGTCCTGCCTTTCGCCTGACGTTTGACTTCCTCCCTCACCCACCAAGCCTGCAGCAATGCCTTGTAACTCAGCAGCTGCCTTCAGTACTGATAATTACATTTCAATACAATCTACAAACTTATCATTCAAGCTCGTCAATCATGATGCGGAGATCGGAACGTTTCCCACTGATACACGTTCAATTAATATGCATTTTACAAACAGTTAAGGCAAATACAAACGCCAGAGAACAAAATAGTTTAAGCACAAAATTTGTTAAGCATCATAAGGATTAGGTGAGCATGAGAATGTTAGCTGGTATTATACTCCAAGCCTTCCATAATCGATGTTTTGTATTTCTTTCACTCCCGTTTATAATTACATAATGGAAATCAACGCAGGTAAACATCAAGTTCAAATGGATATGAATGATAAATCACCTGTATTAGCTAAAGTGGCATCGAATTACTGACATCATCTGCATAGGACATTTCAATGGAACTTTGAATATTTGACACATGCGCTATTTCTCCACTAAGCAAAAACTAAAGTGCTATAAAAACGAGAACAAGATATATCAACCAGGGTGGCTATGATAAAACCCTGGCCACAACGACTGTACTCTGCGTCTTGGCGAAGTTTACCTCAGGTTTCTTTTCATATCCACACAAATAGGTTTCTCTCTCCCCTCACTTCTGGTTCCCACAAGAGGCCGTCCCCAGGGAGAGTGAAGGAGTGAGATAAATCTGAGATCCTTATGTGCCCCGCGAACACCACTACCAGGAAAAGAGGAGAGGTGGGAAAAAATGAATGGAGGAAGAAAAGGGAAAGAGTGAAAATGCTAAAGAAAAAGGTAACAAGTTTGGGGAAAGAGAGAGGGAGGAGTGGATAGACAATAACAAAGGTGAATGAATGAATGAATGAAAGACAAACAAAAAAAGGAGGAATAGGTAGTGTAGTGAAAGAGGAGTGAACCAAGTGACGAGCTGTGTGTTAGTGTGATAAGATATGAAATTCGTCAGTGATAACAATAATGCTATGACGTAATGCCTTCCAGAAAATACAGGTATATTATAGGGTGTTACAGCTAAACTACAGAATAAATTAGTGTTGGGTCTGTACACAGACTTTGGGCTATCTGGGAATAAGGGGACAGGCTTGGGGTGGGTAGAAAACCTGTCCCCTATTCCCGCACCCCTATAACACCCCCACAAGCCTGTCCTGAAATGAGAGGAAGTGAAATGAGAGGAAAGGAGGGGAGTGAAAGGGAGAGGAGGGGAGAGGAGTGAAAGGGAGAGGAGGGGGGAGAGGAGGGGAGAGGAGTGAAAGGGAGAGGAGGGGGAAGATGAGTGGAGGTGAGGGCAAGGGGTCGACCACCAACCAATAGGTCAGACACATTTTCAACACAGACAAAGAACCTATTGAACACGGCTGGTTCTTTGGGGTCCATGGCTCATTATGCTAAAGAAGATATTGCTGGGTGTGTGTGGGGTTAAGTTCTCCTTTTCTGTCTGTCTCTCTGTATCTGTCTGTCCGTCAGTCAGTCTGTGTGTCTGAGTCTGTCTGTCTTTCTTTCTGAATCTGTGTGTCTGTCTGTCTGATTATCTGTGTATGTTTGTGTGTCTGTCTTACTGTTTGTCTTTCTGTGTGTGTGTGCGTGTGTGTGTGTGCGTGAGTGTGTGTGTCTGTCTCTCTGTCTGTCTCTCTGTGCGTCTGTTCGTCTCTAATTATGCTCCCCTGTTAATCGGTATCGACAATGAATTTAATAGGTTCCGTCACCGTATTAACAAACACTTTCTTAATGTCAAATTTTGCTCATATTGTCGAAAAGAATAAAACGAAAAACAGAACAAAAAATAAAAATAAATGTTACCTCAAGTGGAGTGGAAAAGAATAGAGTAGAGTGGAATAAAGTGGAGTAGAATAAAATTAAGTGGAGTGAATGGAGTGGAATAGAGTGGAGTGGAGTGGAATGAAGTGGAGTGGAATAGAATTGAGTGGAGTGGAATGAAATGGAGTGGAATAGAGTTGAGTGGAATAGAATAGAGTGGAGTGGAGTGGGGCAGGCCAAGGGTCAGGGCGGAGACACCCAACTCCTGCTCGTTCACCCGCATCTTCCTCGCTAATGACTCTTGCTTATTACTGCCCTCATGACGTCTACACCTCTTAACACATCCACACCAAAATGATTAGAGGAAAAGTGCAATGCAGAAAACATTTTAAACTACTTCAACTCCGGTCATGACTTGCTCTCTGTGATATGTGTATGTGTATGTGTACGTTTGTATGTATGTATGTGTGTGTGTGTGTGTGTGTGTATATGTGTATGTGTGTATGTGTGTGTGTGTGTTTGTTTTATATAATTTGGTATTTCACTAAATGGTACACGGTGATAAACAATGATTAAGTTGCTTCACTCTCACTTATTTCCACGTGGAGAAAAACATACTATACGAATTCCACTGGATGACTCACGCATTTAGGAGGAGGAGGAGGAGGAGGAGGAGGACGAGGAGGAGGAAAGGAAGGAGGAGGAGGAGAAAATAGGAGGAGGAGAAAATAGGAGGAGGAGAAAATAAGAGGAGGAGGAGGAGAAAATAGACGAGGAGGAGGAGAAAATAGACGAGGAGGAGGAGAAAATAGACGAGGAGAAGGAGGCCCCGGTACCCTCACGTCTGGAAGGAAGGAAGGAAGAGAGAAGAGATGGGCTGGGCTGGGACGAGGTAGACGGTATCGGCGTGGTGGTGGGTGGTGGGGGATACACAAAAGGCTGGAGGGGGTGTAGGGGTGAAGTGAGTGACACCCCAACACACGATAAACTCTCCTACGTCACCCACCCGCCGGTCGAAGGAAGGAATGAAGGGGATGGGGTGAGAGGGGATGGAGTGAGAGGGGATGGAGTGAGAGGGCATGGAGTGAGAGGGCATGGAGTGAGAGGGCATGGAGTGAGAGGGCATGGAGGGTATTTATTGTCCACACATATATACAATTTAATATACCAATACTTCCTACATGTCTTATGAAAATTATAGTACATAGGCTATACAATAAAAAGAAAAAAAATTGAGGCAGTAACAATCAGGTGTATTTTGCATTTATTCTGGCTGAGCAAGTAGACCGGAATGATGGGCTGTTTTGTCCTCACGTGCCGAGAGACAGAGGAGCTATAATAGTGTGACAAGCCTTCATGACCTCTCTTTCATGCAGGTTGTGGCTCAGTAGTCATTGGCTCTGGTTGGTGTGGGGGATGGGATGGGATGGGATGGGCCTGCTGATGTCTATCTTGACGTCTCAATGATACAGCACAACTCGTGTAGATTTGATACAGCCCCAAACACCTATAGGAATCCCACGTCATAAGGTAATAGTAATAACAAAGTATATACAAGTAGTAAAGAATCGAGGGTTTTTAGTATTGCAGATGCCACAACTCCTACACTAAAAAAACATAAAAAAATGTTAAGCTAGTAAATTAAGTTAGTGACAACAATTAATCCTCTTTTGGGGCAAATTGTCTTAGCATCACCTTGGGCTTGACAATGTTAACGTTTTTATGACCATGTTATAAGGTTTTGGACAAATTATTTATTTCTAGACAATAGGCAAAGATTTCTCGGCGTCAGGGAATTATCGCGTTAAGTAATTATACTCAGTTCTCATAAATTTATGGGTGGTACTTAAAGTTGATTTCTGGCTGTAGGTGTCACTTAAAACTGACATCTGTCCCTCAGGTAATCTGTTCTCTATTATGTATTAGTGAGACAGTTTCTCTGCCTATATATCCTTTCCTCTCATTCTTTCTCTCAGTCGCTCTTTCCATGTTTCTTTACTAAAATGCTATCGTCCCACCTCTCTCCTTCCCTCAGTGACTCTCCCCTTACCCTTCTACGACACACACACACACACACACACACAAATGCCACTTCCCTCCCTCCCTCCCTGCTAGCCATCAAGCCGCCCCACCTGTCACATCGGAAGGGCCACGACTGATAACATGACCTACTGAGGAAAGCATGTGGGCAGGACGGTGACACATGTGTTGGAACGCCCATTTATACTCGTACTCTTCCTCCCTACTCGCATCATCTGATCTCTAACTCTCTAACTCTCTCTCTCTCTCTCTCTGTACGAGTATATTTAAGTCTCTCAGTGTATCCTACTCCCATTCTTCTCTCCCTCTCTTTCCTGTCTCCTCTCTCTCTCTCTCTCTCTCCCACCTATCTTCTCCACCTCCCCTTCCTCCCCTTCCTCCTCAGTTTTTTATACACCCTCAACAAGACACATAGCACCAGAGGCGTTTTTTCCACACAAGTCGGACAGCATCAAATAGTTAATATAGATTTATAGTTCGTTAAGACCCACTACAGGACTTTTTTTTTTATGTATATGTATATATATAATTTCTCTTCTTTTGCCAAGGCTAAGATTGGAACGTAAGTGGCAATAATTTCTACTGCGTTCAATTTGACAGTCGTAACTTTCGGTAGCACCTGAGAGATAAATTAATTCTGGTGTAATATCTTGCATTTCACACCCAAAATTAACTGTACAGTAATCCTTGCATAATAATTAGTTTTGTATGTTTATTTTATTAGCTCTCGAATAGCCAGAGGAATGAGTGACAAATATTAAGGTCTGGGTACAAGAAACATAATGAAATGCAAACAGAGAGAGAGGTGAACAATAAAGGTATCCATATATACGGTATATATGACCAAATTTCATCAATATAATGTAAAAAAATCAATATATTATGAAAAAGAAATGTAGCTGACTCTTCTAACGAAATATAGTTAATTAACTACTCGTTCAATTTAGCAGGCAGGTAGCCTAGTTGGTTAAATTTGTATCCCACTTGCAGATTCTTCTCGGTCAAATAATTATGCCCCTTCAGATTTGCAGGTATAACCCAGCCCTAAATATGAGGTGAAAGACGGAGAGAGCCATTGTTTGTCTTGATAACAGAAGAAAACATATAAATTATGATATCCAGCTTCAGAATGTTGTGAGTCAGTCAGAACAGCACACAACCCACGTCAGTAGTGCTTCATGTTAAGAGGCCTTGTTGTGCTTACCAGAATAGCTGTGTTCATATCGTCGGGGTGGCCAAGCGGACAGTGCCAGTGCCAGTGCGGTGCCATCCTGACGGACGCTGTCACGGTATGTCTCTCAGGATTTTCACCCTTAGGGTTTACAAGAGGAAGTATTGCTGCCACCTTTCCTCTATAAATATGACTTAGAAACATTTCCTTTCTACCAAGACCATTAACACATTTTGAAGTTTCGTAGTATATATATATATGACATCTTCAGACTTATAAGTAAATTTTCAAAGGAGTGATCCGTGAGTGTTGGGGTCAGGATGGAAACAAGGGTAGGGTAAACTGACGCAGGGTTTGTGGTAGGGTAGGGTGAGGCCTGGCAGAGAAGGAATGAGGCATGAGGGTCGACTGGCAGGCGGGCAGGGTGTTGTGGGGTGAGGAGGGGTCTCTCTGCTGGCGGGGTGTTTCTCCCATACGTCTGGTCGCCCTGCCAAGTCCGGCACCAACATACAGGCAAAATAAACAGAAGGGCGTCCCTCTGGCTTCACCTGGCACCGGGGTACTTGTGATGCCGCCATGGCCTAACCTTTGCTAAAGTAGTATTCTAATAATTCTACCATTTTACCAACTCCTAACCTAACCAGTCTCTAACTTTACCTAATTAACCCTTTTCTTTTACTGCACAATGTAGCATAACACAACACAACACGACTGAATATAATAACACAACATAACAAGGAAAAGCTTAAACCTTAATTTACCCTGACCAACAGATATGGAAACCAAACACGTCATCCCCTCGGCTGGCTTCTGATGGCACCATGAGGCCCAGTTGACATTTAGAGAGGGACGCACGGGACAGTGAGTGTGTCCGGGAATGTCCTGGTAGTGAGCAGCAGCAGCAGCAGCAGTAGGTATGTCCCGCCTCAGTGAGTGGCACTTGTGACATCACTGCATGAGACCACCTGTCGGAGCTCGTCAACTCGGTGATGATGAAGCCATGATTACTGAGCCACACAACACAAGATAATTAGTGCACGATGTATTTCCTCACAGTCCCCCCCTCCCTCCTCCCTCCCCCATACCCTCTCTCTCTCTCTCTCTGCATGTGAGGGTATGTATGTATGTATATATTGTGTGTGTGTGTGTGTGTATGTGTGAGACGCCGTGTATGCGTGGTTTATAATATCTGGGTTTTTAAAAATACTATCTTACATATTGGAGTAAGATCTAATAAGGACGGAAAATAAGACAAGGATGAAAACATTAATACAAAACGATTGTCATCTTGATATATGCAATAAAATTTCACATAGGCTAGTCTGTCGTAGTTTAATTAAGCATATAAAGTGGCAGTTGGTGATATCAAAACTTATAGAAGGTTACTGCCTCATCGTCAATCATTAGAAATATTTTTCCATAGAGAAATATATAAAAGATAACTGCACTAATTGATACCTGAAAATATTATGAATGTGACTCTCTAATCTACTTCTGCAAATATATTCGGCAGGCTCTACATAAACACACACATTCATTCATCTCTTTACGTCTCTCTCTCTCTCTCTCTCTCTCTCTCTCTCTCACTCTCTCTCTCTCTCTCTCTCTCTCTCATCCGCCTCGCCTTACTCCGTTCTCCACAGTCCTTCAGGTGGCCGCTCGGACCGCTCTCAAAATAGCTTCCCAGATACAGTCACTTTCCTCAGACTTATAACCCATTGCTGCCCCCACCCAACCTGCTGACACCCGGAAGCCTTGGACCCTCCTACCATACTCCCCCCCCTTCCACACACCCACACTACACCTACTCTACACACACCCACACTACACCCAAATACAGGCTTCATCTACACATATCTCTAGGGATACATATCTACGTGGACACATTCACATTGATGCATAATTATTCATACATACAAACGCGTTGTACACATCCACACTCACCTACAGTACTGTACACCTAAAAATGTACACACACGCAAAGTATATCTACACATATCCACCTCTACACCCAATAACAAATGCACATATACTGTTCACACATCTGCACACACCAACACGACACCTTCACAAAATAAATAAACACACACACACACACACACACACACACTCCCGCAGTGCCGGTACTTGTCTCCTGCTGAGCTTGAAATGTGCAAACTGACTGGTGGGATAATTTTCTATAAGCTGTTGCCTAATTTTCACGTTGGTTTTGACACAGTAAAGTGGCGTGGAAGTGATATCCTTTATCTCATTCACTGCAAAACATAACAATTATACTTTTAGTTTGTTTCATGGGTTGTTGATTCATATTATTATGCGTTATATCAAATCTCTCTTGCACTAATAATAATTAATCATTACCTTCACGGGACCCAGATACTTGATGAACTATTATTGATGGATATTGTGTATTATTGTTGATCTTGCAATAATAAATAAATAAAATAATAATAAATGAAATAAAAAATTATATAGTTGACCAAGTTCGGTGTAAGTGATTCCCCCAAACTCTTCCAGGTAACAGACTTTACTTTTAACATTAGTGAACTTGGTGTGTTCTTTTGATATATTAGGGAGGAATCGGTAGTGTTCAATACATCAATAGTACACATATGTACACTCGTGATACGTAATCCCTGACCACAGATGAACGGTAGGCACCACACATATCCTACCCTGCATTCGAACTCAGCCTCTATAGGTGTACTGGCTGGGGAAATGAGCATTACCAGGCGATTCGAAGCTTTCTGTTCTTCACACTCTGGTCAGAAAGTATGTATCACGAGTGTACACCACAGTAGTGACACATCAAAACATATTAATGTGAACAAGTTACATATAGAGAATAAATAGAAAGTTAATTAAAGGTCTACCATCCATCCATCCACATCCATTACACACTCTGTTCAATAGCCACAGTCCGTCTTCAAAGTCATCACAGAGTTTAATCACAAATCGCTATACCGTCCTCGTTCTGGGACTTACATATCAACTGTGCACGACTGTGAAATTGGCCCTAAAGCTCCTTGTCCTCCTCCCTGGCATTACAGTACTAATCCTTCGCTTCCTGTACCTTGCCTCTCCTGTTGTCTCCTGTCCGTGTTGTACTGTCCCTCCTGCTGTCTGTCTACTGTTCCCCGTCCTCTTCTCCTGCCCCCTGGCTCAATGTCATCCACTCTCATCCTTCTGATTCTTGGTCTTATGTCACCCACTCTCCTTCTATCGCCTGGCCCTCTATCTCCCAATCTCATTTTGTCACTTGGCCCTATGTCACCCAACATGACCCCTTCCCATTTTGACCTTGACCTAGTCCCTAGTCAAAGACATGGCACATGTTATGAAGTGAGCAAGGGACACACTTGACAATGGCCGGGCTGTGGGGCGGTAAGTCTGGCAGAGGAATTGTATAGACGGGTCCCTTATCTTGTTGGCGTATAGTATGGTTACCCCTTTAACTTGAGAAACCAAAGTCGTCGTTCGGGCAACCTATGTACTATGCACAGACCTCAACAACTGTTGTATAGAGGTCAACTCTCATTTTCAGCTACACTGTAGAGCATTAAAAAAAAAATAAAAAAAATATGATATTCGTAGATGATGATGCAAACAGAAAATCAAACGTGTGGTTACTGTAAAGCTTTTGGCTACATTTGATTAGAAGTATAGTTTGCAGCAAAATAAACTGAATTCGTTCATGAACTGCATTGTACTGTACATATTATTTGAAAGCTGCTTCAGATCTGATGGAAAACACCTTTAGAATCTGATATTGTAAAATTTCTACATACTTCCACCTCTACCAGCCACCCTAACCCAGCCTGTTCTCCCTCACAGTAACTTAATATTGCTGCCTTGTTTACACTCGTTGCGTCGTGCCCATGACCGGGACCTTAGGGAACCAAACACTCTCTTCCAAAGACTGACCAGTTTTAAGTTCCTAACCCTAAGCTGCTGCAGGAAAAAATATTCAAGTACAGGTTTTAAATAATTTTAGAAAAGTAGTATTGAACCCTTCACGGTTCACCATAATAATAACAAAAATAATCAACAATGGCAATTAATACAGAGTTAGATAAAAAGAGCGAGTGATTGAGTGAGCGAGAGAGCAGAGTCCCTCCAATTTCAATGACTTTCTTGAGAAAAACCACAAAACTAAAATATTTCCTCTCTTTCTACTTCCTTCTGAAAATCTGTACATGCATCCTCCTCTTTCTCCTCTTCTTCCTCCTCGTTGTCCACTTTCACACCCTCTCCTACCACCCCCCTGCCTGACCCCTTGACCTGCTTACTCCCTTCACTCCCCTCACTGGATAAATTGTGCCCTGTTAGCCACTACATACACACACACACACACACACACACACACACACACACATAAACACAATCCACATAATAGTACAGAGAGAGAGAGAGAGAGAGAAAGAGAGAGAGTGTGGAGGATATGTAGCGTGTGGGATTAAGATAGGGGAAGGGTTGATGGGGAGGGGGGAGGGGGGAGGGGGGGTCAGTGTTCCCCTCGTTAGATATGGAGGGTGTGAGTAAGAACCGGTTGGTGTGGGGTGTCCAGTGTCAAGCAAGGGGTTGGGGGGGCGAAGGAGAGGGGAAGAGAAATGAGGGAAAGAGAAATGAGGGAAAGAGAAATGAGGGGAAGAGAAATGAGGGGAAGAGAAATGAGGGGAAGAGAAATGAGGGAAAGAGAAATGTGGGGGAGAAATGTGGGGAAAGATGAATGAGGGAAAGAAAAATGAGGGAAAGAAAAATGAGGGAATGAAAAATGAGGGAAAGAAAAATGAGGGAAAGAAAAATGAGGGAAAGAAAAATGAGGGTGAGAGAAATAAGGGGAAAAGGAATGAAATAAAAACAGGGACTAAGGAAACAGGGACCGGTGGGTGTGGAACAGGGACAAAAGAGAGAGACCAGGAATGAAATAAAAACAGGGACTAAAGATACAGGGACTGGTGATGTGTAAAAGGGACAAAAGTAGGGGAACAGAAATAAAAAAAAAAGACCATGGACGAGGGTAAGTAAGAGAGTATATTATAGGCTAAGTGGGAGAGAGATAAATGTCTGAGGGTTACTTGGTCATTAGGCTGTGATGTCATGGGCTGGTCTCACTCACTCCTTCCCTCCTTTGTTGCTGTTGTTGCCCTGTTTGTTTGGCTGAGTGATAAGCTAATTTTACCTAATGTGGCTAGTTAATTTTTGGGGTGTCTGGGTGCCTATGTTGTTGTTGTTGTTGTTGTTGTTGTTGTTTTGTTTTGTTTTCCTCCTCCCCCTCTCTCTCTTATTTTTTTTCTATTGTCTTTCTGTCATTATGCTTCACTCATGCATTATTTTATTTTTGTCATTCTCATTCGTCACTCTTTATCATTCGCTGCTCTTTCCAAACTTTCTTAATTTATTAATCCCTCGTTTGATTCTGTTCTTTTGATTTTTTCTGCAGTCTCTTTTACTCAGTCTGTCTGTCTGTGTATTTTTATTCTTCTCTCTCTCTCTCTGAATCCTTTTATTTATCACCTTAACATCCCCTCCCTTACTCACTGTCATATTCCCCCTTCTAAATATGCATTATCCTTACACCTCCTCTGGTCTCTGTCTGTCTGGTCACTGCCTGTATGTCCTGGTGGCCATCCTTTGTTGTGTTGTGTTGTGAAGTGTTGGGTCTGTTCCCCGAGTACAACACACAGTGACGCCTTATCTTGTCCTGCTTCCCTTCAAGAGGTTGGGTTGGTTATCTATGCTGCTCACTCTTCCCTCATGACATCAACTCTCACCCTCACTTTAACCTCTGTTTGTCTGTCTATCTCTCTTCCTATATGTCTCTCTGTCTCTCTGTCTGTCTCTGCCTATCTGTCTCTTTGTCTCTCTGTCTCTATCTGTCTCTCCCTGTCTCTGCCTATCTGTCTCTCTGTCTCTCTGTCTCTCTCTGTCTGTCTGTCTGTCTGTCTCTCTCTCATTTGCTATATTTCTTTGACCTATAAAATGCTGCCTCTCATCGTTTTTCGCCCAGTTTTTAGTGTAGATCTTAATTCTCTACACTAAAATACAGTTTCTTCCTAATTTCTTCACGAATTTATACATCATGAGGTTATTGCCTTATGCTCATCTCTTTTACCTTATCCTATTCTCCTCTTTCTCCTTCCCTTTCCCTCACTTCCTCCGCCTTCCTTCACTTCTTTCTTTTCTCCATTCACAACCTACGTAGTCACCTTTTCTCCTCCAATTCAGTCACCAAACATGAGAGACGCTATTCCAAATCGCTTACCTAGCAGAAAGGGGTCCCAAAGAATCAGCTGGTTGGTCAAAGTGGATGAGTAAGTGAAATGTGTGTGTGCAAGAAGAAGAGATTATTGGTGTGTGTGTGTGTGTGTATGAAACAGGGTCCAGATGTGTACGTATAGTATTATGTATGTGCGCGTATGTGATAATTTGCGTGTGTGTAAATAAAATATATGCGTTAGTGCAGCATGTGTATGTTTAATAACAGCATTTTTCGTTAACATATGCTACGGAAAATGCTACCGTCTCACCCACAACCCTGAACATGAAGTGGAGTTAGATTTGTGACAGTTTCAACACACATTTGCCTGTATATTATTATTATTATTATTATTTCCTCACACAACAAAATCCAATCCCATCCAAGTCGAACGTAACAGGAAAGCAACACATACGGTTTCTGTCTCACAAACTTACACGTACAATTTTCTCCATTTTTACGAGTCACTGAGGGCAGGAAATAATACTGTAGGCGACCGTAGCAGCACCTTTGAAAGACACGAGCTAGATGAGAACATACAAAGGTCATGCAAATGGCTTTGGGGTTCTGGTTAGAGGTGAAATCTACATGGTGGGAGGGTGGGTCCGTATTCCTTCATGCAGTCAGTCAGGCAGTCAGTCACACCTTACTATCATGCGTTTTCTGAAGGGGTCTTTTTGCTTGCTTGCTCGTGTTTTCTAAGGGGGTCTTCTTTTTGCTTGCTTGTCTGTGAGCAAAACGATGTGCTTGTGTTTTCCGGCCACAAGCAGCAGTAGTCACTCACTTCTCTTGTCCACATATATCATAATTTTCCTGGCCATGCTTTTTTTTAATTTTGTTTTTGGCTATGTGTTCTTCCGGTGTGCAGGTGAGGGACACACCTACATACATACGTTCTCTACATGCATTCTCTTTATATACATACATAAATAAATACTAAATATATACTGTCCATACACACAGACACGTATACATAATTATGTATTCCGCACACGTACACACTGACAGCGAAAGGCAGACAGACAAACAGACAGACACAGAGAGAGACCGAGTTAACAAGGAAAGGACAGAGCGTGAGTGAGTTTAAGGGGGGGGGGAGTAGGGGACAGGCTTGGGGGGTGTTTGGGGTGTGTGGGAATAGGGGGACAGGCTTGGGGGGTGTTTGGGGGGTGCGGGAATAGGGGGACAGGCTTGAGGTGGGTCGAAAGCCTCATGTCCCCTATTCCCGCACCCCCCTAACCCCCAAACCTGCCCCTTTATTCCCGCACTCCCTTAAGGGGGGAGTATACTTTTGTTACATTGGAGTGCCTTGATTCCTCCAAAGTATGCCATGAAACAGAACCAGATGAACAAAAATAATGGTGCCCTGTTGGAGTTAAGAGTTCGGAGGAATCATTATCTCCAAAAATGTCCAAACTGGTATATATCCTCCCCTTAAGTGTGAGGGAAGGAATGAACGAACAACACGGGCAGACGAGACGAGACCAGACTCACCCTATACTATACAAGGCATCATTATGAAGGACGAGAGTGAAAGCCAAAGGAGAGGATGCATGAAATAACACCACCAGGTAACAAGAGGAAGGGGGCGGACCCAGGCAGACAGACGGAGGGGGACGGGGAGGGGGACGGGGAGGGGGACGAGGAGGGGGTTTAGGAAGGGGACGGGGAGGGGGTTTGGGAAGGGGACGGGTGTGTGTGTGTGTGAAGACGGATCACTTTGGAGAAGGGGAAGAAAGGAAGGAAGGGAAGAGAAGGAAGCGAGAGAAGGAAGGGAGAATAGGAGAAGATGGGAAGGGAGAGATAAAAGGAGGATAGGAGATGGGAAGGGAGAGATAGAGGGAGAATAGGAGGAGATGGAAAGAGAGGGGAAAAAGGGTATGATACCATATATTGAAACAAGCACAAACAACTACACAGAGAAAAATAAGGGAATAAGAAAAAGGGGGAGGGATAAGGGTGTGGGAAAGCAGGAAAGACACACACACACACACACACACGCAGATGAAGGGGATGTGTATGTGTGTGTCTGTGTATGTGTGTGTGTGTGTATGTGTGTGTGTGTGGGCTGGACCGAGACCTAATAAGAGCTATTCATTAATTAAGAACCTTGCCGTCAGCCTTACATGATCATTAAAGTGTAATTAGAACTTGCCCCGTAATGGAGAAATATCGAGTACCGTACAGTCTGTCAATTCCCACAGACGGTCACGAGTGGGAGAAAAAAAATAAATAAATAAATAAAATAATCGATAAACACTCGTATTCGTTTTTTTTTTTTTTTTTTTTTTTTTAATGAGATAATACATCTTTGTTACACTTAAACACTTTGATTCCTCCTAAAAATAAATTAAAAAGGAAGGGAAAGGGAAGAAATGGGAAGGGAAGGGAAGGAAAGGGGGAGGGGAGGAACAGAAGGTAAGGGAAGGAAGGAGAAGGTAAGGGAAGAAACATAAAATAAGGGAACGGAAGGGAAGGGAAAGGAAGGAGAAGGGAAGGAAGGAGAAGGAAAGAAACAGAAAATAAGGAACGGAAGGGAAGGGAAGGGGAAGAGAAGGGGAAGGAGAAGGTAAAGGAAAGGAAGGGGAAGGGAAAAGAGCGGAAGGGAAGAGCAGGGGAAGAGAAGAAACAAAGTAAGGGAGGGAACGGAAGGGAAAGGAAGGGAAGGAAGGGGTGGGCAAGGGGGAGAGAGAGAGGAAGGTACCAGTAATCAGGTTATGGGGCCGGAGGTGACCAGGTAATCATGGGAGCCAGGTAATTAGGCCGGTAAATCACATCACTTGAAGCGACCAATACCTCGGTAATCTGCTCTCCTTAGGTGACCACTATTGAGAGGAAAGGAGAGGGAGTACAGGAAGGGTGAGAGGGATGGGGATTGGGGGTGGGAGTATGGGTGAGAAGAAAGGAGAGGGAAGGGGAGGGAGTACAGGAAGGGTGAGTAGGATGGGGAGTGGGGGAGTGGGGGAGTGGGGGGGAGTGGAAGTAAAAGGAGAACACGACGGCAACAAACAACAACACAAAAGCAAGACACATGCAGGTAAGTGATGGCCTTATTTTACTATTCCCTTCACTGTACACATCTTCAATATTAAATTTTATTAGCAGAGTTGGACAGATTAAGTACCTCTTCACAAAAACCCGTGAATATTTCCATTTCATCATGAATTGTGGTTCCAACTGTTGACAAGGATACGTCCAGTTAAACCCAAATAATATCCCAACAAAGAATGAGCCTTCAGCAGGTCTCCTTAAAAAAACAAGAACGGGAGAATTTCAAACGATTGAAGCCTTTCATGACATTCGCTGTGTACTTGGCAACCCGAGTGGACAGTGGTGGTGAGGACAGAGAGACACGGTTGATGTCTTCCCAGTAAGTAATAACCTGTTCCACCCTCTCATCACCAGTAACTATAATCAGTCTTACGTCTCCGTCTGTCCTGCCGAGGGCTCCGGGTAATGACATAGGATTTGGGAGTAGAGGACCGTGCCTACTTTTTCCTTTCCACACTTGACCTTCCCCACTTCCATGCCATGACAAACAACAGACACAATGAAACTCACGAAAGTAATTTCCAAATTGAAAAATCACAGCAACAATTGTTAAGATTATTTATACTGACCACTTCTTGTGGTTGATTTCTAGTTATTTTACTTTTCTTCAGTTAAGTTCACCTGCAGTCCACAACATAGAGTGGTGTGAGAGGTGCTCAGCAACAATGTCCAGCAGACAAGCACTGGTCCACAAATCCATTACTCTTAACTCTAGGTCTCGTGACTCGTAAATTAGCACCAGGCCTTGAAGACAAACCTGGCAGATGAAACTGTCCATCTTGAGGGTCGCAACC
The DNA here is from genome assembly GCA_034508575.1 of Petrolisthes manimaculis. NCBI lineage: Eukaryota > Metazoa > Arthropoda > Malacostraca > Decapoda > Porcellanidae > Petrolisthes > Petrolisthes manimaculis. The sequence goes on along the minus strand of JAWZYT010002815.1, from coordinate 231,399 downwards.
TGTGATTTTGCAGGCCTGGCTGCCGTTGTTGTCTCCCGCACACTGCCTAATTACCCACACTCACCGCCACACAAGTACTCGCATTAAGAAGACCAGAAGTAGCGGTTTGTACAGAGTGACATGTCTGACTCTATGTCTACTTCCCCTGCACTTTCAACTTTAACTCTTTCTCAGATTTTTAGAACAAAATAGATCAATGGTTTACGTATACAGTATATAAGCAACGTAACGTGCCTCTACATTATCTTAGAAAGCTTTACCCTTTGAACTTACAGTAGCCTATGTGTTCAAAGTGTGTCTTCCAGAACTACATTATTCGTGACTACGATTGTCTCGAAAGTTAACAAGGCCAACCATTATAAAAAAAGAGTAATTTCCAAGTCCAGTTTTGGAAAGTTACTACACTGAACCATTCAGTAAGAAAATTAAGATAAAAAAAAAAAAAAAACATGGAGAAGACTGTATATGTATTTATCTTGATTAATATAATAACTGCAAAGAATAATAGTAAATAGTAAGAGAAAATTTCAAATAGCGCTAAATACCATCGTTAGGAAAAGAATCTCCTTGTCCTCATGTTTCCCAGCAACGACACTAAGTACCTACTATACCAGAGATGCCAACCGCACCGAGTCAACAGAGTAATGTAAACAAACATGAGGGTTTCTCAGACCAGTCAACGTTCAGAAACATGTGGCGGTACTCAGACAGCATTCCTAGAGCCCAGCAGGTCCACATTCCTACCATGACTACACTCGCCCCCCTCACCACACCTCCTTCAAAGGCATACTATTATCCCATTGCGATCAGTAATGCTTATGCTGCTCTTTACATCTTCACCTTTGGCACTATACCAGCCATATTATTTATTGCTAAGTGTGAGGAATACCATAGTAAGTGCTTTTTATTTGAGAAAACCTTATGTATATTTATTGATTCTTGGAGGTGATAAATACCATAGTAAGTGCTTTTAAAATGAGAAAACCTTATGCTTAGTAATTCTTTGCTTACGTATAATTTTAAGATGCTTCCTCAATAGAAATAACTTGGCTCTTCAGATTTTCCTAAAAGTCTCTAATTTGATGACAATAATATGATTACCGATTACACTTAAAAGTATCACCACTGTCATAAATGTCGGTATATAATTAGGCTAAACACACACAACAATAAACACACAACACACATATACACACACGAAGAGAGAAAGAGAGAGAGAGAAATAGAGAGAGAGAGAGAGAGAGAGAGAGAGAGAGAGAGAGAGAGAGAGAGAGAGAGAGAGAGAGAGAGAGAGAGAGAGAGAGAGAGAGAGAGAGAGAGAGAGAGAGAGAGAGAGAGAGAGAGAGAGAGAGAGAGAGAGAGAGAGAGAGAGAGAGAGAGAGAGAGAGAGAGAGAGAGAGGAGAGAGAGAGAGAGAAAGAGAGAGGAGAGAAGAGAGAGAGAGAGGAATCAAAACACCACCACCGTTGTACTTTTACTAGACGTAGGTTTAATAGAGATGTCATCACTCCATAAAGGTTTCAAATTCTACACAATAAAAAATAATAAACACAGGTACTTAAAATGTCTCATAACTATTTATTTGAAGAGACTCCTCGACTCGACTCTTCATTAGGGCGAGTCAAGGGGAGAGAGTGACCAGTCAAACTTGGCTGTAATTTAGTTGCCAACTGACCACTCACTGTCTGTGGGAAGGGAGATGAGGGAGGAGGAGAGGAAGGGGGGGGAGGGAGAGGGAGGGAGAGGGATGGAGGGGGAGGGAGGGGGAGGGAGGGGGAGGGGGGGGAGGGGGGAGGGAGAGGAAGGGGGGGGGGAGGGAGGGAAACGTGAGGGGCCTTTAATTAAGTTGCTTGGAGGGAATCGATCCGGGCCCCCACTACTTGATTTTACGATACAATGAAGCATAAATATCAGAGGACGCAATCGCTGGAAGGGGAGAGTCCCAGCCATGTTTTGGTCCGGTTTTTATCGCTCTTCACTTGTCTCGACCGCACGTGCTGTTCGCTTGTGTTGTTCTTGTTGTTGTTGTTGTTGTTAGTGAATGTTTACCTCGTTTCTCGTTCGACTGGTCCATCCTTGTAGTTTGAATCAAGATTTATTATTTATTTTTTCTTCAATGTACTGTAAACTGTGCAACCGAATAAATGTTTTAATGTCACTCCTTCACCACACACACACACACACACACACACACACACACACACACACACACACTCCTCAATCCTCTAAATTATCCCGTAGCCCAAAATGAAATCAGTATATAAGCATTATCCATAGAATAAAGTTGCCTCAATTCTATAGTAAGAAGTCATAATCATTTACCCATTTTTGCTGGAGTATAAATATTATATGATTCTCGATACCTGTACAGTCAGTCACGAGCACTAATAAGTTTACAGTTTTGGTTGACACTTTGAACAGCAATTCCAATTCACCAACCAAATGAAGTACAGTCATTCCAATTGGAGATCTTATTGTGCATTTATTTACTTACTGTTTCTAGGTATTCGAAGCACACCTGTATAGTTATCAGTGCTCGTGACTGTACATATGTGTGTGTGTGTGTGTGTTCTCTTGTCCCGTTTGTTGCTTGTTGCACTAAATGTAAATAACAGGCATATGATAGTTTAATGAAATAGAACAGATAGGAACACAATTATCATTCCTCCATCTCTCGCCGGAATTGAATGCACACTCCCTCTTATGTAACACAAAACAAGCGCTTGTCATCGCCTACCCTGACGTGTGTACAGTCTGGCACAAAAATAGTGAGTCCTAATGTCCATAGTGTTACGATAAAAATGATTATCATTATCATTATCATTATCATTATCATTATCATTATCATCATTATCATTATCATTATTATTATTATTATTATCACTATTATTATTATCGTTATTAGTACTATTATTATTATTTTTATTATTATTTTTATTATTATTATTATTATTATTATATTATTCGGCTTTCTTCGTTCTCCGACATCATACTTTTCGGTGTTTGGAGTAGCCAGGGGATGTAAGAATGAGAACAAAGGAGGATAAACGGAAAATGAAGGAAATAAGTGTTTGTGTGATAGTTCCCTCAGGTGGTGGCCAGGAGGGAGGGAGAGAGGGAGGGGTGAGAGGAGAGACAGTAATCAATAATCTGGAGGCAGGAAGGACTGGCCAGAGGGTCGTCTTTATTTTGTGATTTCTTATGGATGTGTGTGGCAAGCAATTTTTTTTTCTTTCTTCGTGTACGTTTGACTTTTTGCCACAGAATAAATATTTGCCACGGAATAAGTATCATATTTCATCTGACTCTAATGAATTTCTTTAATGTCTATTGCGTAAAAACGTAGGAAACTTAAATACGCACGCTAAAGATTTTAAAATTTAAAAACAAAATATGAATATCCACAGGACTGACTTATTATTGAGTGGGAGCGGAAGAAAGTTATTTTTCTCGGTGACTATTAATATTGCTCTCGTATGTACGCATGTCTGGTACTGTAAGTGATGAAGAATCTCTGCTAAATAATCGCACTCGTAATCTGAATTTATCTTAACTATAATAATTGCCATTTCATTTAAACATGTACGTCATTTACATTCTTATGGTTGATTACACTTGATGTTGCTGGTGTAGTGGAAATAAGTGGAAAATTATAAAGAGAATGGACAACTAAAACAACACCTTTCATCCTTGCCAGAATACAAGGTATGATAAAATTGCATGAAGAAGTACAAGGTCAAGTCGCAGTGGGAAAACTTTTTCTATCTGCATTCGGTACCCGGTAATTTATCTCTCATTTTATGCAGTAAGAGTTGCTAATTAACCAAAGATCCTCCCGAGGGTAAGTATTTTCATTCCAAATGCTGATAGATTTACAGAGTAAGTTTTTGTATTTGTGAGTGCAAGGCCCGAGGAGGGATGTAATGCTGGGTGACACTAGAGGCAATAGTGATAACATCCGTAGTTTTAAAACATTTGAGGGCCCTTACTGGAGCTCTATAAACCCTCCAAATAATCCAGGCCACAAAACGCTTCAGTGTTTCTAATAGGGAATCTGTTGCCTGGATTATTTTGGAGGATTCATAGAGCTCCAGTAAGGGCCCTCAAATTTGTTAAAACTACGGGCGTACGTTCTTATGGTAGAGAATTGTTGGTGTAGCTGTTGGTGGTGAAGTTGAAGTTGGGGTTCACTCACACTCACACTCACACTCCACCTCTGTTATGATCACATGTCCTGTGTACTGTCTAATAAAGCCTGGAACCTTTATAAATATGTCCTGCGTGCTGTCTAATATGGCCTGCGTGCTGTCTAATAAGGCCTGCAAGCTTTATATGTCCTGCGTGTTGTCTAATATTGTCTGCAACCTTTATATTGTTCAGAAGGCTACAACTATATATACTTATTCTTGCCGTCAAAATTAATGGTCAATGTTACAGTGACCGAAAATTGCTATATGTGTGGCTATGGCTGCTAAGTGTCTGGCAGAGTAATTTTAATATTCTATTGATGAATGTATATCAATGTTATCTCATTTGCCTTTCATATGCTGTATAATTATTTCCACACTTTCTGGACATAAACAAAATCCTTCGAATTCTTCATCATTCAGTCCAGCAAAGTCATCACGTGGCATAAAATACGAACAAGACGCGCGGGGACCAGAAGTAATAATTACGGTCAGCGGTGCGATACGGTCGAGCTAAAAAAAAAATTGAGCAGCAAATATATATATATATATTTTACTGCCCACTCATTTTTACTTCAAAACAAGACGTGATAAAGTGTGAGGTTGTTAGTCAGGGAGTTATATGACATTAATGACTGACTAATTTCGATTTAATACCAGTACAAAACAGATCTAATAAACGGCATCAACATACCAGACAATATTACTAAGTGTGAGATATATAGTACCGGCACCAACGATACTACATCAACATCACAAACATGAATATTCAATATGTACTAATTCAAGCACACGTCATACACAATTTGAGAAATATAAACTAATGACACACACACACACACACACACACACACACACACACACACACACACACACACACACACACACACACACACACACACACACACACACACACACACACACACACACAGTCAGAAAAAAACATTACAGCACACAGCAGGCAATTAGGCAGACGGACTTTAAAGGGACACAGGAAGAGAGTTGTGTAAAAGCAACATCCACGTGCAGTGCAGCTAGCGGGACTGGTGAATGTTTGTGTGTGTGTGTGTGTGTCCTCGTCATGACAGGCTACTGGATTAATCACGTGAGGCTGGGGGAGTGGTGGTGATGGTGGTGATGATGCTAGGAAAGTGGTGAGACATTACTAGAAGGGTATGGAAGGAAGTCATAAAGGAAGTGGTGAGTGTGGTGGTGATGGTGGACAGTATTAGGAGTAGTAATGGTGGTGGGTGTGAAGGGATGTAATGGTGGTGACGGAGTGGGAATGATGTGTGTGTTAATGGTGACGGAAAACATTGGTGATAACAGAGAGTAATGGACGTGACGGTGGGGGTGGTGGTAGTGACAGGGGGAAAGTGGATGTGGAGGGCGGGAGGGGTCGTGTAGGGGGGTATGTGGGTGTAGAGAGGGGGAGAGGGCGTGGAGGGGGGTACGTGGGTGTGTATGGCGGGAGAGGGCGTGGAGGGGGAGGGGAAGAGGGCGTGGAGGGGGAGGGGGAGGAGAGGGAGTGGAGGTGTAGCAGTGGCAGGTGTGGGGGTGTGGTGATGACAAAGGTAAATCACTGTCGCGCAAATGACCGACCATCTGAGTTGCCAAAATTTCATGTAAATATTGTAAATAGTCGTTTCTATGGTTTAACTATCCTGGTGGAGATGGTGATATTTGTGATACAATTGTTTTATATAATAATCGATCAATAACAATGCCTGATTCGAGTTCTGAAATTATCTTATCTTAAGTCGCCCCGATTCGAGTTACTGAAAAATGAACAATTAACCAATTCGTTTGACTGTAAATCTGAACAGTGTGGTTATTTACTTCAATATCCCACAACACTATTTCAGATATTAAAGCTGAATAACGTACCGGGTAATCAGGATATGCAAAAATTCAAGTCGATAAACCATTTCCACTTCGACAAATACACATTCAAGTTTTGTATTAAACCAGTGAAGACGACTGACTGACTAACTAAACCCTGATGTCAAGGAGTTCTGGCAGTAACGGGAGAAGTTAACCTTTCCATAAAAGCACACAGAAATATTCATGAACAGGAAGAAATGTGTGTATGCAAAAAGTTACCAATTGCATATTATGAAATCCAGTATTTGAATATTTCCATTAAGGGAACCTGTGATGCAGTAAGAACATTGGAGGTAAATGAGTCTTTCAAATATTGCCACGAAACACCAGCTATATTGAAGGAGCTTGTTTCGTGGCATAGTCAGGAGGAATCAGATGCCTTCAATCCTCTTACACGATCACAAATTCCTTAACTTACCCATCCTTAATTTAAAATATCATGACATCATCTTTAATAATTTTTGCCATATTTGTTTATTAATGTTTCTTCATATTATATTCATTCACAATAGATTGTTTAAGTTGCAGAAGTTATAGGATTTTAGTAAAGGAAAGTAATCAGCATAATATGGCCTCGACCGAACTGACAGCTTTTGATGTACAGTTACGGAAAAAGATTCAAGTCGCACTTCTTTGAGCTCGATTAATTGGCCTAAGTTATTTATCCCTGTGATAAATTTTGAGGTTGCAAATAAACGAAAGCGAATTTTAGACCACTGAGTACTCCAAATTGTTCAGCAAAACAAAACACTTAAACTGAAGTGATCTTTTAAGTGTCACAGCCTAGAGTAAGTAATATCAACCAGGTTAACTAGATAATAACAAATATATATAATGTTCACCAGTATATGTGAACAAGATCATCAGAGCAGTCCACATTACAGTTAAATTAAGAAAGACTTCAATAATCTTTCAGGTGATTTTTAAATGTGTATTCTAATTTGAAGTTGGATATAATGATGATTATGGATGGAAAAAAAAATCTACGATGATGCTAGTCTGTTGAACTTATCGATGCGGACAATAATAAATTTTCTTCCACTCAGGGTTGACTCATACACATATCACCATTGTTTTTATTTACTCCTATGATTGTATTGCTTTAATTTGTGTGTGAGCGTTTGTTAGAAGTTAGAAGATGCTCCTTGATAGATATAAGAAAAATGTACAGTTTACTATCAGAGGGAAGAAGTCAAATGATTACTAAAGTCACCCCTATGTGGAAAGAAAATTTGGTCTGCAATATTACCTTATATAAATATTATTATTATTTATATACTTTTCTTTCTAAAAATATAGTGATATTTACTTTTATCCCATTTGATTTCATGAAAGATTTGGTTTGGTTTGACATCGATTATGTTTACACTTGATTTCAATATTGATACGTGACGGCAGCTGCTTGTAAGGAGAAATTATGTCGTTGTGATGCAAGGCGTAGAATAACTGTAGAGACACTCATCCCTTCAATAGCGTCTGCTTAATTGTGTGTGAAAAAGTGTGAGTAAGTGATGAACATAATACGCATTAAAACTTGTAATTAGGCTTGGAGCCGAGATCAAATTCAAGATTCAATCAATTACTTCAATATTAATCGGTTCAATGGATTAATAATATATAGTTTTCTTTAACAGGTAGCGATGTATTGATTAGTAAATGTGATCTCTGAAAGGCAACATTCATATAAGATTATTTACTTCTCATCCATTTGAGAAACCAACAAGAGAGGATAATTATGCAAGCAATGTATCGAATTATTAACCAATGATCATCTTCCCTGATTTGTATATATTGTAAAGGCAAGGCAAGACACTAAGGGCAAGGATGGGTAGAGAATGTGTAAGTAAGTTGAAGGAGTGATGAGAGTAAGAGATGGGGGAGATGTAAGTAAGGGGCAGGGAAGATGAAAATGAGAGAAGGAAGGAAGGAACCAGACATTGAGTGAGGGCGTATTTGTGTGAGTGAGTGTCAGTCAGTACACAGACAGACTCAGGTTGTCAGTCAAGTGTGGCGAATGTGGTCAGAGACTGGTTGGCCACTGTCCCTGGCGGCCAGTCTAGCATGACACCCCAGCCACCACCACCACCACCACCGGATTATCTCTCCAGTGCATGACCATCCCCCTCCCTCCCCCAGCACACCACCACTTCTGCTGTCTCTCTCTTTGTTCTCCATTGCAGTGAAACAGCAGAAAACTTGTACACATTTAAATAGTCTCTTCATTCGAGCTCTCTATTAATTAAGCTGTTCAGGTGTCTCTTCACATTCGCAATTATATATACACCTAAAACTAGTATATATTCCCGTCGTTTCATCTTTGAATTAAACCTTTCATTATCAGTCTAGCCAAGTTTGTTTTCTTTCAAATCTACTTGCAACACTATGGATCTTAAGAGGTCTCAGAGTCTACCAGATGGGAGAAGGGACAAATCTTTCAAAATAATAGAGGGAGCGACTTGACACTGTTGACGAGTTTACAATATCAATAACCAATTAGGCTAAGCGACTAAAATGAGTATCGTATATTCCCCACTATATCTCAGTACTGGGAATTGATAGTTTTAGACTTTATTTACGTAAAAGTGAACCCGGTGGCCCACATATTCCACGAACCACTACATGACGTCGTGTGAAGTCGACCCTCCCGAACGAGAACAGTAGTAGGAATAAAGTCACAGTTTGAAAAGAAGCAATAATTAAGGAAGAAGAAGAGAGTGTTAATCTTTTATAGTCACCTTTCCCCGCCGTCATTTATAATCATCAATACAATAAGCCACCACACCTGCAATTACCTGCCCGGATATTTTTAATGAGGTGACAATGACTTTAAAAACTGTTACTGGTGGTGGTGGTGTTGGTGTTGCATGAGGTTAATTGTGCAGTATCGGTGGCCAAGCATCACACACACATCACACACACATCCGCTGTTGGGAGCTGCTTTCACTTTTCTTTTAGCAATTAACGCCCTTGACTGTGCATGTGATATTTTCTATAATGACACTCCACCGTTCGTGAGTGTCTGCGTGTGCATGTGTCTGTGTGCGTGTGCGAGTGTGCATGTATTCGTGTGTTTGTGTGTCTATGCAAGTGTGTGTGCATGTGATTATATATAGTAAATAATGATGTATTTTTAGATAACATCTCTTATAGATTCCTTTTTGATAATGTTTTTATACCTGTTTCTGTTTATAAAAATACCTTTCTTAGGGAGGGTCCTATGAAAAAGAATCATGAAAGTATCCTAACTGATATAACAAGGTAAAGTAACAAAACACTGTGTTGTTAAAGTTAAGAGAAGTACTGTACATCTTCAAGAGGAGACAAAGCACTTATTACAGTACCGGTATATCCACAACTGTACATATCGTCTGTCCACCACATAAAGGTACAACTCAAGACATGACTACTGATGATGTGTTGAGCAAAATGAGAGACTTTACGGCACATTAACTCTCTCCTCCGAGGGTTGGTGGTAGTGAAGCGACTGACGGGGCCACACAAGGACGTGTTATCAGGAGGAAGCGAGAGAGAGATGTGGCTGTCTGGCTGTTTGGCTGTCTGGCTGGCTGGCTGGCTGGGCTAACTTGCCGTCGAGTACGGTATGGCAACTCGTATCTTGGTCTCCTAGTTGTTATCTCGTCTAATTACTGTCATGAAGGTAGTTATTCATAGCTTGGTTCATGAACTCGTCTACATTTTGAAGGGGCCAAGTGCATCGAGTTCCTATAATTATATGGATGATAGAGGCACCAGCCGAGGGAGGGGTGAGGTGGGGAAAGGTGGAGATGTAGGTGGGGTGAGGTAGGGGAAGAAGAGTGTGGAGGAGGAGGAGGAGGAGGATGGTGAATCAGGAAGCAGAACAGCACCTGACTATGTCCAGCCAACATACCGACTCAGTTCATCACTCCTCAGTCCGGGTGTTGTCCCCTTCAATACTTCCCTTTTATGATGCTGTCTCTTCCTCTCCCATGATGATATCTCCTACTTTTCCTTATGGTGTTGTTTCCTATCCCTGATGATGCTGTCTTCTCCTCATGATGCTGTCTCCTCATCTCCCCTATGATGCTGTATGTCATCTCTTCCCCCTCATGATGCTGTCACCTCCTACACCTCATAATGCTGTCGTCCCTCCCTCATGATGCTTTAAATCTTCCCCTACATGCTACTGCTTGTACAATATTTCTCCCTAACTATTTTCCCCGTAATTCTTTCTCATCTCCTTCCTTCATGACGGTGCTTGTTTTTCTCTTAACAATACCTTAATTCCTTTTTGGCCAATTCTCTAATGATAGCATCTGTCTTCCTCCTTTACTCTCTACTTCCTTCTCTATAATAAAAATAAACATAAACAGTTCGATGGAGTGGGAAGGCAGTATAAATTCATATAAGAAGTAAAATTCATGCGATTCAAGGAATGTATTTTGTGTTAAAGTATCATAATCTACGCATACTAACTTTTTACGTTTATAAGATATGTCCAGTGTCAGAAGAAAAAAACACACACACACAAAAAGCAACAAGCGATAACCAATAATATCAGAACAACAGACGACAACAAACAGAGATGGTGACGCATTTCATACATATAAAAGCGAAAAAAAAAGGAGAATATTACACGTATCAGAAAAAAAAAAAAAAAAAAAAAAAAAAAAAAAAAAAAAAAAAAACAGACACACAACGTTTCGATCTGATAGTCTTTACGAGCGCCGAGTGTCTGGACCGGTGAGTGTTGTGCATTGACAAAACTATGTGTTCTCAGAAACTCCCCCGACCACAACTTCACCATGATATTTGTGTTTATCTATTTCAGTCAGACCGCAAGGAAGGAGGCAATACCGCTCATGTAGGAGGCCACGATATCCTCCAAACAGTACTACAAAACAAACACGCTCACTGAGGAGATCTGTTTCGTGAGTGAGTTTGGAGGAGTCATTAGCCTTCAGTTGTTCTCTGATAAAAAAAAAAAAATTACACCAGTCCCCTAATATTGTTGGGACAAATGATCACGATCCAATGGTTCTTTTTATTGTTGATATATTACTTTTGATAATTGATATGATTACGGTAGCGAAATATTTATTTATTTTTCAATTTGTTTGTCAGTAGTGGCAAAAACTGTTTAAGTCACATATCCCTATGGTGGATAACTTAGGTATAGAGGTGAGTTCTGTTCAATCATTAACTATTACTACGAATAAACAAACAAACAAATACAGTGGTGCCACATATACACCGCAAAGCACACCAGACATACTCTGTGCTCGTTGTAAGTGGAGGCAACTCTACATAATATACGTGGATGGAACATGAAAGCAACTTTACAAACACACGCATGCACCCATGCAGCCGGCCAAGTAACACTCTGACCATCCACTGCTGCTGCGTGAGTGAGTGAGTGAGTGACTATGATTTATCTCCAGGCTTCGTCACCTCCTTGCCTCATCACACAACAACCTTTACCACCACCAGAGCAACAGGCTTCAGAGGAGAGGAGAGGAGAGGAGAGGAGAGGTGAGTTGAGGTGAGGTGAGTTGAGGTGAGGTTTCCGTGATGAGCGGTCTGGTTTTTGTGAGGTGGCAAGGACAGGATGCGGGAAATGAACGAAGAAGAGGAGAGTAGGAAGGGGAAGAGTGTAGAAAGAGGAAGGGGAAGAATGTAGAAAGAGGAATGGAAGAGGAGAGAAGAGGGACGGAAAGGAGAGGAAAGAGGAGGGACGAAAGGAGGAGGAAAGAAGAGGGATGGAAAGGAGAGGAGAAAAGGAGGGATGGAACGAAGAGGTAATAGGAGGGACGGAAAGGAGAGGAAAAATTGGAGAGGAGAAGAAAGAGAGCAGAAAAGAATAAAATTGAGAAGAGAAGGAAAGAGAAGATAACGCAAAAATCTAATATAAGAGACAAGACAACAGAAAACCAGAGGAAGGGAGAGAGGCAGGAGTGAGAGGGGAGAAAGGGAAGAGAGGAGAGAGATGTAGGAGTGTGAAAGGAGTGTGAGGGGAGGGAGGGGAGAGGGGAGAGGTAGGAGTGTGAGGGGAGAGGTAGGAGTGTGAGGGGAGAGGTAGGAGTGTGAGGGGAGAGGTAAGAGTGTGAGGGGAGAGGTAGGAGTGTGAGGGGAGAGGTAGGAGTGTGAGGGAAGAGGGAGGAGTGTGAGGGGAGAAGCAGTAGAGAGAGGGGAGAAGCAGTAGAGAGAGGGGAGAGAGGCAGGAGTGAGAGAGGGGAGAGGGGAGAGGGGAGAGAGGTATAGGAGTGTGAGGGCGGTCAGGTGTGTCCAAGGAAGGTTAATGAGTCTTGTGAGAGTAAATTACTTGTGCTGTACCTGGGTCTTACCTCACCTCCTGCCTTCACCCCCATCTCTCTCGGGTTGATCTTATTTTCTCTCTCTTTCTCAACCCTTTTTTTTTCGTTCTCTGTCGCTCTCTAATTAATAGACAACTGGTGCAACAGACAGACAGACAGACAGACAGACAGACAGACAGAGACAGAGAGATACAGAGACCGAGAACACACACACACACAAGCACCACATCACTAGGGCGGCCACTCGTGTAGGCTATAAGCTTGCTGCAGACATAATGAGAGTGTGGGTCAGGAAGGAAGGAAGCAGCTCCACCCTACAGCATATTTGTATCGTGTCAAACCTCGGCTCGCTAATTAATCCCCTCTCCAGCAGCACGGACGGGGTGATTCACGCGTTGTGTCATAATAAATACCCTTACAACATCTGGTACATGGTTGGATGCTTATTATCTCAGTGTACATGTGTTATATATGGGTTTTTTATTTAGTTGGGGTGTATTTTATTAGTGTAAACTCTGATGTGACTATAATATTGAGGCAATTACACCTTTCTTACTGTAGGTTCAAAGACTATTTATGTATATTTTAACTCGCATACCAACAACAGTTTATACATCAAATTAATATCGCTTAGACTAACATCAGACGATTATAGGTTATACGGAATATTACATCAAGGTCCAGAAGTTATGTGAATATTATTAACATACTGTAATAATAATTGTGATTATTGGAGTAACTCGTGTACTATAATTAAAATAGTTTGATTAGGGAAGGCCTCTTGTTCGTAAATTGAAGGGAAACTGAACCATCTAAAGTCTAAACTATTCTAGAAAACATATCACCACAATGTTTCTAATAAAGTATCTGTTTCGTGATATTTTTTGTGTGAAAGAATCAGTAGCTCACCAATTTATCAAAACGAGGTTCTTCCCTTAATCAGATGGGACAGTAGAGTAGTAGTAGTAGTAGCAGGGCTGGATAATGCGACGCTTCTGGTACAGACTGGGACAAATTAATGGATGGGAAGGGTGGCGGTGGCAGCGACACAACGATACATAATCATTATCACCACTGGAATGAGATATCAGGAGACTGTGACATCCATCCATCCATCTATGTATGTACACGTATCAACACTTCCAGGCTCGTCACTCAAGATTGGGGCGTCTGAACGATTCACATGTAATACCTGAATAACCTGACACGATCATAAATAATTTGGATACATACCTGGGGTCTAATTAATTAAAGCACATACTGTTATTCTTACAACCTGTGCCTCTTTTAACCTGATTTTGTTGAATGTGGCAGCTGGAGAAAACACAAGGTAGTGGACTCGAGGAGGGACGAAAGAAAAACCAGGGATGAACACACGTGTAGCAGCATCTGTTCATCAGACTGCATAATTATATTCTCACAATGATTTTCTCAGTCCTATATACAGTTTTTTTTTCAGATTCTCTCCCACATCTGATAATTTTACATAGACCACACATGTTCATCGCGTCGTAAAGTTATCATGAAATAACTATCTTGACCATATCTCAAAATTCTCGGACAACGTCTTACGATAAAAAAAAAAAAAAAAAAAAAAAAAATCAATTCGTCTTCAGCATAATGTTCCGAGTGTCCGTCACCGCCTGCGAGAATAACTACACGTTTGACTGTCATAACACAACTCGTGGTAACCTTCAGCGTATGAGAGTGGTGGTGGTGGTGGTGGTGACCAAGCAGGAAGTTGAAGCACTGACGACCAACACCTTGACGGCACGACCACACTCACACACACACACAAACGGACACACATACATGCACGCACGCGCGCACATAACCGTGTACACATACACGCCTATACATGCACATATGGAGATATAGACATGTCCAGTCGGCCTCAGATATTCGTACACAGAGCACTGGTTAAAAGGAGTCTATATTCTGCACATACTGTAGGGATTGTTCTGCTGATTCGTTCAAGTATTACCTAAATAACATTACTAAAATAGTTTGGTGTTAGAAAGTTAACGTGCAAAATTTTCTTGTTGTTACAAATCCTTGATGTGACACTTGTGGTGTTTACGTATTCTCGAGGCCGATTGTACCCATACACAACATGTACATATATACACAAAACCACGCGTAAACTATGTACACACATACTGGTAATATACCTACTCATACACACACACACTAACTCTCTCACACTCTCTCTCTCTCTCTCTCTCTCTCTCTCTCTCTCTCTCTCTCTCTCTCTCTCTCTCTCACACACACACTAACTCTCTCTCTCTCTCACACACACACACACACACTAACTCTCTCTCACTCTCTCTCTCTCTCTCTCTCTCACACACACACACTATTGGAGACCCTGGCCTCTGACTCTCACACTGTGGATCTTAAGCCCTGAGGGGTTGAAGAGTTTCTGAGGCTTCTATTTTTGCCACGATGCTGGATCAAGGTCCGAGCCACTCCGAGGGCGTCATGTGGGTCAACACCACTCAACCAACCAACCAACCAACCAACCACTCAACCAACCAACCAACCAACCAACCAACCACTCAACCAACCAACCAACCAACCAACCAACCACTCAACCAACCAACCAACCAACCAACCAACCTCATAATGTTTACGTCAACTCCCTTCAAGAATTCAGCCCTCAGGTGTTTCATGTTTCCATATATTGTATTCCAAATAGTGCTCGACTGACTCTCTTTGTTTATGGGAAACCTTCATAAGTCAACACACTTGACTTAAGAACCTGACAATTATAAGAGGCACCATAATCTAACTCTATCCCATAATCTATACATACACTGCTGACTACCATGTGTTTTCTAACAGCAAAATGTGTTTGTCAAAAAAGTATTATACGTTGCAAAAACTGTGAACTAATTATAATTCATCAAAGAAACGCACGAAACATTATTGTGGTCGACTTGTTTCCTCTTCCCCGTCCCATAAGGAAATGACAGCATGCAGGGGGGGGGGGGGGAGGACAGAGAGGGTGACTGAGTTATGGGGAGAGGTCTGGTGAATAATAATGCAGCTGTGTACAGTACTATCCTTGATGACTGTATTCCTAGTCCATCACAAAGGACGTATATATGTTACATATTATTAACTGTAACATATACACTCGGCAGAAAGTGGAACAACATCCCATTAGTCAACAACACTTATTTGCAGTGAATCCTGTGATATGAACCTTGAGAATGACTACCAATACTATACCACACAAATATAAGACACGACCTTAAACGACTACTGTACTGGTAAATGATGTTGTCCTTGACCATTTTCTCTCGTCATGGATTTCACGGCCGTACAACGTCTGATTCAAACACCTGTTGTAGTTGTCTACTGACCACCAATGTCGCTGGGAGAGAAAGGCCGCTTAAGGTACAGAGAAAACCACCCATCAAGACAAGCCTCTGATATCACACTATGTACAGTACAAGGAGCAACAAGTACAGTGTAATTGTACTGTAGGTAAAATGAAATGAGAAAGCTAAGGTGTGTGTATGAGAGAGAGAGAGAGAGAGAGAGAGAGAGAGAGAGAGAGAGAGAGAGAGAGAGAGAGAGAGAGAGAGAGAGAGAGAGAGAGAGAGAGAGAGATGAAGGGTGGGGTTGGGGTTGGGGTTGGGTGGGGTGACAAGAATTAGAGTGCGTCGTGAGTGTGTGTGAATGAGTCATGGTGGGGGCAGGCAGGTAGGCAGGTGGGTGAGTGGGTGGGGTGGGGCCAGGGCTGCTCTCACAGTTAGACGCACACGGTCACAGAGCCACGGCCACGCTGACCACAGGGGGACACGCCGACTTGCCCTCTCCTCCTCCTCCCTCTCCTCCTCCTACTTCTTCTCCTCCTCCTTCTCCTCTTCCTCCTTCTCCTTCTCCCTCTCCTTCTTCTCCTCCTCCTCCTCCTCCTCCAGTTCTCCTTGCTCCTACTGCTTCTTTCTGGATTTGTTCCCGCTCTTGCTATTCCTATTATTGTATGTACCCTTACTCCTCATATATATTTTCTCTTTCCCATGATCTTGTTTCTGTATGTATCCTTCACCTCCTGTTATCTTGCTACTATGTTTGATTTTTTTTTCTGTCAAGGAGAGATTTTCTGATTTCTCCAAAGTATGCCACGAAACAGATTCCTTAATAATAGTACCATAGAGGTCGTCTGTTTTCTCTTATGGTTAGGAGGAATCAGTAGGCTTCCATTTTGCCAACGAGATTATTTATTGACTTTTGTGAATCTCCTTCTTATCTCCTTTATTTCCAATACGTTGCCTTTAATGTTTATCTCACTTTGGCTTCTTTTCTGTCTTGTTATTATCTTCTTTGTGTCCTCATTAGATCTACTGTTTGTGTGTCTCTTACGTTCGTACCTTCCTGTGTGTCCCTCCTTTCGCTCCTGTTAGTTCTTATTGTCATCTTCATGTCCCTATTGTCTTCCCATGCGTGCCGCTCTATTGTCTTCCCTCGTGTGTCCCTCTTTTGTCTTGCCCTCTTCTTCTTCCACTTTTGCACTGTACTTATCCCTGTTGTTACCTGCTTCTGTTGTTGTTGTTGTTTTTGTTGTTGTTGTTGCATTGTGTTACATCTTGCGGTTGTCTTCTGTTTATCTCTACTGTCTCTCAGTTTCAATTCGTCCCAATCTCCTTGATGTTGTACTGTACCTCTCTCCCAGATCCTCCTCCTCCTCCTCCTCCTCCTCCAGTTCCTCCTCCCTCCCTCCTCCTCCTCCTCCTCCTCCTCCTATCCCCTTCCTCCCTCCCACCTCAAGGTACGTACACACTCCTCCCCGTTGCTCCCTCCAGTTCGACTCTCTAATGAACTGCTTTTTATCGATCTCATTGTCTCTTCGTCGTTCCCTGCCCCCACGTCTGACCTGCTACTACACTCCCTTCCTCCCTTCCCTCCCCCTTCCCCCCCCATGACGCCCATTGTTCCATCTAGATCACTCCCTTCAGACGACCCCTGTTCTCCACTGTCTAGTCCCTTTCTTGTCTATCACGGTTTTTAGTTTTGTTTTTCTGTGTTAGATTTACCCGTGACGACCAATATTTCTTAATGTCAATTTCCTTCAATTTTACTACCACTTCCCTGAGCTGCTAATGATCACTGTCTTGAAAAAACAGCATGGTTTTTAAGATATTTTTTAAGCAAGCATGAAACATCAGAGATATGACCGTACATACTCATTTACAATACCGGTACTCACAAATATTGTACAGAAGGATGCACCACAGTGTAAACTTTCGTCAGTTTTAATTAAAACTGTTGATGGTACGGGCCAACAGATGCCTCTCAGTTAATAGTAAAGTCATGGTCAAAAATCCTTCAACCTGGTGAATAAAAGCGAGCCATTTGATTGAATCCTATGAACCAATACTGCAGAGACCCACAGCTAAAGTTTCGGATCATTTTACGAAGCCATCTTATTGGAAAGTGTTGCAGGACTATTGACCATGACTGTACCAACCACTGTCACCGCCTGTTACTGAAGCCCAAAATTTAATAGTCGCCACGTGCGGGTTTCGTGAGCCTATGTTAATCCAGACTGCTTTTAATTAATGACCAACATGATAAGGATCGACAACATCAGAGACAGAAGCGGTATCCTCCTCTCCTTGTTCTGTAGTTTCTGTCTCACATCTCTGACCTGTCCTTCCTACTTGATGCTGACAGATTCTAATTAATGACTAACACGACAGAGGGACAGCAGTAGAGGAAGCCGAGCCACCGAACCCGACCAACTGTCTTGAAGGCTTATCACACAGACACGTTTTTTCGTTGTTCTTTGATCAAACTGAACCTCGATCCGTCCTAAAACCTGTTGGCACGGGTTCATAAGACACCCGTGGATGTGAAGGAAGTAGTTCTGGCTTAAAAAAGGAAGGACAGGAGATAAAAAGGAGACTGTGTGGCCAGAAAAAAAAAGTTTGAAATATTGAAGAAAAACAAACAAAATTGGCGTGTAAGATTATAAATTATGCAGTATGGGAACATAAAATTTGATGTTCAAAATAGAAATAAAAACGAGCCTAAACAACAATTAGTTACAACAACAAATAAGTTAAGAAATATTAAATAGAATATATACATCAACAAATAAACCAGCAAGCTTTATTAATTATTTTTTACTTGTGCAAACACATCTGACGCAAGGACAATAACAAAACGATACACAAAAAGGACAACAACAACAAGACACACAAAAAGGACAACAACAACAACAACAAGACACACAAAAATAACAACAACAACAACACGAGACACAAACCCTAACCATCACAAAACAAACATAATTTCTCGTGACTCATATGACAAGGAGAAAATAATCAGTAAGGAACTTTTAAGAAAATGTCAAGGTCAGTCATTTTATTGCGT
This sequence comes from Petrolisthes manimaculis, assembly GCA_034508575.1. Classification (NCBI taxonomy): domain Eukaryota; kingdom Metazoa; phylum Arthropoda; class Malacostraca; order Decapoda; family Porcellanidae; genus Petrolisthes; species Petrolisthes manimaculis. The sequence continues at coordinate 212,652 of JAWZYT010002815.1, read as the reverse complement.
CAAATAAATTATAAGAACAAACAAAATGAGAATTATTACTTCGAACATCTTTAATTCAATCGAAGACTCACGGTATTTAATTAAGGGGTTTATAGTCTGTTATGTTCGAAATAAAATGTTACAAACTCCTCCAGATTATAACATTAAACAAACTACTAATTCAGTATTAAAATTGACGACCAGTTTTCATTACAAAGTTTGGAGAAATCAGCCACCAAATCAGCCTTCCAATTCGCCAACAACATATGACATTTCCTTTCGTTACACTGACTGCCCTTACAACATGACCCTCCCCAACCTTCTGTCAGCTAGACCACTTCTTTGTACAGTTTGAGGACAATGTATCTACACCCTGAACAGAAGGCCATGGCTATAGTCTTGGCAATTCCCTCAGTAAATAACAAAAATAAACATATAGTAAAAACGCTACGGCACAGCTTACGACGGCCTTTATACGAACTGTGATACTGTACATAAGTCACTCCACTCATGAATTGTCACACGGAATAATAATTATGATACGATAATAATTCCTCCATTTATTTATCACTACGGTACCACGCTGACGTGTCTATTAGTGATAAATATGGCCGGAAGCGTCCTCGGTTTTATCGTTTGGTATCCCGAGGCAATGTTCCTTATATGTACAGTACAATCACGAGCACTAATATGTATAAAAAAAAAATCATAGGCTATACAGTTTTGGTTGAAGCTTTGATCAGTCCAATGCAATAATTTCAATGTAGATCTTATTGTACATATATTTACTGTCCCTACAGGTATTCGAAGCACACCTGAATACTTATTAGTGATCGTGACTGAACATGAGCTATACACAGTCACTGATAAAATGTGGGTCACGGTTGATGTATAGTTTCTGAGGGTCGACTTGTATGTATGCCATGTATGCGTGTTACACCCTAACCTTCGGACGCATAGATAATTCTCAAGTTTTCTCAGGATACAAACATTATACAGTATCACCCACGCCAACTGATACGGCAGCGGAAATGACACTTGAAAACTCCTCACATACAGACTTTTTTTTTTTTTAGTGCAGGTGCCAAATATCACCACAACAAGAGCTGAAGAAAATTTACTGTAGTTGATCTGTAATGGTCTGATGTTGTGTTCTTACAAGTGTGGAGGGCAAGTAAGAATATGAGGGAGGGAAGGGATAGGAATGGGAGGGAGGGAAGGGAGTAGGAATGGGAGGGAGGGAAGGGAGTAGGAATGGGAGGGAGGGAAGGGAGTAGGAATGGGAGGGAGGGAAGGGAGTAGGAATGGGTGGGAGGGAAGGGAGTAGGAATGGGAGGGAAGGAAGGGAGTAGGAATAGGAGGGAGGGAAGGGAATAGAAATGGAAGGGTGTATTGCAAGCAGTCAGGGCCGTAATGGGTAGATGACTAGGTAGATGACGTCATGGGAAAATCTTGAGTGAGTGAGTGTGTTACGGGAGCGTTAGCATGATGTAGTACGTGGTGAGAGGGATACGGAGGGAGGAGGGACGCAAAACACACACACACACACACACACAGAGGCACATACACAAAGGCACATACACAGAGGCACACACACAGACACACACACACACAGAGGCACACACAGACACACACACACACACACACACACACACACACACACACACACACACACACACACACACACACACACACACACACACACACACACACACAGAGCAGTCAGTCAGGCAGCAGTGCAAGGGACAAAGCTGATACTGCAAAGGTTGTTTCTCACACTACCTCACACAGCCTTCACCGTCCACTGCTGCTGGTACCCACTGTCTCACAACAAAAAAAACCGTGACAGCAGATTGTTCTAGGACACAACACAACACTGAAGGACTGGGTTTTTGTAGCTTATGTAAGACACGGGTTTTATAATATTCCTTGGGCTAATATGCCACAAAGAGAATTAGCGACTTGATGAAGTGAAGAAAACATACACTGGTACACGATTTTTTTTTTTTTTTTAATAGTCCGGTGTCCTCTTCAGTATAAACAACATATGAATCTGTCCCATTTTGACATTTACCGCAGGCATAATTTTGCATTAATTATTCTTATTTTATTATTATTTTTATTCTTCACTACTTATCTGCATTGCACTGTACTTAGCTGTATGTCACCCGGGAATCTAGTTACAAAACGTTGTCGAGGTATAGGGACCTGTATCTAGCATTTACCAAAAAAAAAAAAAAAAAAAAAAAAAATCTACTATGGCAAAGTAATAATGTCAGCGTATGTTAAACAACAAACGAGCTTACCTCATTAGTGATTAATATATTGACATGCACGCAAACGCATATACACATCGAACTATCCATCTCGCACACGACAAAACAAAGTCGACTACGATATAAAAAGACGGAAGCAGGGCAGAGACAAGAGGGGAGGAAGCAAGTCTGAGGTTCCGCCCTGAGTTATAAGTAATTTCGAGGAGCCTGAGTGAGAATGCGTGAGGGAGAGAGGGAGGTATTATAGCCGTGACGACTCACTGACTCTCCCGTTTGTCTGTAGCCTTGGACGGACACGCACACACGGACACACGAACACACACAGACACACATACACACACGACACACAAAATCATGGCTAATCAGGACCATTATTATTATTGTAGATACCTCAAGAGCTGCATAAATAGAAACACAGGACTACAAAATTAGAACGAAATGGTAAAATGAATATGAGACATAGTAACAGAGAGTGACAAGAAACTGACAGGTATGAGTTTAATGGAGAGTAATTTGCTTCTTTGATTGGAGATTGGGGAATAATACTTTTAATGTTCAGTGCAGTCTATTAATAATCCATGTTTGGTTTGTCCAATGTATTACCTTGTTGAATATACAGTATACATATGCTTCATGAATTCGGGATCTGTTAATATATCAGTCGTTTATTTAACAAACTCACACTTACTGTACTATGTGAAAATAAATCGCTATTAAAAAACGAACTCACATTGCCTATAGTAGTTGAATTGTGCTTACCAACGTTCATGTGTAAGCAACAAAGTATAATGCATGTAGGTGGGTGATCATGAACATCTAGCCTCAAATGTTAGGTTTCCCAATCAGAAAATAATATTGTTGACTTGCAGTAACTCTCCAAGTGCACATTACAGACCTCGTTGACAGGAGAGAGAACCAGACCTCCCAAGGGGTGCTCGTGCCTCAACTTTCTACAGTTAATTATCGTACCTACAAATTACTTGCACTTTACAGCTACTTCATCTGTTCTCCGCCACTTTGTTCATCCTTTCCTTCCTCTCTAGTGCAAAGTGTTGGTGTCGGGGCATAGCAGCGACCTCCATGTATAGCGAACCCATGCATACAACGCGACCTGTCACCCACCAGCACCAGCAGTTCATCTCAGACGGCCCCTTCCCTACATCCTCCTCCTTCTCCTCTTCTCGCTATGATCATCTGCAGAAAAAACGAGCTGTAATTTCTCGACTTTTTAGGGAGTTCAAGCCTCTTCATGAAGACTCTGTATCAATGAAGTACAATTATTTCAACTCAGTGTCTGGATTTAATCACTTGGGTTCCTGAGTTTCCCTCGGGCAAGGAAAATCATTTAATATCAGCTCATGTAAAGCCACAAACACATCGCGTAACCAATGAGGACCTCTCAAACCGGCTGCTTGTCTCTGTATTTTGGGTCTGTAATCAACGGCAATTAAACTGGTAGGAAGTCTAAGAACAGGCTGTGCAGAGAAATTATTGTCTGAGACTCTACTTGAGGCCATTCATCACCTCCACGACGGCCTCCCTTCTACCCTCTCCTCCTCCACCCTGTACCTCTCCACCTGTAACCTCCTCCCCTTAGCCCCTCCACCTGTACCTCCTCCCCTCTACCTCCCATTTCTATCTCCTCTCCTCCACCTCCCATCTCTATCTCCTCCCCTCTGCCTCTCATTTCTATCTCCTCCCCTCCACATCCCATCTCTATCTCATCCCCTCTTCTCACACCCGTCACCCCCTTCACCTTATCTTCTCTAGCCTCTATATTTCCCGTTCTCCAATTTACCTTTTAACTCTCCTTACTGTCCCCATCCTCATCACATACACCCTTCCTTCCTTCCTCCTCACAGTCTGCCTACCTTAGTCCCCTACATCTTGTTCTCTTTTTTTCTCTACCTGCTACTGTACCTTTCCCTCCATTCCACCTTTTGTAGTTATCGTGTTACCTCCCTCCCACCTCCCTTCACCTCCACCTCCACCTCTTCCTTCCCCTCCTTTTCTCGTATACCTCTCACTCCATCTCCTGCCCTCCTCTCCCCGTATCCTCCCCCTCACGTCATCCTCCCGCCACCCCTCTCTCTCTCAACATCCTGCCCAAGTGTTCCTCTCCTGACGATGCTATCACGGGCGGACCAAAATATCCCTAGAGGCCTCGCACGCAACTACAAGACACGGCTCGGGTTCTCAGGCTCGCCATCGCTTCATCATCATTCGTTTGTATTCATCAGGCGAGTGTCTGGGGTCGGTGGAGGACTTATGAATGTATTTTGCAAGTTGTGCTCGAGACTCGTGCTGATGTCACTACAGACCACCTCTCTTTGGCTCAGGAAATGGACACGTGACGTCTATCATGTTACAGTGGTTAAAATTAAATGTTGGTTGTTTTGGCATCTCAAATTTGCATTGACATTGACTCTATTCACGATGTATGACGATCAGGTACTGAGGTTATTTACAGTGACGAGTTTCAGAAGAAAGCTGAGGCTTCATTTTATATTTTTACTTTAATAATTATTGACTTAGTCTATTAATCGTGTAAGGATTATAATATTATTTCTTTTTTGAAACGAAAATATTATCAAACTTTCTGATCTCATCTCTTTCAATACTTGATTTAACACTAACATCAACATTCTGGCAAAATTTTAAACATCTTCGAAAGTATTCTTGTAATAAAAAACTACGACCAAATTGAATTTGCAGAAACATTGCATATCTAGATTGATCATAGCTAAGAGGGGACAGACATGGGCCATAAAAATATGCTCTTGATACAGTAAGATGGAATCAGTGAGGAGAAGAAGGCTGCCTCGCTACGTTAAGAGAGGAGTGACATTCTCTGACAGCGAGAAGAGCAGTCTCCTGACAACTAGTGAACGCTACACGTCCCCTACCTGAGAGCTGCCTCCACCACCGTGACAAGTTTTGCCTCCAGAGAGTGAGGAGTGGGACGGAGTGAGACAGGGTGGGAAGTGACTGGGTTGGAGAGGTAGTGTGAGCAGGGAGAGGAGGACATGGTGGCACAGCAGTGGAGAGAGGGAGGGAGCAACAGGGTATGGGGGTCTGGTGACAGGGTGGAAACGGGATGGAGTAGGACGGTGACAGGGTGGAGCAAAGAGAAGGAAATAGACGGAATGGGAGTATGACTAGTGACTGGATAAAAAAGAAAACTTAGTCGAGTGATGACAAGATGCATGGAAAAGAATGTAAGAGAAACAGAATGCGATGACGAAGGAATGTTACAGAGTGGAAAAGGGCGGGAACTGGGTGGAGAGGTGAAAGGGTAGATTATGTGACCCAGTTTGAGAGTAACAAGATTTGGAAATGGAGGAAAGAAATAAGATGGAACGTGGTGAAGAGAGGGGTAGGATAAGAGAAGGTGAAGAGAGGTAGGATAAGAGAAGGTGACTATATAGAGTAACAAGGAAGGAGAGAGGAGAGAGGGAACAGAGTTGGGTTTGGAGTGACGGGCCGCGGGAACTCTCGTCATCAGCTTTGGAGACAAAAAGGCAATATTCCCTCCGCCGTGAGATAAAAGCGATGTTGAGATGCATGAGGGATTTTGATATTTACGTGTGTGGGTTATAAGGTTCAGAGTTGATCAGACAGCCACATGAAGTAACCGGTGGAGGTAGGTCAAGGTGTATGCATCTGTGGTGTTGGTCAGAGATGGAGGCTGTGTGTGTGTGTGTGTGTGTGTGTGTGTGTGTGTGTGTGTGTGTAACTGTCTGAGGGTTTCACTTGCTCGTGTGTGACTCCCATTGTCATTTATCTACACGAGTGTAACCGAACATTGAAGTCATGACAAAAAAGAAAACAAAAATCTTGGACGGTGAATGATGAATATTTTTTTGTATCTACAAAGTAACACTGAATAATTTCGGTGTAAAAATCTGATATTGAGAGAGAGAGACACAAGTTTACAAAGGAAGAGACGTATGTATATTTTAACACTTGGAAAGAATCTTGGCGGATCAAACAATTATTAAAAAAAAAAAATAGGATAAGCATAAAATTCAGCGTGTACCAACTTGACGACATTAACCGAGAGGGGGGAAGTTAAGCATTAGAAACCTCCCCAACACTGCAGACGATGAGGTGGAGTTGAGTGGTTACGTTTATAGGGACGAGTCTGTTGCTGTTGCTGCTACTGCCAGACACCGGGCGGCGGACGTGTCAGTGATGGAGTATGTGATTAAGGAGAGAGAGAGCAAAAAAAATCGAGGCTGCTGGGGTCTCTGCGGTCAACACTAATAAGTTAAACTGACTGACAAAGATGCTGGATCACGTCATCAACAAGTGTGAGGCCAATGTTGAGGTTTTGGTCAGAGGTGAAGTAGTCCATTAATTAATTATTGTATGACGTGCGTTCTCTATCTAATAATAATAAAAATACTACTACTAATAATAATAATAATACTAATAATAATATTATTACTACTACTAGTACTACTACTACTACTACTACTACTAATAATAATAATAATAATAATAATAATAATAATAAAAACTAACCCTCTTGGACCAAAAGGCAAGTTATTTTTCCTTCTTCTGTGATGTAGGGAATTAACGACGAGGCATTTTACACAAGTGGGTGGATACATAGAAACATATTACTGTAACATACTTGAGGAAAACAATAATGATATTTGTATACAGCTTAATTAAATCTGATGAACCATTATTATTATGTCCTTTATGATAATTATTACCTAGTAAGTCTATAGCATAATATACCTGGTTAGTAATGCAGGTGACTGATGGATTAATATGAGCGTGTTGAGGGGGAAGTACAGTGTTGGTAAATCTGGAGCAACTGATTCCTCCAAACTATTCCAAGCAACAGAACACCATTATTTTTGTTAACTTGGGCCTGTTTTCTGGCATACTTTGGAGGAATCAAGGCACTCCAATGTACCAAAAGTATACTCTGCCCTAAATGTCACAGACCATTTTTAAAGTCCGTGGGAGAGACGCATCGACACCCTAGAGGCCAACATTATTTAATAGTAAAAGCGAATTTTAACATTTATCCATCCATCTTGGTGTGATATCCAATAAAACTACACTACCAATTTCAGAACTCTATGCCCCCCCTCCCCCCTGGATACTGACAGCCATGCAGACTTCACCACAGAAAATCACACCTACACGACGCCCCCCTCTCCTCCCCCTCCGCCCCCCAGAATGCATCATTAATCAAAGGCCACCACCACCACCACGAGGCCCCAACACCACAACACCACACCACACCAGTCAAGTAATCTGGGCGGGGTGACAGGAGAGTGAAGGCCGGTGGGGCGACTACCTGAGTGAGTGGCCCTGATACTCGGTCGGCCACCCTTGACTGATGGACGGACGGACGGACGGACTGGCACTGTCAACGCCACTACCAGCCAATCCGTCGGTCCGAACTCTCTGTCCCATGCATCGTCTTTTCTAGCATTGAATTAGTTTGATTTCTTACTTCTGCAGCTTTTGATAATTTAGATTTTTTTTTTTTAGTACTTAGTTATTTTGATTCTTTACCATTTATATTTCCAGGATAGTCTCACTTTTTCTTAGGTTTCAGAAACACACACATGACGTCTGTGTTATTGTTTGTTTCATATATTATTTTCCCAGGGGCTTCATGCATTATATATTAACTATATTCAAAAGTCCTGGTATTAAGTTGTTGTTGTATTAAGTTGTCTGTGTCATTGCAGTGGGAACTTTTCAGAAGTCAGAGTCCTGAATGACAAGCGCGAAAGAGTTAATGTAGGTCGATATTAACTGACAAAGGAAGACTTTCCAATGTGACTACTTGCCGTTCATGTTGCACCGTTTTTCTGTGGAAAATTAAGTATATATGTTGCAAGAATTTAATAACTTCATTTATGACAGACGTTTATATTCTGATCTCTATTGTTGCAATTAAATTACTTTTTATCATAAGCAACATTTCTGTACCATATGGTCATAATAGTAATTGCTTTTTTCTTAGTGATGCAATTTCCGCAGTAATAGAAAAAGAAATTAACCACGAGTAGACAGCTCTAATGCGAACAGGACATCGATCATGTGATAGGCACAACCATATTCTATAATTATTAGTCAGTGCAAAGTATAACACTATTTGTTTATGCATACTCTCCCTTCCAGTGCCACCCACACATCCTCCAAAGCCCACCCACCCACCCACACATCCTCCAAAGCCCACCAACCCACCCACACATCCTCCAAAGCCCACCAACCCACCCACACATCCTCCAAAGCCCACCCACCCACCCACACATCTTCCAAAGCCCGCCTACCCACCCACCCTCGCCTTTCTATTTCCTGGCCGTGATCTCATGCTCACACTTCCCTCTGAGTTTACAGCTAGAGGTGATAAGATTATACCAGAGGGACTGAGGCAAGATAAAGCAATGGGGAATGTGTTGATGTACTGGCCAATCTGCACCTTCCTTTGGTCTTTATCAGGGTGACTCACACCTTCACTTAATCCATCAGGTGTACACGGATAACGTATTTCATTCACCCTTCCACACCACACCATCACTATCATCATCAACATCACCAATAGATCGAACTTGGATATTTATATTACCAGATGCAGGTGTCTATCAGTATACCGTACTACTACTACTACTACTATTACTACTACCACTACTACACGTTGTTGTTGTTATTGTGTATTTGTGTGGTTATAAATTTTCCCCTCTACAGCAATTATATTAATCAAAGTTTATATTGGGATAAAGCCACTGGATGTAAATAAAAAAACTATAACTAGAAAAGCAACCAGCATGAAAATGATATATAAAGGTCGTTGTCAGATGCAATAAAAGAAACAACAAATAAACAAACACAAAAATTCACAGGTTGGTCATGCACTTTCAAAACAAGGTCCAGGGTAGAAGCCATACATAGTTAATGCAAATGTCTGTTTTCACATGTCGAGTACGTTTATCTGGCCATAATTTTCACCCGAACCTAATGTTTATCCATGGTAGGGAGTGTGAGTGAGGAGAAGGGCAGGTGTTGGGGGACAGGTGTGTGTGTGTGTGTGTGTGTGTGTGTGTGTGTGTGTGTGTGTGTGTGTATCTGTGTGTGTGTGTGTGTGTGTGCATGGGGGCCCGGAACACCTGCTACACCAGAGGGCGGCGTGCATGTCATCCTGTGTCCTGCTCGGCGGCTTTGTTCAGGTCGCAGCTGATACTAAGAAAATCTGCCCAAAGAAACTCAGAGGGTAAACACACGTGGCCAGGTGGGACTCTGCTTCCACTCCCTTGCTGTCACTCGGTGTAGGTAGTGTTAGGTAGGTAGTGTTAGGTAGTGTTAGGTAGGTAGTGTTAGGTAGTGTTAGGATCATTTATATCATCACGAATGGCTGCCCCTAAGATGATCATTATTTATAGGACTGACCTACTGGTGTATAGTGTTATTATTTTCATTTGAGAAGAGTCATGATCGCTTATATTTCCGAGATGAAAGGGAAGTCAGGTTGGTTAGTATAGACTTCCATGGGTTACGGTGAGGCAAGAGGTTACATTAGCACTTGACAATCAGCAAAGGTATTGGGAGTAATTATCCACAGAATTATTTTACTGCTTTATCAACCTTATGTTCATATTGAGAACGTTCCACTTACAGCTTCTTCAGGAACACGACCTGTATTGGTGGTATATTTTAATACTTCTTCAAAAATTACAAGAACCCAATTTTATCATTTTAAGTCTCCTTCTCAAATGATATCTATCTGATGCCAAGGTCAGAACATACAAAACATTGTAAAGCCAGCCTGGGGGATCCAATTCGTCACCAGAGATCTCAAATATTGACTCGAGTCGCCCACTTTTTTCCACTTGACATTGCCAAGATCAAACGGAGTCACTATAATATGATGATGAGTGACAGGTGATTTAGACGTTTTCTCGGATGCATTCTCTGATTCACACCCCCACCATCACTACCACTACCACCTCCACCTCCACCAACACCAACACCACACTCACCATCTCCATCACCACAACAACAACAAGTATTTCTCTTGGTCCGTGAGTGGCAGCACGTCAGTTGTGGACAGACTGGACCTCCTTGATTGCATCGTACAGCAGAGGACAAAAGGTCTTGCTTGTTCGTGAGATTTTGAACCGATAAAATTTATTTTCGAATTGTTTTGAGACCCGACATTTACTTGTGTTGCATCATTTCGGTTTGATGCAACTTCAGTAGTGTTGTATACACCTCAGTCCCCAAATGCTTCATATCAGCATAAAACACATTAATTTTTGTACGGCCATGTTGGAATGTTTGTCCGCTAAGTCAGTAAAATACTTCAGATACCGGTAGTGGTATTATGAGTTCAACGCGGAAATGTTCACAATATAAACGAAACACTGTTGTAATCAATCAACATTCATAGTCCCTTGTACCAGGGGACACAATAACATCTCATGGTCATTTAATTATCACTGTTAAAAGGTTGGCATAATCATGTTTCCTTGAGAGAGAGAGAAAATAAATCACACAGTTGATGAGTCGGCATACATAGCCTAGTTGTGGTGAGTATGAATAGGGAGTGAAGGAGTGATAGACAGGTGTGGTAGTGGTGACGGGGAGTGGGTGTGGAAGTGACAGACTACCAGGTGACCTGTTGGTGAGGGGAGGCGGTATATTATGAGAGTGTCACAACTGCCAGGTGGCCAAGTTTTTTATATGGTACTGGTGGTGGTAGTGGTAGGGGAAGGGGGTGCCTATAGAGTTACATTTATGAACATTGTAAGCCCCAAATAAACGAAATCTCTTACGAAGGAGCAGTTAATACAGATGCATTCACTAACAGCACCACACTGTAATATTTTGTTTCAAGTTATAGGAGTGAAAGTAGGCATTGTAGCCACGTGTTTCATGCTCCTTCATTGCTATATAGTGGTGGCCGTGCAGGTAAAGGCACAGAAGAAATAATATATAATACTTTGTCTCTATTCCTTTGAAGTAACATTATGTACCTATTTCTTTTGGAATGCACAAACAGAAGATGAGAAAGCAAACAGAAGATGAGAAAGCAAACAAAACATATGTTGGCAAAATAATATCTGAGAAATCCGTACCCTAAATGTGTATGATGTCTAGAGGCGACTGAATATACGTGTTGGGTGAGAACGGGAGACAGGTGAGTTGGGGTGACCAGGTGGCTCAGAAACGGTAACAATGTCAGGTGGCGAGGACAGACAGACAGGTGAGGCGGAACCAGAGCACAAGCTGCGTCACAACACTTCCTCGTGCATCGTCGTCGGTCTGTCTTCTTTCTTATCACCATCCTTCATTCACAAGCCATTATAATTATTTCTGGCATGCATGTCCAAACTGAATTTTAAACCCTTGGAAGTCGTGTGCACAATTGGTTTTCTTTCAGCGAGCCAAGTCGTGTTTATTAATTAAGTCAAGAGTATATAATGCGCATAAGACATTTTCCTTCTCTGTAATCTACGTGTTAGCTGACATAGATAATAATAATAAAAAAAAAAACTTGTACGATGTGAAGTTTGGATGAATTAATAACCAACGATTCACCGATAAAATCACAACTCCATATAGAGGTTGTGGTGGGGGTCGGGGGGGGGGGTCGGGGGGAGGAGGAAATGAGAAGCATAATAGACAGTGATGAGGGTGATGATGGGAAGACCTAGTAGGCAAGGGGGAGAGGGGGAGGGGGGGGAGGGGGGGAGGAGAATGTAGCGGGTACTGTACTGGCGAGGTGAAATGTGGTGTGTGTGAGGTGAAGGTGAGGTGGAAAAGGTTATAGTAAGGGTCAGAGCAAGAGGTGGGGGAGAATGGGTGATACACGGGGTGGAGGTGTACAGTGGAGTGGTGCAAGAGGTGAAGGTAAGTGGGTGGGTGCATGGGGTGGAAGGAGAATAGTGGTGGAGGAGGAGAGTGGTGCAAGGAGTGGAGTGGAGGGTGAGTAGTGGAGGAGGAGAGTGGTACAAGGAGTGGAGGGCGAGTAGTGGAGGATGAGAGTGGTGCAAGGAGTGGAGGGCGAGTAGAGAGGGAGGAGAGTGGTGCAAGGGATGGAGGGCGAGTAGTGGTGGAGGAGAGTGGTACAAGGAGTGGAAGTGAGACGAAGAGAAGATCATGCTCGGTGCAAACAGGAACAAACAACAAACAAAGGACCTTCGAACAGCAACAAGCCTCAATGTCGTTGCGGTGGACTTCTTGTTTATGCTATACGAACTAGTCTACAAGGGTGAGGGAAAGTATATCAAAGGAGAAGGCTCTTCCTCTCCCACTACTCCCTTAAGCCGCAACTGGCCTTAATAAAAGATACCATGTGCAGTAGTTTGGAAAAGGAAAAGAGACACATCAAAGACAGGGTACGAAAATGAAAGACATATACTGCAGTTGTAGGTGAGGTGAGGTGAGGTGAGAGTAGAGAGATGTTTGCAAGACCAGGAAAAGAACCGAGGAGAAAGTTTGTTGGGAGAAACGAAGAGAGAAAAGTGGTTTTATGGAGACGAAGGGTTGTGTGTGTGTGTTGTTGTTGGGTGAGGTAATAATGGCTTGGTGTTTTGGCTGGAGAAGGTGTTGGTTGCACTTGGAGAAAGGAACAGTGAGGCTATAAGAAAGGGGTTGGTGTGTGTGTGTGGGCTGAAGAAGAACCGATTTTGTAGAGAGAAGCATAGTGGTGAACGAATGGTGGTGTGCATGGTAGTGGTTGTGGTGATAGTGGTTGTGGTAATGGTGAAGGTAATAATATTGTTAGTGATAGGGGGGTGGTGGTGGTGGTGTTGAGGAGGGAGTTTGTGGTCGGTGTTACGGTGGGTGAGGCAAGAGGTCACCCCCCCTATAAGTTCTTCCCTCACTCACTGCAGCTAACATATCCAACCAACCAACCCACACCACCGGTTCTCAGTATATAGTAGTAGTCTGTCTGGTCCACTCGCCTCCTTCCTATGTCCACCCTCGGACTTAAGAGAAATACATTATTTTACTATTGTTATACTAAACCAAAGTTGAAACTGGTCTGTGCATCTTGATACTTTGGTGAGGAATTTGTTCAGGTTCGACACAACAGGTTCGTTCGTATTCAGAGCTCGTCTCTTCTTTATGTTGAATTCGGAAGGAATCAAATACAATTCATATTTATATACTAAATGACCCATAATTATATATAAATCCTCCATTCCTCTCTCCCTTCTCTTGGTTACTTTTATTATATACCTTGGGTTGCCAGTTGGGTAACATATCTTGTCTGGTTATTGAAGATCAGATCTAACATAATATCAAATCTCCAATTTTACTTGCAATGTTTTCAGAACCGCTAATCATCCTCTGAAGTTTGACCACAGTACTCCTGGAAGTTTTTGCTTTACGTTTATATCTATCCAACCAACCAACCAACAGACAGACAGACAAATAGGGGTGAAAGTATAACCTTCTGCAAACTCCGTCAGCGAAGGTCATAAATGAACACGAACATAAATAAGAAACATCACACACACACACTATTTGCTTTTTGGATTCTCAGACAATGCAACTCCCTCACCCTTCTATGTCCTCCAGACGTGAGCAAAAACTAAGGAACTCCACCTACTCAAGTCCACCTCCTTAAGAATTCGGCCAGGTACAGCTAACTTATCACTGTGATCACCTAAGTATGAATCCTCTCCTAGTTTCTTCACATTCTGACTCGGGCAGCAAAAAGTCACTGACGCCACCCTGCACCTCACTTCCTCCAAAGAGGTTCTTGTTGACTAACTTGCTGGGCGGAACATTTGCAAAAATATTAACAGTGGACTTTTTCGTAACTCTCTGGTGAATGAAGGTACAACGCACGTGTGAATTTTATCGTAATACGTACTCCAGTCCTTAGGTTCTAAATTATTTGTTGCAATAATAATGCCTAATTACTCATACTGAATTTAACTTTATCACATTGGACCACTTCAGTCATTTGGAAAGATTCAAGTGTCCGACACCTGAGTGAGTGAGTGAGTGAGTGACTATGATCCGTGCAAGAGAGAGAATTCCTATGACGCAGAAGTGGATAGACAGTCAGCGGGAGAGTTAACAACGAATTCTGACGGGGCCGCCTCGCATACCCAAGTCACATGCCCTAGATTCTGTGAGGGCGGGTATGTTGGGTATGGTGGCCGTGTATGATGAATATGCTCCTGTTGGTTGGTTGGTTGGTTGGTTGGTTGGGTGTCTCTGTTTCCCACCAACACCCAGACGCAGAAGTGCTCTATATAGGGTTTAGGTCCCTCTATATATGTGTTAATAATAATAATAATAATAATAATAATAATAATAATAATAATAATAATAATAATAATAATAATAATAATAATAATAATAATAATAATAATAATAATAATAATAATAATAATAATAATAATAATAATAAAAAAAAAAAAAAAACCTGTGTGGGAGGAGGGGGAGTTTTATTTTAAGAGGAGATTCTGGACGGCTATTGATTCCCTACGAAACAATAATAAAAAACAGACATACCCATTTGTAACATTGAAATCATCTGTTTCCTGGCATTTAGTTTGGAGGAATCAGCCTCCCACTAATTTATCAAAAAAAAAAAAATAATAATCTCCCCTTAAAACCAGTGGCGACGAAGAGCAGATAAGGGGCTGAGTCACACACACGAGGTGAATAAAGCTTAATCTGAAATCTAAAACGAAGGAGGAGATGGATGTAGAGAAATGGCTGTGTAAGATGAAAGAGGGAGTAGTCAAAAATTCAGATGGAATGTAAAGAGGAAAAAAAACAAATCCCAGACAAGCAGACAAGCAGACAAGCAAGCAAGCACGCGCCCACCTGACAGGATTGGAGCGGGGATTATGAACTCGGCATGATAAAGTAGCCCTGATTAAAGACCTAATGACTCTTGTTTATGGAGGAAAATGTGTCTGAGGAGAAGGGTGTGTGTGTGTGAGAGAGAGAGATGCAGAAGGAGGAGGTGGGAAGAAGGAAGGATGCTGAGTGAGTACAGTGAGTGTGCATAATAAAGTGAGAGTTGACTGCATGGGTGTGAATGTGTGTGTGTGTGTGTGTGTGTGTATAAGTGAGGTGAGGGTAGTTAAATGGTTGGTTTAGTGTGCATTTATGAGCTAGGGTTGTTGGTTGCATTGTTGTTGTATATATATGTGTGTGTGTGACGAAGTTTGGATGCATGGGTGCGTGAGTGAGTGAGTGAGTAAGGGCTGATGAAGTGGGTAAATGCATGTGTGTGTATGTATGGGAGAGGAATGGTGGTGTGTGTAGGTGAGTGAGTGAGTGAGAGTGTTGGGTGAGAGGTGAAGGTAGCGTTTGGGAAGAGTTGCCGGTGAGGGTGAGTAATGAAGGCAGCTGGTGATAGGAGTGAGGCAGATGCTTAGTGGTGGTGGTGGTGATGGCAGGTGAGTAAAATAGCAGGTGAGGGTGGTAGGGTGTAGCAGGTGAGGGTGAGTGGAGATAATAGGAAAGGGAGGAGTGGAGATACTAAGTGAGGGAGGAGTGGAGAGAGAGAGGGAGGAAGATAGTGAGGAGTGGAGATAGGGAGGAGTGGAGAAAGGGAGGGAGGAGTGGAGATAGTAAGTGAGGGAGGAGTGAAGAGAGGGAGGGAGGAGTGAAGAGAGGGAGGGAGGAGTGAATAGTACAGTACCGGTGACAGCAACAGGTGCATGTCACACCCTCCTGCTCAAACTCACCAGAATAAGACGTGGGCGAGTCGGGAATCACGCCCAACACAACCCACTGACTAGGCCGTGTGTCGAGAGGGCTAGGAGTTGGGGAATAGATAGATAGATGGTGGACAGAGAGTTATAAGGGGCGATGAAGGAAGTTGGAAGGGGTTAGATGGTTGAGAAAAGGGGTTAGATGGTGGACAGGGAGTTATAAGTAGGGATGAATGAGGTTGGAAGGGGTTAGATGATTGAGAAAAAGGGTTAGATAGTGGAGGGAAGTAGTTAGATGGTCGAGGGAAGGAGGGTTTAGTGGTGAAGGTAAAAGTTAGATGGTTGAGTGGTAGAGAAAAGAATTAAATGGTTGAGGAACTACCTAACCTGCATACATGGTTGTTAGGAAAAGGGATGTGCTGTATGTATGTGTGGGGTCTGACAGGAGAGAGAACGGGTACTTTGAAAGATATGGAATTGATATTGTAAAAAGATCGAGAGTGTGTGCGTGCGTGCTGGGAAGATAGTCAGACTGGGTAATGGAAAAAGGGAAAGAGTGTGTGTGTGGTGTGATGTGAGTGTACGTGGGTGTGTGTGTGTGTTTGGGAGTGCATGCGTGTGGGAGTGCGAGCGAGTGTGTGTGTGCCTGTGAGTGTGTGTGTGTGTGTGTGTGCTCGTAAAGGGTTAATAAATTATAAAAGAAAATGAATCATATGGTTGCCAAGATACACTGACAAGAATAAGTAACACCTATAAGAAACACACACACATACACATTTAACGACGAACAAACAACTTGACAAGATAAAGCGTAAATTACTACTATTATAATGCTAACCTATAGAGGGTGAAACTGTACTCATAGGAACCCTGTGTAGTAGTCAGAAAATTGGAGGTAAATGAGTCCTTCAAATATTGCCACCAAACACCACCTATATGGAAGGAGCTTGTTTCGTGGCATAGTCAGGAGGAATCAGAAGCCTGCATTTGTTTTTTATCAGCTGAAATGGTCAGTGTGTTTGTCTCCAGAGGAACGTGTAAATATTTGCTTGTCAGTTTAAATAAATTAGAACAGATAGCTACAAACTATTTCTCCTTACAGAAGAGATTATTATATTTTTTTTCCTATAATTGTATAAAGATTTAAGACGAGTCGGTATTATTAGCTGCTTCCTGAGAGACGATTACATATATTAAATTACCCGTGTAAACATAACAAAAAAGAAAGTATCATTCTTTGCATTCAGAGAAGCGATTATATATTTGCCTGCCAGTGTAAGTCAATAAGAAAAATGAATAAAAGAGACAATCATTCCAAGGTGCGCCCTGACGTGTGACCATTACCCCCCACCCCCCTCCAACCCCCCACACACCCCCAACTTCCCTCCCTCCCCAACCCCCACCCCCTTCCCCCCTCCAACCCCCCACACACCCCCAACCCCCTCCCCAGCCACAACGGGAAGTCCAGGAGAGTCCAAGCAGAACTCTAGTTGTCTGGCTGGCGGCCACTTCGCCCATCAAGGCCCGCTGGCCGGAGACAACCACTAGTTTCTACAAGACGAGGACGTGACTGCTATGCTTCTCTGATTTGCACTCATAAATTTGACAAGAGCAAGTCTAAATCTCCTGTAAAGTATTCTGGTGATGATTTGATGATTTTGGCTGGTCGTAAGTCAACGACAAGATATGTATTGCTCTCTCAATATTAGTTATGGGGATTTTGCTTTAGTTGTTATGTTTAATATAAATTCACTTTTGCTCATGGAAGAGAGACTATGCAATTAGCATAATTAATCACATTAACATTAGTATCATTAGTAGTAGTCACTGGTAATATTACAAGTAGTGTTTGCAAAGCATCATCTTATCAAAATGACCTTCAAATATCTTATAACCGAGGCCATCACACTTGTGGAGGGAGTCTGAGGGTGTAACTATGAGCTGGTCACGGTGGGTTTCCTACGAGTGACGCTAACAATGCTCTCCTCTCTTTGCTACCACCACCACCACCACCACTATATAACCTACACCTTCTTCTCCCCTTCACTGTCCTAACATCCTTCCTCACTACACCACTATCTGCAACTCTTCTCCCTCACTGTTCTAACAAACTTATGACTGCTACCTCATTCTATACGTTCCTCTATCCCTCAATATCCTCACTACCACCTCATTCTACACCTTCCTCTTCACATCACTGCCCTATCACCCTTCCTTACTTACTATCACCACCACCTTTACCACTCCATAACCACCAAACCTCTACATCTACATCACTGAACTATCTCCTTTTACTAACTTAACTCTATACCATCACTACTATCACCATATTCTCCACCTCACTGTAATAACACTGGGATAAGTGTATAATATTCTTCATAAATGTAAAACCAGAAAATGTGTGACTTGTAAGTACAGCTAGCATGTGTCATTAGTGAGTGTTTAACTAGTGTGTGTGTAACTAGTGTGTGTGTAGGTAGTGGGTGTGTAACTAGTGAGTGTGTAGGTAGTGAGTGTGTGTAGTTAATGGGTGTGTAACTAGTGGGTTTGTAGATAGTGTGTGTGTAGTAAGTGTGTGTAGTAAGTATGTGTGTAGGTAGTGGGTGTGTAGGTAGTGAGTGTGTAACTAGTGGGTGTGTAGGTACTAGGTAGTGTCTGTGTAGATACTAGGTAGTGGGTGTAGTTAGTTGGAGCGGCGTGAGAAAGTTGGCAGTAACGTGAGGGAGAAGATAATAGCAACGGTCTGATCCCCTTCCGGTTAATCTCCACTTTGTTATCTCTTCCACGAAGTGTCTCAGGCGCTGCTGCTGCTGCTGCAGTGTGTGTGTGTGTGTGTGTGTGTGTGTGTGTGTGTGTGTGTGTGTGTGTGTGTGTGTGTGTGTGTGTGTGTGTGTTCAATATTCATACCACACATAAACATTTGTATGTATGTACATGTATGTACTATGACTGTACAAGAAGGAGATTGTTTGTGTGTACAGTATATATGCAATGGATGAGAACACATGTGCTGCTTCTGTACATGTGTGTGTACATACTGTGTCTTACAGAACATAAATATAACGTTTTTAAATATAAAATTAGGAAATCATATAAGAATATATATATATAACCAAAACAGAACCCCTGGAGAAAGGTCAAAGGCCGGGAAGCACTCGGCAGTGAGGGAGCCGAAGCCTGATCCGTGGGCGGTGATTGTGAGCAATTACTGGCCGCACCACACAGTAATTGTGCTAATTGCCGAGGCAGAACCCAATATAAAGCAGGCTGAGTCGTGGCCCGGCCTTGGAAAGTGTGATGGAAAGTGTGAGTGAGAGAGGCCGGGTGGGGGGGTGGGGGGCGAGGTGAGAGTGGCCGGGGTTGGTGGGAGGTGAGAGCGGCCGGGGGGGGTGGGGGGCGAGGTGGGGGGCGAGGTGAGAGCGGCCGGGGGAGGGGGGGGGCGAGGTGAGAGCGGCCGGGGGGTGAGAGTCAAAACAATAACATGGATAGCAGCGATGATGGAGGCTAATGACCGTCTTGTAAACAGCCACATCACAATTATTAGGTATAAAGTGCAATTACGATAGGATAGGTGTACAGTTTTACTTGATATAACACTATGTAACTGCATTCCAATCCACACACGATGTTCGCGTTGTTTTCAATCTTACACACAAAACAATCACAATAGCCTATACTCTCCTCCACTACATGACTCCGCTGTTTTCCTTCCTATAAAGATAACCACCATAAAAGAAATTCATTGTCGATTAATGATCTTCCATGGATGAGTGTGATAACATTTCATAACTTTTAATGGATAGAAACAAACACACAAACAAAACAATGGAGGTATAAACACACAAAACCAATCTTATAAAGCCGGTAAATGATACACAACACAACACAACACAACACAACACAACACAACACAACACAACACAACACAACACAACACAACACAACACAACACAACACAACACAACACAACACAACACAACACAACACAACACAACACAACACAACACAACACAACACAACACAACACAACACAACACAACACAACACAACACAACACAACACAACACAACACAACACAACACAACACAACACAACACAACACAACACAACACAACACAACACAACACAACACAACACACCACAACACAACACAACACAACACAACACAACACAACACATTGCTTTAGTATCGTGTGCAGACCTCTTACAGAAACCTAGGAAACAGACTTATAATGTTTTAGTACTTACCAATAATCCTACGGTGGTTACTGCATGATTAATGAAGCGACACACACCTACCTGGAATGAAGGAATAAAAAATGTGTTAGGTTTCAATAACAAAATTTGAGTGTAAGCAACTTTAAAAAATGAGTACACTGTATTATTTTTAATTTACTATGATTAAGGGTAATATACTTTTGATACATTAGAGTAGAGTAGAGTAGAGTAGAGTAGAGTAGAGTAGAGTAGAGTAGAGTAGAGTAGAGTAGAGTAGAGTAGAGAGAGAGAGAGCTAACAGGAGGCATGGTTTGTGTGTGATGATAGGAAAGGTAGGAAAGAGAGGGACGTGTAGGGAGGGACGGAACATTTAGTAGTAGTCGAACCTTGATAGATTTCTTTATTGCCTTGGTTTCCGTCCTCCTCAGCCAACCTCTGTGACGGCCATGGTGGTGGTGGTGGTGGGGGGGGGGGGGACTACAGGAGAGGAGGAGGATACAAACGAGTAGGGGAGAGGGGGAGTTACAGACGAGTTGGGGGGAGAATTACAGACGAGTTGGGGGGCGAAAACAAGCTCCTTTCATATATGGGGTGTTTCGTGGCAATATCTGAAGGACTCATTTATTTATCTCCAATTTTCTGACTACATCACAGGGTTCTTTAAGCAGAGTTAATAGTGGCGCCATCTGTTAGTAAGTAAGGTTAATGTAGATGATTGCGCTGGTATCACGGAAGACCTCTAGACCAAGGGGTTAAAAAGCCAAGAATCGTAAGCAGGGGAAAGCAACAATAAGTTCCAGAATTAATAGACCTTACATATTAGTCGATTTCAAAGGAGTTTCACGAATTATAAGTAAAAAGCAATCACTGGATTTATCGATGTATCCTGTATAGCTTTGTAGATGCGCTCTGTTTTGCGGAAGAAACTTATGAATATATATGCTATGTGATGATTTCCAGTAACACATCTCAATAACAAACTGTCTGTGGTTGCCAGCTGCCCAAGAAAAAGTGTATGTGAAATCACTACTGCGCATACAAAAAATTACATCTGAAGATTTTATCATAAATGTTCCTCCATAGCAAGAAAATTATCTTATTATACTTTCAACAAATTGCTAGGGTCTTAAATGTGATATTGGTACTCTCTATAAACATCGAGATGAGAAGAAGCAGACAATAATCCCTTCATTATTATTTATAGCACAGAAATTATGTGCTTATCAAATGGAGTAGACGATTATATGATTATGAGAGTGAGGTTAAAAAAAACGAGTTTAGTCAACATGATGCTCTTATGTAGTGAAGCTCAGACTCTGGGATACTTGATCTAAATTGATGGTGTGTGGTGGACGGAGCTCGCTTATTTAGTCAGTCACTCATACACTATATTATTTTATGCCCATCGACTACACGGGAATTTATCAACTCTCAAACAACTGCTGGTGATTTGTACAGTATATCATTTTCGCTGTCCAACAACATGCAGTTTTTTTTTAGTTGTTGAAGGTAAGTATTACTGTCATTTTAAAGGTTATTACGTTTTTTTTTTTTTCATTTAACCCATAAAATACCACCTAACCGTAGGTCCAATATCATCCCTGATTTTTTACTGGAAAACATAAACATTCCGTTCTCTCTTTCGAAATCGTCTGCATGTTCATTGTATCATAATATTCTACACACACACATACATACATACACGTGCTACGGTCCTACGATTTTCCGCACGAGTGTTGCCTGGAGTCTTGATTCACGTCTCCCTAAATTACGGTAGGTTATGTAGTTAAACTCAACTTCCCGGAACTAGAACATTTATATGAGATGGAAAGTTTCGGGACCAACTTTCCTCCAATGCTTTATATATCAGTTTCAGTGATAATATTAGGCAATACATTATAATATTACTTAGGTGATACGAATATATTTTAGTAATCATTTGCATGCACTACTACGTCTAACATCACCTAAAATGAGTTCGGTTTATTCTTATCAGTAAACCATGGTAACAAAGAATATCTTATCACTCTCAGGGTCGGTTGAGGCACATATGACACTTGTTACTTCTTATGCTGCGTTATTTCAGTCCATTGATTCCTTACATGTGCCTAACAAATATTCTGAACATATGATGGTCACTCTCCTCGGAATTCCGTATGGAGTGATGGAAGCTCAGTGATGTAAATGAAAAAAGATACAACTTATAAACTACATATTCTGCATTTCCATCTGTCACTGTATAAGCATTGTTAACAACCCAGATGTGTAAGTACCGTGATCTCGCGGCTGATGCATAAGGTGACGACATTAATGTACCCAAATTATATGCTGTCTAGTTGAAAAACCCACCGACCACCACTACCACTACCACCACACCTACACCGACCCAAGTGTGTGTAAACAACATACTTGGCTGGTGACACATGTGGTGAGTTACGGTGGCTGACTCGATGACATGAGCTTATGATTACTGTTGTTTATTTACATCAAACAAACAATGCTTGCAGCTTCACAACTTTCACCTGGACGGTTGTGACTAGGATGCAGAACAGGGTAGACAGATTGTGGACAATATAAACACACACAATTAAAACGGAGTACATTGGCGTCGTCAATTATCAGTAGGGCATCACCTCAAGTCGTGTGTGTAGTGGTGCCCCAACTCTCCTATACGTCGTCTAGTGGTGAGAAATCAGGGCCTACGACGACCTTACTGACACGCCACGACAATGTGAACCCTAGTGTCGTGATACAACACAAACTCAAGACTTTTGCTGACATTTCCAACACTGTTTTTCTTCACCATTCCTAATCACAGTACCATTAAAAAAGGGTAATTGTTGTCCTGCATTAAGGATACTATTACTGTGGTGTTAAAATTTTATTAAAACTAAGCACAGATAAAGAATTTTCCTTTCGTTCAGACCGTTTTAAAAAATGCTGCTTCTATTGTATGCAGAAAAAAAAAAAAAAAAAAAAAAAATGGTTATGGATTTCCCCGAGCAGAGCCACGACCATAATGCAGGCAGCTCTACTCACACTATCATCAACCAAGGCAAATATAAAGTCTCTCTCGAGGCGCCAGCAGGTGAGGGGGAACGAACGTCTTCACCCTCAGTGTCACCTGCATGTAAATATAGTCCCGGCAAAAGCAAACTCACCCAGAACTACAACACCAGATTATCACCTTATATTTTCAATTGGCTCTGACGCTTCACACTTAAAGGGGAAAGAAAAATGTTGGTAAAATCTGGAGCAACTTCAAACTATTCCAAACAACAGGTTACCATTATTCTTGTTAATCTGGTCCTGTTTCATAGTATATTTTGGAGGAATTAAGGCATCCCAAAGGTACATTATCCCCTTTTAAGCTGGTCTTTGTAAACAGGTACCTCACTAAAGGGTACCTCACTAACTGATGCTTTGAATGGTACACATAATTGTAAACTAATACACCCCATATTTTCCAAGGTGCCTGATTCTTGAAACTTATTTGTAAACAGATTATACAGTATGGAGTGCCACAGTCTCAGGTAGAAATTTTCGCTCATGTGTTCGAATTCTGAGCGTAATTGCTGCAACAGATAATACCAGGACCGAGGGGGATATCACGAGTCAGCAGAGATAACTATGAACTTTTATTTGTGAAAAAAAGGACAACATATGCAAAATGTCCGTAGCTACCGTAGTGTAAGGAATGCTGCCGTCCAACCAAAGAACAATTTGGACGGTAGGCAATTAATACACACGTGCCATGAAGCAAAATTTAATACTTATTCACAGTTGCCTTTGACTCAACCTCTACAGTTACCCTCAAAACTCCTCTTGCCTCTCCTCCTATTGGACTTCATTAGGAAACTTGTTCATGAATTCCGTAAGGGGGTAAATACACTTTTGGTACATTTGACCGTCTTGATTCCTCTAAAGTATGCAAGGGAACAGGATCGGATTAGCAAAAGTATTGGTGTCCTGTTTCATGGAATAGTTTGAAGGAATCAATTGCTCCAGATATACCAACACTGTATTACCCCACTGTGTCGCTGTGAATCAGACAAGAAAGGTGACTGAGGGCTAAAGATTATGACTGTCACCATTTTAACTGGGAAGGTTGTTGATCTTTGTCATATGTACAGTAAACAATCACTTAATATATGTTTTGTTTTTCGGTTGTCGTGAAAGCAATTAAGCAGAAGAGAGACAGGAGAGGAGAGGAGAGGAGGTCATTACCCTCTTGGCGGGGAAAACTACACATTAATATTATAGAGGTGAGGGCTGCAGACAGGCGGGGAGTGATGGGGGAAAAACAACACTCGGTTTTAGAGCAGGGAAGCACAAATCTTTCTCTCGTCTCTCCTAGATTCTGAAAAGTCACGAGTATCGCTTTGTTTATTGTTCCCTGCATCTTCACTTAATATACTATCTTAACCCTACGACAAACACGATGCCGTAAACACTGACTACTTCATTAAACATTGATTCTATAAGCATGATATTATGAAGTATAATTAATATGTTTGGTGTTCTTATCTAAATTAATTGGAGAAACAATGAGACAAGTAGAACTGTTGGGAAATATAATTTATATGTATATACGATCATACAGTAGGTTGGCGTGCGTTTACGACTACGTATGTGTATGTGTGTATGTGAGTGTGTGTATGTGAGTGCTTGAGGATGTGTGTTTCGTCAGAGGGGATGGAGCGTGACAGACAGGTTGCAGAGGAGCTAACTGGTCACCTGTCCTGCTAGAAGTGACTAATTGGGACTCAGGTTCGGCAATAGAGTTGATAAGCAGAACGATTCCCATTCACTGTGACAACCTAACGAGATGCAGCTTAATAATGTACAGCAATTTATGTTTGTGATAAATTTCCGAGGGACGACACAGCTGAAATATTGTGGTCGTGATTTGTGAGTGTCCCGAGTTACATTGTGATTTTTAGCTTGTTTTTGTGTTTCCTTGTCCGGTAGTGTGTGTAAAAAAAATCACTGCAGATCAAATGCGTCATCAATGCGCGCTCACACACACACACAAGTGTTTCTGTCCACCTCAAAATTGTTCTATTTTACGACTTCCTCTTTATGCGAGTGAAATAATACTAGTGGATGCACTGAGTTTGATGAATAGGAGGAAGAGCGGAACCTTTGAAAACAACTGGACCAACACCAGCTCATGATTTATATCTTGTTGCACAGGTGTACGCAAGGGCCGGTAAAGGTGGGTGTACGTACTCGATTCCACAGGTGTACAGTGAAAGGAGAACACCGACCCAACACCTCCCTCTTCTACACCTGAACAGAAAAATAATCCCGAAAGGAAAGCGTGCGCGAGCGAGGGGTGTGGTAGGTAGGGGATGGGGAATCGAGGAAAGAGGGATGGAGAGGGATTATATAGTATCGGGAAGGAGGAAGGGATTAATATGATGTAAGGGAGTGGAAGTTTAGTTAAGTGCAGGGGTAATTATAGGTAGGGGAAGGAGAGGGAAGGGTGTTATGGGTAGGGGAAGGAAAGGGAGGGGTATTATAGGTAGGGGAAGGAAAGGGAGGGGTATTATAGGTAGGGGAAGGAAAGGGAGGGAAAGGGAAGGGTGTTATGAGTCGGAAAGGAAAGCGGATGTTATAGTTAGTGGCGGAAGAAAATAAAGAGGAGAGTGTTGTTGCTTGTGGAATGAAGGAGTCTGACTGATGGGGAGGGAGAGCGTGTTTAGGGTAAGGGAGGGAGAGCATGTTTAGGGTAAGGGAGGGAGAGCGTGTTTAGGATAAGGGAGGGATAGCGTATTAAATTTTAGGGTAGAGGAACGAGAGAGGTGTAATAGATTAGGGAGGGAGACCCAGAACTTTAACTAGCGGTTTCCTGATGCGGCAAAACCACATAAATGCACAGTGGAAGGACTGTGTCATTGTTTATGTACAAACCTAAGCTGTCTCCTAATAATTATAACCTTGAAATAAATCCCTATGCTTTTTTTCACTGTCTGGAGGATCATTATAAAATTTCTGGTGCTCAGTTCGTCTATCTGTATCTTGTTTGTCTTGGATTTGCAGGATCAGCGCTGGTGCATCACTCTACATTCATCCAGGTAGAACGGGTAGGGGGAGTGAGGGTCTGATGGCTGGGAAGAGAGGGGTGGTGGATAATAACCAGTGGAGAGGCTGCTGAGCGTGAAGAGGGAGGGTGAATCACAGACTGGCTAACTACCTCTGCCTTCCCTCCCTTCCTTCCTTCCTTCCTTTCGTCTGGACAATAGAACATTACAAGTACCGTCGGACAAATAAGGGATATTTTACTCTTCAATAATATTCACTCATAATTTGACATCTAACAAATTTCAAACTGGACTACTATATTCTAAACGAAAAAAATAACTAATCATATAGACCACAACTTTTTGTATATTCAATGAAAATCCAATGATGTGTCACATGAGGTAAACTTTAGTGACATTTTCACAGTTGCATTAACAAGGATGGAGTGTTTTTACAGCATAAAAAAAATAACAAAAGAAGGCAACTGAGTGACAAAGGCTACGACAGTGAGAGGCGTTGAAAGGCTAACGTTATCTCACCCCGGTATCTGATAAGGAAAATATAACTAGCACACGGATGAAACAGCCTCGATTTGACACAGTGAAGAAAAGTGTGGGAGATGGAGGAAGGGAGGAAAGGAAGAATGGAGGAAAGGAAGAATGGAGGAAAGGAAGAATGGAGGAATGGAAGAAGGGAGGAATGGAAGAAGGAATGGAAGGAAGGGATGGAAGGAAGGGATGGAAGGAAGGGATGGAAGGAAGGGAGGAAAGGGAGGAATGGGGGAAGGGAGGGACAGCAGATTAAACTCTTTAGAAGACTAAGAGAAATATGGAAAAAGATATGAAGGAAGGAAGAGGCAGAGAAAACAAAATGATGTAGAGGAGGAATGAAAGTGTGGGGGAGGAGGAATTGAGGCGTAGGGAAAGGGGAGGAAGGTGTGTGGGAAAGAGGATGAGGATGAGAAGGAAGGGAGGAAGGTGTACGGGAAAGAGGAAGAGGATAAAGAGAGAGGGAGGAAGGTGTGTGGGAAAGATGAGGATGCGGAGCGAGGGAAGGAGAGAGGAAGACAAGGGACAGGAAGCTCAAGGGGCGGGGGAGGAAATCTGGGGGAGAGGAAGGAAGGAAGGAAGACCTGGGTGGTGGGGGACGTAACGAGGGAACTAGTCTGGGAGGAGAGGAAGGAGGGAATAGAGAGAGAAAGAGGAAGGAAAGGACGAAGGAAGATGGAGAGGAGCATATACTGTATATATAAATATATATATATTATACATATGTATGTATGTGTGTGTGTGTTTGTACCTGTGTGTGTGTGTGTTTGTGCCTGTGTGTGTTTGTGCCTGTGTGTGTGTGTTTGTGCCTGTGTATATGTGTGTGTGTGTGTGTCTGTCTGTTTATTTGTATCTATGTGTGGAGAGAGGGAGCCTAAATATTGTCATGGAAATACTGGGATGACACAAGGAAGGTAGGAAGACACTGCGTCAAAAAGGAGGAAAAAGACGAAGGCGAGGAAGGAAATCTGGGAGGGGAAGGAAGCGAGCTGAGGAGAGAACGACAGAGGAAGTGTGTGGGTGGTGCCTCATTCTGATGTCAGCCGGCTGCGAGGCCAAAGGAAGATGAGGACTGATTAAGGGTGTGGGGAGAAGGAGGAGGAGAAAGAGAAGGAGGAGGAGAAAGAGGAGGAAGGAGGAGGAAGGAGGAAGAAGGAGGAGGAGGAAGGAGGAGGAGGAAGTGCGAATGGAGAAAATGATGTGTTAGTGGAGAAGTGTGGTAGATGGAGGAGTGAAAAGTGTGTGAGAGGAGAAGAGCCTATGATAGAGAACTATAAAAAGTGTATTATTACCCTCTTAATTAACGTGTATCCATCTAATTCCTTCACTCTTAGGTCATTCTGAATCCCTCTACTCCTTCCCTTCCCTTGCCTTCCCTTCTGTGATCTTATCTTATCTGAACAAGAATAATCATGAACTTATAATATAACCTCACCCATTGGTCCTCTTTTTCCTTCTTCTTCTTCTTCTTCTTCTTCTTCTTCTCCTCCTCCTCCTCCTCCTCCATTCTCTCTCACGTGCCACAACCATTTCACCCACCTCATCCAAGCTCATTACACAGCCAACACAACTGATACCAAACATAGCAAGTAGGTTAGGTTGCTTCATTCTCTCTCTCTCTATCTCTCTCTCTCTCTCTCTTTCTCTCTCTCTCTCTCTCTCTCTCTCTCTCTCTCTCAGGGAAGAAGAAAGTGTAACAGTTATGGGTGTCAAGATAATAATTGTGGGTATAAAGATAAGTGTGAATTGATTTAGAGCAAGTGTGGGTGTCAAGATAATAATTGTGGGTGTCAAGGTAATAATTGTCAAGGTAATAATATATATATAAATATGTGTGTGTGTGTGTGTGTGTGTGTGTGTGTGTGTGTGTGTGTGTGTGTGTGTGTGTGTGTGTGTGTGTGTGTGTGTGTGTATTTCCGCTGATAACTGACTGACTGACTGACTGATTAACAAACATGGGAGGAAAATGGAGAAGTGTATAGTGTTAAGTAGGAGAGGGTGGAGGGTATGGGTGGATTTGGTTACACAGGGAATGGTGGTGGTGGTGGTAGTTGGGAATAGGAGGTAACAAGAGGGTGGAGGTGTGGGCGGCAGATGGGTGGATGGGTGGGTTTTATTAGGTGTGGGATCGTGGTGTGGGTGGGTGGGTGGGTGGGTGGGCGGCAGGTGGATAGGTGTGGGCGGCAGGTGGATAGGTGTGGACGGCAGGTGGATTGATGTGGGTGGATGGGTGGGTGGGTGAGGGCGTGGCGTCACCGTGGGAGTTACCGCCGCTCCTGGACGCGTGCCGGAAGTTAGCAACCGGAAGTAAGCGTAGAGTGTACGTGTGCTGAGCCGTGTGCACCTGCTCCACCCTCCACCCTCCACCTCCTCATACACCTCCTTATTTTCCTCCTCCTACTTCCTTCTCCTTCCTCCCACCTTCTTCTCCTACTTCAATCTCATTTTCCTTCTCCTACACCTTATTTCCTCCTCCTTTTCCTACTCCTATTTACTTTTCTTTCTCCTTCCTTCCTCCACCTCCTCCTTTTCCTCCTCCTACTTCCTTCTCCTTCCTCCCTCCTCATTCTTCTTCTCCTACACCTCCTACTTTGTTTCTCTTTCCTCCATTCTTCTTCTCCTACACCACCTCCTACTTCCTCCTCCTCATTTTCCTTCACCTCTTATTCTTTTCTTTATATTTTCCATCTCCTTCCTTTTAATCAATTTTTTCCTCGTCCCCTGTCCTCCTCCTCCTCCTCCTCCCTTTTCTCGTCCAATGCATGTGCTCCTATGCATATAAAACTCAGATGCATCCCTACTATTGTACATGTGCTCACCACCGTACATCAACCCCTTTACCTTACTTTCATCTCATTGTGTTCACTAATCAACAATCATCCTACGTTCCGCCTGCCCTGAAACGAGAGCTACTTATGGTATCAAATATTAAGGGTGATGGTAAATTTTTGGTACATACAGTAAGAACATCTTCATTCATCCAGAGCATACCGAGAAACAGGACCAGATTAATAATAATATTGGCGGTCTGTTGCTTGGAATAGTTTGGAGGAATCAGTTGATCTAGATTTACCAACACTATAGCTATGATACCCCTTTCCATATTCATAATCATTGTATTTGATAATTTTTAAAAAATGCGCAAGAATAGAAAGCTTTACCATTTGTATACTGACTATGAACGGTATTTTTGTATACAATTTACCCCAACTTCAGCTCAGAAGGTGTGAAGAGCGAACAATGTCTTTCAGATAAATGAAATAAATTGTGTTCCACAGGTTTTTACCCTGTGTACTCGAACATAACCTCGCACCTCACAACCCAAGGGGAAGAAGGAGGGGTAAAAGAGGGAGCAGGACTAACACCCTTGATGCTTCTATCAGATGACTCAGAAGATTCTAAATCAGCGTGCAATGTTTGGTTCGTGCATGTTGTGGTGAATAACACTTTACACCTGATACTCTCTTCCCTTCACAGATTGAGGTTGTGAAAGATAACTACATCATATGAACTTTTATAACTTCTTCTAACTTGGTGGGGCAGTCGGTTCACACGTTACCATGAATGTTTAAAATCCGATTTATTGATCGTACTTGAGGAAACAATAATGTGTTAATATTGTAATCGTCAGTATAGTGGACAGGAACACAGGTAATCATGCACTAATAATAATTATGTCTCTTTCATATTATCTTTCCCCATTGATGAATACACTACATTATCGAATTCCCTTTTGGCTTAAATAGTATAGGTATATATTATCGTGATACATTTCTTTCCCTGCCGGCCTTAGAGCCAGTGAACAATTCTGCCCACCCACAATGGTCTTGAGGGCAGACACGCAGCTGGTGTCCAGTGGTGGCCCCCAGGCACCTCACAACATCAGTCCCCTCTGAGGCCATGACGAGGCACAAGTTTGACGGCACAGATAATACTGAAGGAAATGGAAGAGGATTTTAAAATATACGTATGGCCTGGAATGGTTACTAATATGGGCGAAGAGATATATAGGCAGGATGGTGATGAGGAGACATTTAGGGAGAGTGATAACAAGACTGTACATTCTCAGCTGAGTGTGAGAATGTGGTAGCCGTCCTCAGAAATGTTGTAGATGCCATTCCAATTAACGAGCCTACACAAACAATTCGTCGACAACCCTAAAGGGAGAATCCCTTCGGTTCATAATTGTTTGGCCTGACTTTAGACACTGAATATGAATGACTGGATTAGCACAAGTTTATATGACGAATTTACCTTTTACTATCGTGTGAGACTCAGGCCTTTATTGGTTCATATCTGCTTAAACTACTGTATATAGAAAATCCCCAATATTTTACTCCCTCAGTAAAAGGACTTATTCTTATTTCCTCTAATAAATGCCAGAAGATACTATTTACAAGTAACAGGGAAAATCTCTCCTGACACAAGAGACTAAGTATATTGGTATACAGTAGACCTGGAGTTAAGGTTGTGGTGGACAAAGGTCCTGCCAAGTAGTTGTGGTGGCGTCAGGTTATGTGTGTGGTGAACCGAGTTATTTATACCTTAGTGGCAGCATCCTATAGTTAAACCAAATTATCCTCATTATCCCTGAATAACGCCAAAGGTCTGGGGGGTTATTCTAAAGAGGCCATTATGGTAGGTGTGTCATTCTCATGGGCGGCATTATTGTGGGCGGCAACAGTGGGCGGCTTGACCACCTCGCACCACCCGGACAATGGTTGGGGCTATAAACCTGGGGGCCGATACCATCACGGTCAGCCACGCACGACTGCCAATGGTCCGCTAATGAAGTCTACTACCCGCTAAACGTCTGGGCACTTTTACCACCCACGGTTCACCTCACCTGTCCTGGCCTACCCTGTCCTGTCCTGGCCTGGCCTACCCACAACACCAAGGACACACATAGAAAATCTACTGGGGAAGAAATGGAATAGGGAGAGGGAGAGGACGAGGATGTCAGAGAGCAGGAACACAAGGAGAGAACGTCAGGGAGTAAAGAAAAATAAACTAAAAATAAGCCATGGAATGAAAATGGAGAGAGAGCCAAATCTCACTTGTTGTTGTATGAGTTAACCTGCTGTCCTCTTGGTTCGATGTGAAGGGCGTGTATTGTACAAGGGATCAATCACTCCATGAGAAGTCTTAAATAATAACATGCATAGATTTTGCTTGATTCGTTGACTTTCTGGATCGAGAATCATACATATCTTACCAGGAGGGAGAAACGACATTGTATATGTGTGTTCTTGCTGGCATCTTATCATTGACATTTTATAAAGTAAGCTATAAGATATTATTTGTGCTTAATTATCGAATGATTTGTCATCAAACATAGACGAGAAAAGATATTTAAATATCTCTCACCATCAAGGAACAAGTCACACCCGTTCTCTGCATCTTTAATTCAGCTTACGGGGAACAAACCAGTTATAGTACATATGCCGACAGTAAACTACAAGCAGGATACAATCTAAACGAGGTACAACTAGGAATGAAACTCAGCGGGACTGAATATAGGATAGTAACATTCAACTCCAATCCAAGCATGTGATAATATGATGAAAGAATGAAACCAGGTTTTCCCAACAATCTGATGATAACAAAAATTGTAAATTCCTTTACACAATTATACCCCCAAAGACGAATAATGATCAATTTTAATCGGTGTTTATTGTAACAGTATACTTTCATGGAAGTCGTATGTAATTTAATTTAATTTCAGTAGATTGAAGATACGGTACACAGACAACTTAATGTTCCTTAACTACTGGGCGTTTCCTTCCCATGTGCGTATTGTGGCCAGAGGTTGCGTCCCTCTGGCCAAACCTCAGCCTCAGTCATCATCTCGACACACGTGGCTCATCTTCCCTTTGCATTGTGTTGTGGGTGGCTGCATCTCGACTCGTGGCTCATCCATGGGAACACACACCTGACCAGGTGTTACACAAGGCGGTACATCCCCGCTGTCCAAATGTACACACAGAGTGAAGCTGGCCCTCCGTGACTCCAGTTTGACCCCGTCTGACCCCTGGCTCACACAGGCTAACCTGACCCCACATAGACACTCACTCGAAGCAAACAATGTAATTAACATTTTGTTTTCTATTATTGTTTGAATATTTTCCATGTTATTAACGAATAATGAATCTCAAGTTTACCGTAGGTTGTTAACAGCGACTGAAAAAAGTATTGTTCATTGGCAAAGAAAATCTGGGTTGAGTACAAGTTCTCTGGTCAAATAATTCAGCTGATGACTGGGCTTATTAGATGTAATATTTAAGCTACGATTAATCAGAGACACACCCTCGTAAATGTATGTACAGTACGTGCTTGACTACTCTTTACATCTCAATTGTTATTCCCTTTACAAATGTCACAGAACGGTCGCTGATATTACTTTACTGTTTTCCTTATTACAGACACGAAGTTGTAATACTAATCAATACTGGAAAAAAATAACGAGTGTCAAAACTAGCTTGCATTGGCGACTCGTAAACCGAACTAATAATAACACAAACCAAGTTCCAATCCCTCCACCCAATTATTGTGCCTGTGAACTTACAATACTGATGCCCAAAGCAATATGGAGGAGGAGGAGAAGGAGGAGGAGGAGGAGGAGGAGGAGGAGGAGGAGGAGGAGGAGGAGGAGGAGGAGAAAGAGGAGGAGGAGGAGAGAGCACAGGCACAAGCACCCACCTACTCACCCACCCTCCCTGTGTACCAAAGCAAACTCCACGATTTTCCCCGCAGCAACAACAGCAGCAGCAGCAACATGCATGACCTCAGCTTAATCAATCACCTTTAAATCAGCTTCCCCTTTCTCTACCGCTAGTCACCACCTCCTGCAGAAGATCCCTGTCATTTGGCCCTGTCTTCCTCCCCCGGTGCCGACTATCATGACTACCATCACCACAACGTAAATAATCTCGCCCGCTACTGTTATCACCGCCAATCTCGGGAGTTGGTTCAGGGTGAGGTCACAACCCGTTACCGTCGCAACTACTGCTTGTGGCCGAGGCGAAATTAGCCCCTCGGAAGACAGACGGGGGGCGCCATGCAGGGGAGAGGAAGGCAAAGAGAAAAGGCTATATGAGGCGGAGGCGACGAGGAGGTAAGTGACTGTTCTTGCTACCTATCGTGTCACAAGGGACGAAATTTTAAACGCCTGGTGTTGATGGACATGTGTGGGTGCCAATTTATTACTTGGTCTGAAAGATGAACCGTCCAATAATAAGCAAAGGAAGTCATGGCTGGGGACGGACTGACGGATGGATGGATGGATGAATGGATGAGAAACTGTTAAGGAAGGAAATATCAGACATACTCGTTTAGCTATATTATATTCCAATAATAATGATGTTAAGAAACTCTGGTAGTGCATTAAATAAATTATTACGTCAATACTGTATAACTATATCTAAAGTGAGGCAATCGTAAAGGTTAGTTAGTACCTGTCAGCAAATGTCACATTGTTTATTAATATTTATCATTAAGGTACAAAGACGGATGTTTGTGTCAAGGAGGTTGCTTATGACAGTAAAATTATTATGTACAAAATCATTGTGACCACAGCAGGTAAAGTTTAGCACAATCTGAGACTTTAGTAACAGTGGTGAGCAAAATATAAATAAATAAATAAAGGGAAACCCATGTTATTTCTAAAATAGTATGAATTACTGTCGTGTATAGAAGTGAAGTATAATAATGATTCTCATGAGAGTCACGAGGAGGATCTAATGTAGAAATTGTTCAAGAAACTGGCTTAGTGAACTTGCGATACTGACCTGACCACACCCCTAATAATAACAACATAAGCCAACCACAAGTTCCAGGTTACAGTTCCCACTTTGCTTCGGTTTGTTCCAGTGAACTTCGGACGCCCCAACCAAATGCCACAGGGAAAACACGTCCGTCGCAGGAAGGGACTTGGAGCATATAAATCTTTAACTTACGCGAGCATAAAAAAAAAGGGAGTGTATATTTTCGTTGCTTAAGTAGTAATGTAAAATAGTACGATTTGAGCGACGAAGAGTAGTTTTCCTGGATGTAGTAGTTAAATAATACCACCCTTAATAAGACCTACGTGAACAAAATATTTTAGAATATCCTATGACAGGTATACAATATAATTTCGGATCTACAAGACACAAATTCTTTTAGGCTCAGATTCGCTCTTCTTACTTCTGGAGTGGTGTAGATTTCTTAATGTAATATAAATTGAAAGTGGAGGACATTATTGCAGGCCAAAGAAGAATTAAGCAGTGAAGAGCCAGTTGTCCTTTACAGCCTAAATTAGATTGAAGATGTAGGAACAGAGATAAACAGATGAAGATGTAGGAACAGAGATAAACAGATGAAGATGTAGGAACAGAGATAAACAGATGAAGATGTAGGAACAGAGATAAACAGATGAATGTGGTGCATGGCAGATGGTACATACAGTAAGGTGAGAGGGTTGTCGGTCACGTAGAATACCTCTATAAACAGATGAATGTGTTGGTAGGTGGTATGTACAGTAAGGTGAGAGGGTTGTCGGTCACGTGTATTACCTCTATAAACAGTGGATCACGGCAGTAAATATTGGTGAGCGAGGCCGTCTGTGGTGAGACCCGACACCAATTGTGGCAAAAGAAGAACAATTTTGTGGTTTGAGAAAGATGCTCGTCGTTGTCACTACAACCCGAAGCATCAGAAAGGAAAACACAAAACAAACAAACGGAATGAAAAACTATGTACTATTGGTGAGGCAAAACAGAAACATCAGTAGTGGGTGTTCAACTGAACTAACCAAACATCAATGAGGACACTGACTGAGAACAGATGTCTTGTTAATCTCAATTCTTGTGCTGAGAGGATACCATATTATAACAGCATAAAAACAGAATGTCTTTAGAGGCACGGGCACGGAAAGATGAGCAAGGATGTGAGGCAGGCAGCTGTGGTGGGTGGTGGGTGATGGTGGTGAAAGTAACTCTGTGGGCAGCAATTACCGGTGAACTGGTAATGACCGGACACACACCACCGATGGCAGTGTCTCCGGGGTGTTAGGAAGAGTGACAGTCATCCTTGCTTTGTCATTTGCTTGTCTAGTTCGATGACAGAGGGCAGGGGGACGAAGAGAGAGGTAAGGTGGCAGAGGAGAGAGACAAGGTGGCAGGGATGGAGACAAGGTTGCAGGGAGAGAGGCAAGGTGGTAAGGGAGAGAGACAAGGTGGCAAGGGAGAGAGACAAGGTGGCAGAGGAGAGAGATACGGTGTCAAGGAAAGAGATAAGGTGTCAAGGAAAGAGATAAGATGTCAAGGAAAGAGATAAGGTGTCAAGGAAAGATAAAAGGTGGCAGAGAAATACGACAGTTAAACTTACAAAGTAAACTAAGGTATATATATAAGAACTTGGTGAGCGGAGATGGTTGTACAGAATATCAACCTACAATTACTAGAAATGATTGGCCCGGGGTAAATTAACAGATACGTGAGCAAGGAAGGAAGCAAGGGAACGAAAGTGATGTAGGAGGAAGTAGAGAAGAGGTGACAGGAGGTGGTGAGGTGAGGAGGATGCATGAGGGAGAGAGAGAGTGAGAGAAAAGTGCCAGAAATTGTGTGAGGGAGAGAAGGTACTGGGAATGAGGTGACGAAAGGAAAGTAATGAGATGGCGGTGATGTGGGAAGAGGAGGAGGAGGGAGACAGACACACAGACAGACAGACAGACAGACATACAGACAGACAGACAGACAGACAGACAGACAGACAGACAGACAGACAGACAGACAGACAGACAGACAGACAGACAGGCAGACAGACAGACAGATGAAAAATAGGGAGAGAATAGGGGGGGGGGGAAGAAGAGAAGGAGAATGACCATAGTAGGGATAGGTAAGGGGGAAGGAGTGGCCAGGGTAGGGACAGGTGAGGGAGGAAAGGATAAGAAAAGAAAAGAAATAAAGTAATGGTGCTAAAATTGCTAGAGGAAGAAGAGGAGGAGGAGGAGGCAAGAGAAAGAGGAGGGAATATGTGAAAGAGGAGATAATGTACACAAGAAGGGAATACAAAAGGAGAAGATGGGAGTAAGAAAAAGAAGAGAAATTCATAGTAGCAGAAGGGAGTAGAAAAAGATAAAAAAAAGTAAGAGTAGGAGGGGGGTAGACACACACACACACACATACGCACACAGACGAGGCAGGAGAAAGTCAGGAAAGGAAGGATTAAACAAAGTAAGGAAGTCGAGACAAAGATAGGAGATGAATACGATGAAGATGATGATGGAGGAGAGGGAAGAGATGGTAATGATGAAGAGAAGGTAAGAAATGTATGGTAAAGGGAGAAGAGGAGATGGAAGGACAACTTACTAGAGATACAAGATTAATAGGAGAGTGAAGAAGTAGTAAGAGTGAAGAGGAGTAAATGAAGAAGAAATTAATGAAGATGAGAGTGAAGGGACGACGCGAGAGTGAAGATGAGAGTGAATAAATAAAGAAGAAAGTGATGAAGATGAGAGGTTGAGTACGACGTGAGAGTGAAGATGAACTGGTAGAATGCTGAGCGTGACGTGTGCACCATGTTATCATATACTTGGTCACGAGGGTCGTGTTGGGGCGACGGCCGATGGTGATGGCGGCGGTGGTGGTGATGGTAGTGGTGATGATGTTGTGGTGGTGGTGTTGATGGTGGTGGTGGTGGTGGTGGTGGTGGTGGTAGTTGTGGTGGTGTTGGTGGTGGTGGTGTTGATGGTGGTGGTGGTTGTGTTGGTGTTGATGGTGGTGTTGATGGTGGTGGTGATGTTGATGGTAGTTGTGGTGGTGTTGGTGGTTGGTGTCAGTAGCTGTGTTGGTAGTTGGTGTTAGTGGTGATGGTAGGTGGTGGTGTTAGTGGTGATGAATGATATTGTGGTGTGTATAGTTGTGAGGGATAAATGGGATAAAGGTAAGTACTGCTGGTGTTTGATGTGACTGTGTGTGAGGGATGAGTGGGATGGTATCGGTGGAAATGATGACAGAAAAGGTAAATATAATCATGAGAGTTTGTATTTGGAAGTGATGGTGATACACTGCGATGGTTTTGTTGTTCATGGCCAGGGTAGTATTAGGAGAAGATGGAGGAAGAAAAGGAGGAAGGAGGAGAAGGGGAAGGAGGTGGAGGAGGAATAAGGAGGAGGAGATGGAAAAAGAAGAAGGAGGGAAGAAAAAGGAGGAGTGTATGACAAGAAGTGAGAAGAAGCAGGAAGGGAAAGAGAAAGGAGGAATGGGAAGAAACAGAAAAATAAGGAATAAGAAGAAAAAGGAGGAGGAGGAGGAAGGAATAAGAGGAGGAAGGAGTGGGAAGAAAAAGGAGGAAAGGAAAGATGAGGGAAGGAGAAGGAGGAAGAGGAGAAGGTGGTTGAGGTGGTTTGTGATGGTGATAGGGTATAATGGCGAGTGATGGCAGTGGTGATGACAGAGAATTACTGCAATAAAGATTAAAAGGAAACATAGAG
Organism: Petrolisthes manimaculis; assembly: GCA_034508575.1. Classification (NCBI taxonomy): domain Eukaryota; kingdom Metazoa; phylum Arthropoda; class Malacostraca; order Decapoda; family Porcellanidae; genus Petrolisthes; species Petrolisthes manimaculis. The sequence goes on along the minus strand of JAWZYT010002815.1, from coordinate 174,464 downwards.
GCAGTGATACTTTATTGGCTAATTCAAGCGTATACGAGGAAAATTACGACCCAGTGAGAATCCTTAAAAAGATACTATTGCATTTCCTGATGTTCATGATCGACGAAGCTATGTACAGAATCACAGAGGAATGAATATAGGATAAAAAAGAATCGTATTTTTTTCGTCACACACACACACACACACACACACACCACACACACACACACACACACACACACACACACACACACACACACACACACACACACACACAGACACACACACACACACAAACAAACCCACCCACACACACAAACAAACCCACCCACACACACACACAAACAAACCCACACACACACAAACAAACACACACACACACATAAACAAACCCACACACACACACAAACAAACCCACACACGCACACACAGGGCCAGCTCAAGCTAACCAATGGCCAGGCAGAAATCGGAGTTACCCTGACAGACATTAAACTCACAGCCTCAGAGTGTAGAATGGAAATACTGCAACGAAATAGAACACAACTATAAACCTGGACGGACACTGGACCTTTACACATGTTCGTTCTCTTGTTTGGTTTCTATTCATTCTCTCTTTTCTTCAGTTGCATATATCTCTCTCCCTCTCTCTCATCTTCCACCTCCCCTCCCCCTCTCTCTCTCACTCTCTGTCCCTCCCTCTCTTTCCCACTCTCTCTCCCTCTCCCTCCCCCCCCTCTCTCTCCCACTCTCTCTTCCTCTCTCCCTCCCTCCTTCTCTCTCCCCCTCTTTCTCCCTCTCTCTCTCGTCACATTCGGGTGTAATCGGGAGGAAGTTGTGGCGGATGCATGATACTGTAGGTTCCTGCTTGTTGGTAGACGGGGATAACACATGCCTAGGCTATGTATATATGTATATGGCGACTCTCTCTCTCATTGGACTCATATTTCGTAAAGAGACACATACATACACAAAAAGACACAGGAATACACATATACACTTCACAATTTCCTTTTCAATCTCTCAGTCTAATCACCTATTGAGAAAATGTAAAATAATGTGGGTAACTTTTTGTCACTTTCCCTTAATAGACTCATGACAGACGTATGTAAAGTTGCCCCAGCATTTATAACATGGTAAAATCAATGTTGTCAGTCCCCTTTTCCTGTACCAGTAATAAGTGCTGGCATAATATAAATATATAAAAATATATATACATATATAAAAATGTATATATGCACGAATTCGTTTATCACACGTACAGCCACAATCAATCAAATAACCACCAACATTTTCCTTCCATCGTGCAAATAAATCAGCATCATATCAAAACACAATCATACAACACCATATGTCAACTCAACACCCTCAATTATTATTATGAGGCGCTGTAAAATCATATAACGTGTTGTTCTTTATTACCAAGATATTTAAATACAGTAATAGAATGAAAGTGTCGGTGGATATTTGATTGTGGCTGTACAAAGCATTTACCCGGAAAAAAACATAGGCTCTGGAAACTCAACTCACATTTGCCATCGACTGTACCTAAGTATATACACAGAGAGAAAGTAAGTTAACTGTTGGTATAATTCTATTTTTCTTCTTTTAGTCAAGGAAGGAAGAAAGGAAGTTAGTTGTACTGCTTGGTGAAGATTTAAGGGGACGTATCTTGGTGAACATCTGAATTATCTTGTTGTCGTTCGTTGCACAAGGCACGAATTGGGTTTACGATATCACAAGGTCGTCTGGGTGAATGGAAACAGAGAGAGAGAGAGAGAGAGAGAGAGAGAGAGAGAGAGAGAGAGAGATGATGTGGAGAAAAAACTGAGGAGGAGGTTATATAAAATGATACAGAAAATAGACGCAGGAGCAAAAGAAAACGGATGAATTAATTAATGGACCCGATTAGAAATAATAATAATAATAATAATAATAATAATATAAAGATAGTGTTTGATTGCTCTTATTAGACTGACAGGAAAATATAGCATTGATTTTACAGAGTATGTTGCAGGAAATGAAGGAACCGATAAGAGACATAATACAATGAGATAGAAAGGAAAGCTGTAGCAGGATAATTAACATAAAGACAGGAAGACATGTATATAAGGGCAGAAAAGCATTACCGACAAGCAAGCAAGCAAGCACAAAGGCTAAAAAAAAAAAAAAAAAAAAAAAAAAGAATGGCAGACAGAACAGACATAAAACAAGACGAAGAAAGGCACTGAGGCAAAGGGAATGATTGGCAGGCAGCAATTGTGACATAATAACAGTAAGGTAGACAGGCAGGCAGGCAGGCAGGTAGGTAGCAGACAGACAGACAGACAGACAGGCAGGCAAAGAGGAACAATAACAGACACGCAAGTTTACAGAGAGAAGCAACAACGACAGGAAGAGGAGGAATTGTAGGTATGGGAGGGGGGTAAAGTAGGGATGGGAGGGGATGAAAAGTAGGGAGGGGAGGGGAGGAAGGGAAAGTGGGGACAGGAGCGGAAGAGAAGTGAAAATAGTAAGGAATAAAGTAGGAATAGGAAGGGATTGATGAGTGAGGGAATGGGAAAGAGGGGCAGTGGTGTGAGGACAAGAGTAGGGGAGGAAAAGTAGGGATACGACGAGGGTGGGGGGGGGGGGAATAATCTAGGGGTTTGTAAGACCTGACCTCCAACCAACCAACCATCCAACCATCCAACACTCCCCCGTTGGTCGTGTCTCAGTGCCACGTTTCTGACCCTACCCTCCCCTTCCACCCTCCACCACTCCTTATCCCGGAGAGTCATCTGAGTGCACCGGGGAGGAGTTTACTAGCCACGAGGGAGACGAGGATGGATGGAGAGAGAGAGAGAGAGAGAGAGAGAGAGAGAGAGAGAGAGAGAGAGAGAGAGAGAGAGAGAGAGAGAGAGAGAGAGAGAGAGAGAGAGAGAGAGCAGGGGTAAGTGGTGACTGGTAACTGATAAAGGTTCCTCCTCACCTTGACTTGAAGAAACGAAGTAGATAAACAAACGTACTGTAAAACAGCTGGAAGTGGATAGAAAATGAACCCTGCGTTTACCACTGTATAATAATTACAAGTACGGTGTTTAGTAAAGTGTCTGCCTGAGGTTAAGAAGTGAGTGAGTACATGTATTTATGTAAACAATGTAAGGTAAGTTCAACACAACTCATATCTTAACCACGACTCACAATGTAGTACCGTTGTGTCCTTGTACCCATGCATGCACACAGTACCTAGGCACTTTCACCTCGGTGTATATACAGTAACGACTTCCTGCTCGGATTTACTAGGAAAGTCTTGAGGAATGTTCAACACAATCTCATTTACAACACCATCATGAATGACAAAAGATCCTATAGGCAAGAAAAGACATCTTTAAAGACAATGGTGCTTATTTTAACAATGGCTATATGCTCCATAGGTATTCGTATACTGTAAATAAATAAATTCGAAGGAAAATGCGTCCTTTCCTCATATCTCACTATGATCGAGTAAAAATACAGTCACAGTAAGTAAATTTGTAAAAAAATCAATGTGTAATACAAAAGAGGAATTCCATTCACAGGACACTGAAAAATCTTGCGACCCAAAGGATAAAGTGAGAGGTCGGGTGGAGAAAAGCAAGAAATTATTCAGCGATTAAGAAAGTAAGAGAGTGAAAAAAGTGTGCATGGAGATTGTCCGGGTGATAGAATTGGCTAATTATCAGGTTACCGAGCATTTAATGTACGAGATATTATAAAAAAGACCAAAGACATTTTTAAACCGCGTGATATCGCATGAAAAGCTGAAGATGAGAACAATGAAGAAATGAGGAAGAAATGGCAGGGACAAAGGGTGAAAATCTGTACGAGGAGAAGGAAGAAAGGGGAGATTTAAAAAAAAAAGGAAAACCAAGGAAGGGAGGAAGGGAGGAAGGGAGGGAGGGATGGAGGGAGGGAGAGAGAGAGAGGGAGGGAAGGGTGAAAAGGTGAAGAAAAAAGTGAAGGAGTATGGAATAAAAATAAAAAAAAGTAAGAAAGGGTGAAAGAAATTGTCGAGGGGGAATATGAATAATTAACGAAAGGAGGAGAGGAAGGGAGGAGAGTGTGAGATGCTGAAGAAGGAAGATGATGAGGAGGAGGGAAGTACAATTCTACGAAGCGAAAGCTATAATGAGGAAGATGGAAGACGTGAACGACGACCAAGAAAATCTTAATAAATGAAGGAAATGCCAATGGAGGGAAGAAGTGAAAGGCGACAAGTTTCAGCATTATATTGGAAAGAAATGGCAGAACTACGAAGGAAAAGAGAAACGGATGAAGAAATGATGATGAGAAATATGCAAGAAAGTCAAGAAGGGAAGGAAGAATAGAGGGAGTAGAAAGAGCATGGCTATAGGTGGACAAGGATTGCCTGCCTGACTGCCTACCTGACTGTGTCCCTGCCTGCCTGCCTGCCTGCCCGTCTCCCTCCCTGCCTGTGTCCCTGCCCGTCTCCCTCCCTGCCTGTGTTCCTCCCTGCCTGCCTGCGTCCCTACCTGTGTCCCTCCCTGCCTGCCTGCGTCCCTACCTGCCTGCCTGCCTGCCTGCCTGCCTGCCTGCCTGCCTGCCTGCCTGCCTGCCTGCCTGCCTGCCTGCCTGCCTGCCTGCCTGCCTGCCTGCCTGCCTGCCTGCCTGCCTGCCTGCCTGCCTGGTCCACGCGCGCTGAGCTGACGTGACAAATGAGAAACGAGCAGCGATACCATCACCATGTCCCACCGCCATTATGGTATCTGATGCACACGCCACCAGCTGGAGACCCTCACTCCACCCTGCAGGAGGAAGACGACCTGTGGCGCCAACACCTTGACCCCGACTCACAGTGGAGGGTCACAAACAGACATATATACATACATACACAGACAAGCTTACATAGCATACCCTGGCATGTACATACAAACATACACACTCTCTCACGCACACACAAACAAGCAAGCTAGCAAGCAAACACACATACACGCCTCCATCCGTGGTCAGAACACAAGTGAGGCGTGATAGAAGCCTGACTGCCGCCAATAAACACTTCCATTATTGGGATTCTCAGCTTCTTGCAACATGAACAAACTATAAAGAACAGAAGTGATCAGTTGTGAGTGATTAACAAAGTGGATGGCAGTAGACTACGTTTATGAAGGAAATATTATTATGGTCAGAAATTGAGCAAAAATAACCGATTTTACTTATCCTTGAAAATTAAGCCTATAAAAATACCATATAATTTTTGTAAGCGGTCAGAGCGATCTTTCAGTTCCCTTCCGAACACTTGAATAGAGCGATCCGTCGTGTTATTTATAATGATAGTGTAGCGTAATTAAAGGGAAGATAAATATGGTCCCGGTCGACCTGAGAACGGCCCTTCCCTTCCTCTCACGTTCCACCAGACCGGACCGGACTAGTTGGCGTATTGTGGAATGTTATGATAATACTGGAGATGTGGTGATTGAATAACTGGAGTTGTAGTCAGTGTGTCTGTAACTTTCAATGTATTGTTGGCTTCTATTTGCGGTTCATTTATAAAATACTGGCGAGGCAGAGCCTCTAAATTAAACTTTCTTGGCTGATGCTGTCAACACAACTTGAAATTATTCACGTCCTGTTGCTTCTCTTGTGGTTCTCGTCTGAATCTGTTACTGCTCTCTTCAGCACACAATGTATACGTGACAGACTTGATTCACTGGGAAACCGACAGAAAATTTGAGCTTTCTTGCTGTAAAACACTTATTTTATTGAAATTGAAGCAACAAAACTTATTTTAGGACTTGTACACACACACACACACACACACACACACACACACAATCAACTTACGAATTTTTACCCTGTCAGGTGTGAGTGAAATTACACATAAGAAGAGGGTCAACAAATCCAACCACTCCATAACTCTGGAAGGAGGATAAGCACCACTCAACGAGCATAATGGTGGTGTCTGGGGCGGGCCGAGGCGGTGGTCTGTCCAGGGTATTGAGGTGCCAAACGTGAGGGATGTGAGGCCCTCCCTGTTCCCTGATCACTCCAGATAAACTCGAGAGCCCTTACTGACCACCACCACTCTACGAGGGACGGAAGGTGGCAGGGGGATGAGGAGGGGGTGGGGAGGGAGGGTGGTAGGAAGGGAGGGAGATAAGATGGGGAGAATGGGAGAGGAGTATGGGGGGTGGCAGGAGATGATTAGGGGAAGGTGGAAGGTTAGGAAGGGAGGTGGTAAGAGGTGAAAGAGGGGAGGGTGGTAGGAGATTGAGGAGGGGGTGTTGGTATGAGGTTAAGGAGGGTAGGGTGGTAGGAGGTAGATGAGGAGAGAAAGAGTCATTGTCAGGATACTCTCTTGGCATACTTAGGGTACCGTAGCTGGCCGTAAACAACAATACAATAGGTCGGGTGTGGAGGAAAGAAATGATTCCTTCCAGTGGTCACACAATACTCGGTTAGTCACTCTCGTCAGTCCAGGCGAGACTCTACTCCAGACAGATGCCTATATAATAAAACTCTGACTTGTCACTTTGGCTTTAAACGTCTAAAAGGGACTGAGTGAGACTACAGAAAAGACATACATATGATTAAGGAATGCAGTACAAGTTTGCAGCATCCTGGGGCTGAATTGTTGAAGTAATCTGCAGCGGTGATTGGACAGGGTCATGGAATTCAACTTTATCTTTAAGAAGGGTTAAGATGCTGTGTGCAAAATGGAACTCACTGATTCCTTCAAACCGTGTCCCCCAAACAGCACATATACTGAAGGAGTCTGTTTCGTTGCACACATTGGAAGAATAAGTGGCCTCTTTCTTATTCGCAGACGATATCACACCGGTCTTTTTATAACCAAGCAAGAGATGCAAGCCGTCTACATATTACGGGATAAACAGTCAAGCCATCATGAATTCACACTGACAAAATTATACAAGTCCAACTGGTGCCTGAGAACGTGTACCCTGGTGGCTGAGTCTGTAATATCTCCAGGCATTGAGAGTGAGTTGTTAGTCTGTTCTTTATAATAGTACTGGATACTACAAACATTAATAATACTGGATACCACAAGCATTATAGAAGGCACAGCTGTTTGTAAGGATGCTCCTGCCGACTTTATCTGATTAAACTATTGAATTACTGAAGATGATAACTTAATAATGGTTAATAAATACACCATCAACAAAAACAACTCAACAACTTAAATAATTTCCATTCTGGTAATACATATAATAACAATATCATATTCCAATAATCACTGCCCTGATGATGGTAATAATGGTAATAGTTGACTGTCAGTAGCAACTAATGAAAATAACATGTGCTGATCAATTAATTAACAAGTTTAGTAGCTGTCATGGAACTTTACAAGACAGGTTATGAAAGTACAGTCGCAGGAAATAGTTTTAGCACTCTCACCAATATACGTACGAATTCTGATACTATCTATAGAACAAATACATTTACATTTTGCATATTATAATTATAGACTATCAAGTGAGAGGACTATCATAATTATTTTTTGTTCAAATGTATTAGATTATTGTAGTTCCCGGTATGCATGAGTTTCGAAGGACAAAAGTAGCGACATCAATGACACCGACGTATAGACAAGGTAAGAAGTAGATAGATAGAGAAGGTGAGTGGGTAGTGCAAGTGTTGGTAAATCTCCTGGAGCAACTCATTTCTCCAGACCACTCCAAGCAACAGGACACCATTATGTTTGTGAACCCAATCCTGTTTCCTGGCATACACTGGAGACATCAAGGCGCTCTAACCTACCCAAAGTGTAATATCCCCTTGAGTATAAATTATCAGTTGGAGGTACTCGAGGAGGACAGAAGTGATGATGACTTTTACAGTGTGGTATGCACGGAGGAAGTTTGGATGATAGGCAAGCGAGGAAAAAAGTACTGGCAGTCTGCGAGGGAGGTAGACTGGCAGATAGTGAAGCAGGCAGTGAGACATCAGGAAAGTATGCCAGGGTAGAGTGACAGTCAAGCGGCTGAGAAGGGTGACAGGCTAATGAAGTAAGTCAGGCAGTCAGGCAGTCAGGCAGGCAGGCAGGCAGAGAAGGGTGACAGGCTAATGAAGTCAGGCAGGCAGAGAGACAGGCAGGCAGAGAGAGAGGCAGGCAGAGAGAGAGACAGGCAGAGAGAGAGACAGGCAGAGAGAGAGAGACAGGCAGAGAGGCAGAGAAGAAGGCAAGCGAGATGGAAAGTACTACAATCACAAGCCTTAATTTCTCTCCTACTCAACACGGATAAAAAGTAGTAAACTGAATTAACCTTCTTGTTGCAATGCTTTGCCGTGAATTCTACATACTTATGGAAGGAGTTATATATGCAATTGATTACGCTTTTAATATGCAACTACAACATGAACCATGAAATCAGAGGAAAAGGTTACGTTTTTCCAGATCATTGGTCTTAAGAAAGTTAAATAATAATAGGATAAAATCGTATACTCTAATATCCATATAGAAACACACATTCTTATGCACCTTAATTAGTGTTAGACAGAATACCAACCCGGACAATTTGGTCAAAGAACAAATGGAGACAAACACCAATAATAACCAATGCAACACAAGTCAGATTAGTCAGGGATCCAGATTTATCAAATACTGTATAATAATATACCTCCTCCGTAACATTACATTACTTTCTTGAAGGCACCGTACTGTTTGAGAGGAAGTGCCGCTGTAACACTGAGGATTTGTCTTCAGGGTTGACAGGACTGATAAGATAAAAGTGAACCGAGTTAGAAATCATGTTGTACAAGTCAGAGTGAGGCCCGTAGTTTTAAAAAAATTGAGGGCCCTTACTGGAGCTCTATGAACCCTCCACCGCATGAGCACAAGAGATGTTTTATTCATACAATTAACCTCCGAAGTTCCGAACCTATACTTTGGAGACGATTATTTGAATGTATGTACAATATGTGGATGTACAATCGGCTTCAAGAATTCATATACATCATTGTGACATCAGAGGTTCGTAATAACTAGAAAATTTAAAAATACATTAATTTCCTCACACCAAACTTTTCTAGTAATGTTATGTGCCAAATAATTGAACCAGTCAACAGAACAGAACAATCCCTACAGTGTGTGAAAAATAAATACCACTTTTACTTTTAACTAATGCTCTGTGTACCAATTCCTGGATCCGACTGTACATATTCAAAATTCCTTTCAAACTACACTAATTACATAATACAAAATAATATATAGCAATAAGGAACTACTTAACGAAAAAAAAAACAATCTTAAGCAAATAGGAAAACTACATCAGCGACTTTCTTCACGATACTAATGTTTAATCACCAAACTTTCCAATGCAGCCAGCCAGCTCTCTCTCTCTCTCTCTCTCTCTCTCTCTCTCTCTGGATCGTTATCATATCGCCCATACGTATAGCTCTCGCCGCAGTGACCAAGAGTCGGCCCGGACACAGCTAGTGAGGCGTGGCGGTATTTCCTGCTCTTATCTCACCCACTTCTTATCTGCAACACAATGGTTCAAGGAGGGGGAAGAGAAGAGTAGGGGGGAAGAGGAGAGTAGGAAGAGGAGGGGGGGAAGAGTAGGAAGAGGAGGGGGGGGAAGAGTAGGGGGAGGAGAAAGAGGAGAGGGGGGAGGGAGGAAGAGGAGAGTAGTGAAAGAGGAAAAGGGGGCAGGCAGAGGAGAGGAGAAGGGTCAGGGAGAAAAGGTGAAAAAGAGAAAGATGGGGGTAAAAGAGAAAGAATGGAGAAAATGAGAAGGAAAGGATTGGGGTGGAATGAGAGGGGGAAGTCTATATCGGATTATCAGGTCGTGTTGGTCATCTTTATACGTTTGAAGTCCAAGTCGTCATGATCCATCCTTTATATGGCCTCAAAACTCTTACACTTTCTTAAGGGGAGAGTATATTTTTGGTACATTGGAGTGCCTTGATTCCTCTAAAATATGCCAGGAAACAGGACCAGATGGACAAAAATAAAGGCGTCCTGTTGCTTGGAATAGTTTGGAGGAATCAGTTGCTCCAGATTTGCCAACACTGTAATTCCCCCTTAACCCAATGTACGAAACAAACCTATTTTCTATCACCATTTTATTAACTTACTTTTATTCCTATTCATTTATTTATTTACATATTTATTTTGGGAATCTAGACGAGTCAGTGATATTCAATTAATTCATCGCTTTACTCATATATAGATCAGGTCGAATATCTATGAATTATGATTATTAAATTTAAGTGTGGATACATCTTTAATTAATTTCATCGGATAATCAATTCACAAATCAATATTATCGATTTTGTTGTTGTTATAAATTTACGATATTTCTCAACGTTATGTGAAGTATACGCTATTATATTTTCCTTTTGCCAACTATCCTATCATTTTCCTTACGAATCCTTTTACATGAACTCACAAAGTAGTTTATCCATACATGCATAACGGTGCCAAAGGTATCAATAGAATAATAATTACGTATGATATAAAGTCACTGAGTATTACAGTATATATTTTAGGAACAGGCAAAGCGTCCCAATATTGTTACGTTATAATACTGACCGTGTCGTTGATGCAAGATAGAGGAGTGCTCAGAGAGGTTTAAGAGACTGCAGTGTGTGTGTGTGTGTGTACTTTTGTGTATGTATGTGTGTGTGTGTGTGTGTGTGTGTGTGTGTGTGTGTGTGAGAGAGAGAGTGTGTATTTCGTTGTGTGTGTGTGTATTTCGTTTGTGTGTGTGTGTAAATTTTGTGTGTGTGTACGATTTGTTTGTGTGTGTGAGCGTTTCGTTTATGTGTATGTATATGTGTGTGTGTATATGTGTGTGTCAGGGTAGAGGTCAGTGTGTACAGGCATGAATTTCACATTTATCTCGTATTCATGATGTTCACGATCGTATGAGAATTTCCCCTGCGATTCCAGCCACCCCGCTGTCCACTTCGTTCTCACAATCTGCATATCGAAAACGCTAATCGATCTGATACACGAGAACTTATAAGGAGTCAGTAAAACATCGCGTGAGCAGGGAAAGCGGAGGGATGACCATATGAGTCTAGACACAAGTTTCAAAATATTACGGACACCATGCATGGATGGAAAGAGGTATGTACTGTATGTATGTACTGTACCGTTCAGTTGAGGTGGTTAGTTCTCATCCTTCCCTCGGACTTCAAGCCTCTACAACTCTTTCTTAGTATATTTTCTCATTTTCGTATTCAAAGGTACCCTCAGTCCTGCCCTCTATATGTGAAATTATAGTGTTGGCTATAATTGGCAGAGGACAACGCTGAATGAGGTGTTGTACTAGCACCTATTTTCTTCTTTTCTATTCAATCTGTGGACATTACAGTGAAAGGGGCCAAGGGAAGGGAAGGTAAAGGGAGCAGCACGCACACACACACACACACACCAGGCCTCAACCGGTTTGCCAAGCCCACTAGTGGTTTGTTTGGTTGGCCTGATCGATACCAAACCAACTTTTTGTGTGAATGACACTGAGTTGTGTGTGTGTGTGTGTGTGTGTGTGCCTCCGCCATCAAGCACAGATCAATACATTACAATTACGACGTGCGTGGCGACGACCAAAGCAAGAGTGTGACAGTCGAGTTATCGGGAAGAGGATCCACTCCACTCACTCCACCCCTCCAGCGGCCAAACAGCACATCGACCAGGGCGCCACGCATAGAAAGAAGTGTGTGTGTGTGTGTGTGTGTGTGTTAGGAGGGTAGAGAGAGAGAGAGAGGAAGATGGGGCTGCGTGAGAGAGAGAGAGAAGGGAGGGGGGGTAGAAGGGCGATGCTGGCAATACTTTTGTTATTGTTGTTCTAATTCAATATTCCAAAGTTAAGCAATCCCATACGTATTTACCACCCTAACTTTTACTGCTCTATCTAATTCAGTTTTCTGGTTTTCCATACATTAATTACTAGGTCTATCCCGCATTTATAACCTACGGTCATAATTCTGGCTTTTCAGTCACAAAAATGTCCTACAATATTAAATCCGGTGAGCGGAGCCTCGTATTTTACTCATTATACAATCCCCAGTAACTATCAACTATACAAGGTGTGATGTTTCATCCGGGGTGGAGGCTGTGCTATAAACTGGACGCCTGCACGTAAATATATAATCAAAATTGAGCATTCATTGCATGGAAACCTTTGTGTGTCAGTGTGTGCGCGCGTGTGTTTTTGTGTGTAGGTACACGTGTGTGTCCAGCCTTATCAGCGCTCCCTCCCGCTTGTTATCAGCGGCGTGGGACCGACACAGATGCTGATATCGGCATTTTGATATCGGCATGTCACCTAGCAGGCAGCATGTTCGTGGCCTGGCTTGCTGTCGTGCGCACTCGAGGCAGCAAATATGGCAAGGCAGTGTGGGGGTGAGGGACGGGAGCTGCTGATTGTCTTGTGCATGAGTGCCGCTCACCTGACGTCCCATCATCACCCGCCCCGCCACACCACCACCACCACCACCACCACACTCACGCCAATTTAGCCGCTTTTCCACGGCCCATAGTACGCATTTCCTGTTTTTTTTAATAACTACGTACTGGAGGAAATGGAAATGTATCATGAGTATACGTTTCCTTACACACAAGCTGTCATTAGTTTCAGTGTCCCCCAAAGTACTCCAGTGCATCGTAAATGTACACCACCAAGGCGGAGAATAACCGCTAAATTGGCAACCCTGCATCCCACATCACACCCAACGCCACTTCCAAGAATATAATAATTTGGCTGAAGTTTAATGGCAATTGTTTACGTCGCATCGCCTTTCTTCCGACTGAACCTGTTCATTGTACCACCATTGCTTGAAACACAATCATGATTTCAATAAAACCGTAACTAATATGTTTATTCGTCACTCCAGCGGACGAAAATAATAAGAGATACAATCGTTGAGCAAATATACTGAAAAACCAGAACAGACAGGTCTGAGGAAAATAAACTAGGACAATAAAAACTGGAAAAGTCTTGTGGGAGGGAGGGAAGAGAGGAGAGGGAGGGATGAGGTAAGGTTGGAGGGAGGGAGAAGGGAGGAGGAAAGAAAGAGAGAGACGTAGAGAAGGAGGGGGAGAGAGAGAGGAGAGAGAGAGGGGGAGAGAAGGAGAGAGAGAGAGGAAGAGAAGGAGAATATAGGAAAGAATGAGGGAACTAGGAATAAGTGAACTATATAAGAGGCGAGGAAGGAGTAGGGAAAAGATGGAAGGAAGGAGGAATGAGATAGGGAGGGGGAGGGAGGGGAGGGGGAGGGAGGGGAGGGGGGAGGAAAGAGCACCCTGAAGACAGTGTGGTGGAGTAGGACGGCTAGACAGGTGGCGAGACAGAGAGACAGCTAATTAGGACAGATTGACAGAGAGGATAGACAGCCTGGAAGAGAAAAAGTGGAGAGTCGCTCGCGGAATGCCAGACTGGGAGAAGACCAGGGGGAGTGGAAGACGTGCATCCATGGGTGGGTGTGTAGGTGGGTGATTGGGTGTAGAGGGAGAGTAAATGAGGGTGTGGTTGGGTGAATGAGGGTGTGGTTGGGTGGGTGAGAGGGTGTGGGTGAGAGGGTGTGGGTGGGTGGGTGAATGAGGGTATGGGAGGATGAATGAGAGTGTGTGAGGATGAATGAAGGTGTGGGAGGATGAATGAGGGTGTGAATAGGTAAATAGGTTGATAGATGAATGAATGGATGTAGGAATATCTAAATGAGTATTGGCGAGATGACACGTGAGTTTTCATTTGTCTGAACGAAGTGTGGATCGGCTAGATGGATGATTGTACGTCTGAAAATGTGGGTGTGTGTGTGGGTGAGTGGTTTGGGACGTTGTTAAGTAATTGAACATGCTGGGTTGACTGTCTTGTGGGCTGATGTGTGGACTGCTTGCTTGAGTATACGAATGGTTAGATAGGTATAAGTAAGCGAGTGGTTAGATGGATAATTAAGTAGACTTGGAATTTGGTGAGCAGTATTAGAAACAAAAAGGAATGATTGGTTGTGCAGCATCGAGTCAGGGAAATATACGTTACCATTTGAGAAAAGAACAGAGTAATAGAGTGAAGAGGTTTGTAGGTTAACATTTGAGTAGAGAAAAGTAAGGTGACGACACATGACATTATTCTCAAGTCTTTGTAGTGTATAATAGTGAAGAGGTTTTGTATCATCGGCCTTGGGAAGTTCCTGGGAGTGGGGGGGGGGAGGGAGGGGGGGGGGGGGCTAGCAGGTGCGTAGGTGACCCGGGCGGCGGAAGTTAGAGAGGGAACAATGGGGTCTGCTATCACCGGACACCCCACCGCCGATAACCTATCTCGCCGGGCGCCCCTCAGTCCTTTCCTGGCCGGACCAAACTTCCACTTCACTCTACTCCACTTCACTCTGTTCACCTGTCCTCCCTCATCATCATCATCACACACCTATTCATTTTTTCAGACACATCTGTCACCCACATTCATTCCCGCCCTCTCTGCATGCTACTGATCCACTCACCCACTCACCCATTCACCCAACGAGATTCCCTTCCTCACCCACCTTCTCTGCCACTCACCCACTAACCCACCCAACCACCCATCCTCCTTCACAATCCTCCCTCCCTCACACAACACCCATACACTAGTAAATAAACCCATATTTGTTCCCTTTTATTTACCTTCTGGTCGACCTGGTTTCGTATCACCTCAGTAACAGGCCCCAGAGGATGTAACTGATAACTGTGCTTAGATGTATTGGTATATGGAGTCAACAAGGCCAGCAAATAGGACAAAAAGTATACCAGAGAAAATTGTCGGAGCCGAATGGAAATTTAATGAATCTAAAACTATGTCATGCCTTCCCTTTGTCGTTTCTATACAGGTGTGGCAATTTTTAATACCAGTTGGAATTTCTCAGGTTCCTTGAAAACGATGGACAGAAATGATAGAGAGTGAGATATAGAGATAAAGATAGAGAGACAGATAGACAGAGACAGAGACAAAATTGGAATGAGAGAATGAGATACAGAGAACAAATAATCATAAAGAGAACAACGACTAGAGAAAACAACAAACAAGAGAAAGATTGGTTGAGTTAGAATCGGCTGGCGCTGCGACGGGAAACCCTTTTGTCCATTTAGGGTAGCCATCGATTTTGATCTTGAAAATATCACACAAAGAATAATTGGAGCGCAGAGGAGTGGCGTCCGCTGCTCTTCCCGCTGTCCCTGCCTGATTAGTGGCATATGAGGCTGGTCTGAAGGAGAGGAGAGAGGGAGAGGGTGTAGGTGGGGAGGAAAGAGGGTAGGAGAGGAGAGTAGGGGAGGAGAGGAGAGTAGGGGAGGAGAGGAGAGGGGAGGAGAGGAGAGGAGAGGAGAGTAGGGGAGGAGAGGAGAGGAGAGGAGAGGAGAGGAGAGGGTAGGGGAGGGTAGTAGGTGGGGAGTGGGAAAAGAAGAGAGAAAAGTGGGAGAGGAAGAGAAAAATGTGGGAGAGGAAGAGAAAAATGTGGGAGAGGAAGAGAAAAATGTGGGAGAGGAAGAGAGGAAAGTGAGGGAGAAGTATAGAGAGGATGGTAATGAAAAGAGAAAATATGCGGTCATTTCCTCAGTTATTAATGACTTCTCTTATCCAATACCAGTAAGATTACAATGTCATATTATAATACATTCGCTGGAGGCAGAGATAATTAAAGTCAAAGTCAGCTGTGTGTGTGTGTGTGTGTGTGTGTGTCTGCACCAATGAAATAATTATTGTGAAATAAAACAATTCAGTTCTTGATGCTCAATTGTTATTCAGCTGCGTCCACACACATAAAAGACCTCTTCAGACACGGCCATTAGACGCTCCAAACCTTCCGTGGGGCATTATGTTCTTTGGGGATTTTTATTATTCGTCGTTGGAGGACTTCCGATTCTTGTGTTTATTAACTGTGATGGAGGCGAGCGAGTACCCTCTACTCAGGCACTGTTGCTAACTTAGCGACGGTGGTGTGAACTTTCAAATGATTAGTAGATTTTTTTGAGGATTGAAAAGCAATGATGTTAATTAACCCCAGTTCGCGAAACCTTGTTAATTCTTATATACTCCAAGCGTACTCATAAATAATAAACATCATATTATTCTGTTGTTGGTGGTGGTAGAACCCGCTAAATTGGCAACTACAATACTATCCCCGCTCCCTCCCTCCCTGCCCTGCCACCCTCTAGGCAACGACCCCCTGGACACTCAGCCTCACATCTGCTACCCGGGGCTCACCAACACAACAACACCGTGGGCACAACAACACTCTCCCCGGGACTGCAATTTAGCGGTGTTAACAGACGATGCTATGCCTGGTGAGTAAAGGAAACAGAACTTTTGTCAGCAACTGGACAAGAGGATTGTCACCCCACGCCTGCCAGTGTCACCGAGGTGAGAATTACACAAGTGGGTGTAATCTGGGTAATTCGTTTCGTTCCACATGACCCTCGCACTCCCACACACGCACACACTCACACACATACACCCACACACGAACACGCCCTCCAAGTACCCTGGATAGAAGGACACCAGAACAGATATTTCTACAATTATCTCTTTACTATTCTTTTCAAGTACTTGTTTATGCAGATATAGTTAATGAAAAAATCATATGTATTTTGACATGTGAAATATTTCGTATTATAGTCTCAGCCCTACCTTATATTCAAGTATACAGGTATAAATATATATGCTATAATTATATACACGCACACAAATCTCCCGCCTCCCCAACACACTGATACCTCCCCAACACATCTCATACCTCCCCAACACATCTCCTGTCTCCCCAACATTCACTACACTTCCCTCACCAACCACCACACCACCTCGTCATAACAACAACCCCTTCAGGTATACATAAACACATTGCTACTACACGACCGCCCTGCATGGATGACTGCTGGTGCTCGTGTGTGTTGTTGCTCGCTGGCGGTACCACAACACTCTCAACCAACCAACCCACTGTCGACACACCTGCAGTAATTATAGGACTGGTTTTGCTTAATTATAGACAAGCTAATTCCCTCAGAGGTGACTGCTACTGTAGACAGATGATTGCACGTGTCGTTGCCTCTTTTGGTACGTGAAAGTTAGTTACCGTACAGGTTTGTCCGGGTTCTTCTAGTGTTTCTGAGGTTTTTATGTTCCTTTCTGAGGGCGTCTTCGTGTACTGGCGGGGTTCTCTATGTCATTACTATATATTTTTGTATTAATTGATGATTTTATTAGTTTTTTTCGTTATGATGGTATCTATATTACTAATCTTTCTATATTTATATATTTATCTATATAAATATCTGTGTGTGTGACTGTGTGTATGTGTGTATGTGTGTGTGTGTGTGTGTGTGTGTGTGTGTGTGTGTGTGTGTGTGTGTGTGTGAAAAACAAGTAAGGGGTGATGTAAGAGACTGATCACATGGATGTAGTGGTAGGAGTGACATTGTACAGAGATGGAGTGAGGGTAGTTACAGGGAAAGAGTGAGTGAGCTTAATACTTGGACGGAGTATATTTAGCAACATATAACGAGGGTGGAACATGTGTGGAGGAACGTGTCAGAGGAAGGGAGAAAAGGAAAGGGAATTTATCTTTTACAGGATTATAGTGAAGAACCACGTCACAGGGGATGAATAGGTGCAGTGACGGGGATGGAGTGAGTGACGGCATAGAAGCGAAATAGGTGAAGATACATGTGGGGAAGAAAGGGCGAGAAATCATGCTATAAGGATTATGTTTGTGTGTGTGTGTTTGTGTGTGTGTTTGTGTGTGTGTGTAAGAGAGAGAGGGAGGGAGTGGAAGACACATCAGTCAGAGAAGGAAGGGTAAAGAGGGAGGGGACACGTCGCAGGGAAGGGTGTGGCCGAGGGGACACGAGGGGACAGTGCCTGGGTTGTGTCCAGCCGGCCACAAGCCACCACTTCCGCTGCCTCCCATCACCCTGCACACCATCACACTGTCTCAGCCTGCCACACACACACACATACACACCACACGTCCTTCCCTTCACACTCACTCTTCACTAGATAACATACTCTTCCTGTGTCTCATCTAATGTGATATGGTATACTTGATAACCACAATAATATAATATTGTGATCACGGTGGACTGGGTGGTAAGAGAAGGCTCAGTCAAAGGTCTTGTAGGGAGAGGAGAAGTCTGGGGCACTGTGATGGACGAGGTGTTTAATCTGTGGTTGAAGGGAGGGAAGGAACAGGAGGAAGGGTGAGTGTGAGGGAGGGAAAGATGGCATGGGAGTGAAGGGTGGATGGAAGGCACAGACGGAAGGAAGAGAGGGAAAAAGAGCACAGAGTAAGAGGGAACATGAGGAAGGATTGGGAAAAGGAAGGAGTGAAATATAAGAGGAAAAATAAATTATCAAGCTTGCATAAATGAAAGATGGGAGGAAGGAATGTCCATGTATGAAAGAAGGAAAGTTGGAGGTAGAACAGGAGGGAATGAAGTAGAGAACGAGGATAGAAACAAGGAAGGAAGGAAGGAAGAAAGAAAGAAAAAAAGGAAGGAAGGAAGAGAGAAAGAAAGGAAGGGAGAAAGAAAGGAAGGAAGGCAGAAGGCAGGGGTGGGTTGGTCAAGGGAAACACCGGATGAAGAATGGAACAGACTAATCTCTGAGACTTGTCCTCAAGGAAACATAACTTTTTCTCCGTCAAATTAGTCTGACTCAGAGGTGTGTGTGTGTGTGTGTGTGTGTGTGTGTGTGTGTGTGTGTGTGTGTGTGTGTGTGTGTGTGTGTGTGTGTGTGTGTGCGTGTGTGTGTGTGTGTGTGTGTGTGTTCCTGAGGTTACCGTATTCCTCTGACCAGACCACACCACTGCAGCCACTCGCCTTTCTGACCCTCACTCTCCCAAAACACAACATGCCTAACACCACAACACACACACCTAACACCACAACACACACACCTAACACCACAACACACTACAGCCACACACACCTAACACCACAACACCTTGAGACTCCCTTATCATAGAGTCTCCAATCCCTTTTGCCTTGAACAGCTCCCTACTTCTGCTGATTGTGGGTAATAATAATATCACCACCTCAACACCCACAGACCAACATGTACACTCGTGATACATAATTTCTGACCAGAATGTGAGGAGCAGTAAGCTTTGAATCGCCTGGTATTGTTCATTTCCCCACCCAGTATACACATATAGAGGCTGAGTTCGAATGCAGGGAATGTGTTTGAGGTGCCTGCCGTTCGTCTATGGTCAGAAATTACATAGCACGAGTGTACTCTCTGTGTCCGTTTGTTATATAGGGGTTTGTTTTGATCTTTCCAATCTCGACGTATGAATTTAAAGACAATAAACAATTCAAGTATTTTTTGGTAGTTGATATTGTTCTTGTCACTAGTTCCACAAAGTAATAATCCTTGTATATAGGTAGGAGTGCTAATCAATTGTTTTCAACTATTGTGAGGCAGAAAAATATCGTGTGTGAGAAAATTAATAATGAAAACATAGGGTGTCATATTGGAAACAACGTGAGGTGGTGGTAAGAGTGGCACATGTAGCAGGGAGGGTTGTGTGTGTGTGTGTGTGTGTGTATATGTGTATGTGTATGTGTGGCAACATGGTGACAGGCACTCTTGTTATCTCGCCTGCCTTGTGTGTGTGTGTGGATGTTTTTTCGTGTGTTAGTGTGTGTGTGTGGATGTTTTTTTCTTGTGTTCCTGTGTGTATGTGGATGTGTCTTTGTGTGTTCGTGTGTGTGTGTGGATGTGTCTTTGTGTGTTCGTGTGTGTGTGTGGATGTGTCTTCGTGTGTTCGTGCATGTGTCTGTATTTTTTCGTGTGTGTCTGTGTGTGGATGTTTCTTTGTGGGTTCGTGTGTGTGTGTGTGTGGAAGTTTCTTTGTGTGTTTGTGTGTGTGTGTATGTTTCTTCGTGTGTTCGTATGTGTGTGTGTGTGTGTGTGTGTGTGTGTGTGTGTGTGTGTGTGTGTGTGTGTGTGTATGTGTGTGCGTGTGTGTGTGTGTGCAAGAGTGGGTGAGTTTTAAGGTGGGGCGGATGTGGGTACTCTGGTGTCGCTGGTCCGTGCCTTGGTCGTGGTCACAATGAGACGGCTGGTCACTCACTCACTGTTGCCCTCCATGATCACTAACACTACTACCACTACTACTACTACCACCATCACCATGACCACCCACACTACCATGACCACCCACACTACCATGACCACCCACACTACCTCCGTCACCATTACCACCCTTACCACTACCACAGCAACAACAACCACCTTTTCACTACAACCACCACTACCCTCACTACCACAGCAACAACAACCATCACCTTTTCACTACAACCACAACCATCATCCCTTTCTTCATTCATCACCCTTACTATCACCTCACCACCTTTTCACTACAACCACAACAACAACCATCCCTTTCTTCATTCATCACCCTTACTATCTATCACCTCACCACCTTCACCACCACCTCCACCTTCACCCTCACCCTCCCAGCTGTACTGTATGTAACCGGTTGTGTCCCTCCCTGGGTGCATGTTCGCCTGGCCAGCCTCCCCGCCACAACAATAGGCGTGACACCCGAGCCCACCACAGGCCACTGAGGGGGACACGCTTGCAACAAATGTGCTTGATGTGTGTGTGTGTGTGTGTGTGTGGTGTTGGTCTATATAGGGGAGTAGCAGCCGTGAGAACTTTGGGCATTCGTGTGTGGTTTGTTTTTTTGTCAGTTTTATCCCATTTCGTCGTCGTCACTGTTGGTCGGTCGCAGTTTTCAGATTGACTGAGTGTTTTCACAAGTCCATCACATTACGGAAAAATAGTAGCAGAATATAATAAGGAAATTATTAAAATTAAACTGTATTAGTTCCGAAGTTCTTGTTTTTTTTCATTCTATGAGATTACATTCGATTCTGTTACAGGTGGACACTCTAGTTCCACTGTATTCATTCCCCTTCACAACTTATGTTCCTTCCTAATTATTCTTCACTTTAAAATTAATTAAGTTAAAAATTAATTGAACACACTTGGGTTTTGTCTCATGTATAAATAAATACCTTTATTAATTTTTCTATAAAGTTATCAAAGGGTAGGAGGAAAAAATATTATGTCCCAACAGTACCTTATGCAATTATTAGCATATATAGCTCGATTTGCTTGAAAAAAAGAAAAAAGAAAATCCAAAATCGTGTAAGAATCATTATCCCATTCAGATTACATATATACATCCAACCTCGTCCCTACACATATATAATCCTTTCCATCAACCCGCCATAGGCACACAAACACGAGGAAGATTTTTATGGTTCTAATCTTTCTTCCTTGTGGAAGGGATGAACTTCAGCTTATAACTGGAGTGAGAAGTATGAAGTACCACCTGTTTCCTCCCTCTTATATAATCAACAAAAGAATATTCAATGCACACGAGGCATTAACTTTCTGGAATAACCAAACCTGTGATAATAAATGCCTGTTTATTCATGTGCAATGACTCAATAAGAAACAAAGCCACACACATACTTTTCATCGACTTGTTGCAGATGCGCAAATGCAACACGCATTCAGAGAGCTGTAGGGGACAGCTGCGGACCCCCGGCGCCTCTCTAACTATCTATTGTCCTCCCGGTTTTTACTGACGAGATTATTGGAGTGATGAAATTATCAGTGTGTTGCATCAAAGTACCTGCCCTGCCACCAGTATCTTTATAGTGGATATTTATAAGTCATGTGTTCTAGTGATACTGTGTTAATATGATGAGAAACTATAGTACACAACATAGCAGTGACAGTACAGTAGTTCAACCCTCATCAGTTTGAAGCTAATGATGCCATGAGGGAGATGAATATGCACCATCACGATGACCAGGCAGTGCACACAGCACCATATGGCCTGATGGTGCCGCCAGCCAGCAACAGTGGCAATAAGAGGGTGAGGGTGAGGGGTGAGGAGAGAGCGTGGGTATGATGGGGTTGCAGTGAGGGGAGAGAAGGGGACCATTGGTCATTCTGCAGTACAGGACACGCGTGCTGGGTATTAACACTCTTGCCAACTATCAACCCTCTACTAACACCTGGCCGTGATGCTGACACCAGCCGCTTAACATTGTAGCCATCAGTCTCACTAGTCAGTTTAAATGTTACATATTATTAAATCAAACACTTAAAAAGTGACCGTTGTTGGAAAAACATATACAAAATAAAAATATAATAACATGGCAACTGAGGGCCACGTGCAGGGGCTTGGTAAGATTTGCAGTTGCACTGCATCAAGAGCTCGGCCATGCGTCACTCATGCGCGCCAGACGGAATAGCTACCCGAGGGGAAAAGACACAGTCTCTCTGTATTTCGTTCACAGTTTACATTTTGTGCCGTATACCTCTAGTGTGTAGGGTCATGTACATATGTAATATATTATTTGTTGAATGATTTTCTTAATGCAGCTGTAATAGAAAAACGAATGATTGTTTATTAATTACAGAGGTTTAGTTTATTTAGACTTTCTCCATAAGAAAAGATACAGACGACCCGGACTCGTATACAAACGAGGGGAAAGGACCATGACCATTCTGGTTATCCTGGTGTGCGTGAGGAAGAGGGGACACTGGGCACGCTGGCAGCAGTGCCACCAACACCACACACAACACGACTCACACACACAACACTCCCTTTCCAGACAAACAGTAGAGATAAAAAATAGTGTAACAAACCAGACTGAGAGGTTGTGTGAATGAGATGATGAGTGAGAGGTGAGGGGACCTAGTGTTGTGTGGATAAATTAAAGTAAGCAGTTAGGGGCAGTTGTCATCACTGGTCGGTGTGGGAAAGGATTACAGAGTGCACCCTGCCCTCTGACCAGCCGTGCCGGGAGGGGACCACGCCACGCCCAAAGGGGAAGCTCTTCGCCTGGGGGATATGAGGCGCAAACTTCTAAACTAACAAGAAAAGCAGGCGGCAAATGACACAAGCTATTTAGGACACTTAAATACTTCCAACAAACATTGCAAGCTGTGAACTCATGTAAAGTAAGTCTGCCAGTCGTATTCTTAATCCTCCAATATCGGGTTTTGGTACTCGTAAACGGATACAGTGTTGGAGAAGGAAATTGTAGAACCAGTTTAGATTCTTTAAAAAATACAAACATATATAAGCGATAACAATGTTGTTTGGTTTAGATCTAATAATCCACGTTTGACAGATAATCCAGACCAATATATTATCAACTCGTCAAACACTGCCACCGCGGACCAAACTAGCCATTAACCCTAAGTATGTAAAGAAAGAGAAGCACACGAAGCTGTAATCTTGGTAAAGCAGGAAGAAGTGACATGACGCAGCACTTCCAACCCATGCACCCTTCCCTTCACGAGGCTATGGTGGCCAGGGTCGCTTATACTCCAGTGACGCTGATTCTTTACTCTAATTATGGACAAAAAAATTATGAAGAACATCGTACAGTATAATAATAAACGCTCTTCCTAAATCAACTTCATCTCTCTCTCTCTCTCTCTCTCTCTCTGTCTGTCTGTTATAATCATTATCCTGGGAACAAGCCTTCACAAATAACTCTTATAAAGTAAGCATTATATTGTTTATGTAATGCAGTTAAGCTAATCATCTAAGTATAATATAATCGTCTTCATCAAATAATGTAGTAAATTAGGCCTAACCAGTAGGAAGGCTCAGTGTAATATATGAGTGGCTAGACGCAATGAACCCACTCATATTCTTTACAACATATTATCATCTCTCAAGTACAGTACCAGACCCTATAATAATGTTCCAGTCTTATAGAGGCTAATATTCGTGTCTCCTTGAGCAACATATCATTCGTATCATAATTCTTTTTAAAGTTGTATCATTTCTGTAGCAGGAAGGAGTTCAGTGCTACCGTTTTTATGACACGTTATCTCAGGTACGATGTGGGTTAAAGTAGAGAGAGATATAAAGTTATGTAACCCATAATGATAAACCCCACCCCCCTCCCACACACACACACACACACATCGGGTTTGAGGGTAATGACGAGCCTTGAACTCGGACGAATTGGCATGGAGCTGTGACGATAACAAAGCACCAACTTACAACCAACAAGAAAAAAAATATATATATAGAAAAATAAATCTTAAAATAAAACTGAATGATTAATGATTACATAGTTAAATAATTATAAAATGTATCGATGAAGGAATACAAACACGAATTTCACACACACACACACACACACACACACACACACACACACACACACACACACACACACAAGGTTCGTCCACTCCACGAGGCGAGTGACATGTACAAATACCCTCCCTTGTCTCCCTGGGGGATAAATTAATCAATCAAGTCTGTTAACGCCATGATGCAGAGAGAGAGAGAGAGAGAGAGAGAGAGAGAGAGAGAGAGAGAGAGAGAGAGAGAGAGAGAGAGAGAGAGAGAGAGAGAGAGAGAGAGAGAGAGAGAGAGAGAGAGAGAGAGAGAGAGAGAGAGAGAGAGAGAGAGAGAGAGAGAGAGAGAGAGAGAGAGAGAGAGAGAGAGAGAGGTAAGGGAGGAGAGCAACTAGAGATTTTGGGAGGGAGGGAGGAAAAAAGAGAGGAAGGGAGGGATGGGGGAAGAGGAGGGAAGAGGAGGGATGGGGGAAGAGAAGGGAGGAGGGATGGGGAAGAAGAGAGGGGGGGGGAGGAATGGGGGAAGAGGGAAGGGATGGGGGAAGAGGCGAGGGAGGAATGGGGGAAGAAAAAATGGGGAAAGAGGAAGTGGGGTGATGGACTGGTGTTAACGGGGGGGTGAAACACTAGGGACTGCATAAAGTGTCTGAGTACACGGCAGACAGGAGGGGAAGTGAAAAGAGAATGAGAGAGTGAGAGCGTTAAAACTTATTGGAGCCGAAAATGGTAAATAAGGATAAGAGCAACAGACTCATCTCGAAACAAAGACAAGTGAAATTGAGAAATAACGAGTGGAATAAAGCAGCTGATGAGAGAGATAAAGAGAGTGATGAGAGAGAGTGAATGAGAGAATGAGACAGACAGATAGAGACACAGACAGAGAGAGATTGAAGTAATAAATGTAACATGCATGGGCCAAAAGGAGGATGTGATTAGCAGCAAGGAGTGAATGAAAAAGTGTGTGTGTTTCCCTTTCACATATCCTACCTGATCCTTCCTTCTCCCATTAAGTTACCCTCACCCCCTCCTATAATATGTACAGTTGGTCTCAGAAATACGTAAACACCACTGTGACATCAAAAGTTCGTAACAACTATAGAAACTCGAGTACATTAACTTCCTCACACCAAACTTTTCTAGTAATATTTTCAGGCTAATATTTGAATCGGTCAGCAGAATAATCCTTTCAGTATGTGCAGAATAAATATCCCTTATAACCAAAGCGAATTCTTGAGGCCGACTGTACCTACTATCCCCGATCATTTTTTTTTTCTTATTTATCTGCCGACGACTATTCATTATTCCCTCTCCTCTCGCTCCTACTCCCTCATATAACCCAACCTCTTAGCTACCGTTCATCTCCACTAGCCTAGCATCTACAACCTTATCCCATCCCTCTACCACTCATCAATACCTCGTCCCTTATACTGACGGCTGCGGTATGTACTTAACTTTATCCCTTATCCCTCCCTGCCCTCAAGGCCATCACTAACAACGATCCCTTCCCTACCCAGACCGCTATTACCCTTTTCCTATTCTTTATTCCTCCACACCCACCACCAGGCTAAACCTACCTTCATTATACCTGCCAATACCTATACCCACCTTCCCCCTTCGTTACTGCATGTGTCCCTGTTTGTTTCTCTTCTCCTGACAACTGTATTGCCACTAAACAGCGACCCTACTCACTATGCCTATACTCTGCTCTTCCTACAGTACCTTACCCTTTCTTTGTCGTCCTCTCTATACTTTTATTACGGCGGTGCACTGTCCTATTCATCTTTTCTTCAAGGTAAGTGTCCAATGCTGACCAACAAACAAACCTACCTTCTTTCTCTCCTCCCCCCCCCCCACCCCATCTACTGTAGGTACACTCGCGGTCAGAAATTGTGTCCTGATCCTTTGGTAAGATGAATAGCAACTAGGCTAGTCGGTCTTTGTTGCTTCGAACTACTGTGTGTTGTAGGGAGACGCACAGTTGTTCGAACCTTCAAAACTAAGCTGCTCGAGATTCATTTTGCCAGGGGATCGGGACACAAATTTCTGACCGATAGTGTACACACATCACACACTCCCTACTTCCCCTACCAGTCCTTCCCCTACCTTCCACCCTACCGTCCTTCCCTGCAGCCCTCCTCCCCTCCCCCCTTCTCAACCCACCACGCCCTGGACACAAAGGAGCGCGTGGCCCGGGTCCTGCAACACTTTTTGTCCGACGCTGCATTGTCGCTTTTGTTGCAGTGGCTTATTGCACATGAAAGCTACTGTGGGAGACTAAAAGGCTCTTTGCAATGGGAGGGAAATTACGCCTGAAGTGATCGGCTGGACGGGACGAGTGATCCAGAATGAGGAGTTGGGTTGAGGGGCATGTCTGAGGACTAATCGAGAAGGCATTTTTTTTTTCATCCTTAAGATGTTGAAAGGGATGTTTTGGTAACTACCTACTGGCCCTCCAGGTAACAGAAGGTGTAGGGGGCCTTAGTCTGGGGTCTATTAGAAAGGAAAAGGGGAGGTGAAGTGCTGTTGTAGATAAGGGTCTCTTCAATCCTCCTTGGATTATAAGAACATCATTATGGCATTCAAATACTATATAAAGTTAACACGAAGGGTTTGATAGTGTGTAATGGAGTTGTGTGTCAAGATATTTGTGGGTTCATCGCATATTTCTTTTGTAAATAAGAATATGTTTATGATTATCGACCTCAAATGACGTTTCATAGTCTTTTTTATTCTAAAGCCATGTAAATAATTATTGATATGCAGGTTTACATGTTCCATAATCTGCTTAAACACAAAAATAATTCCTCTTGATGACAGTGATAGCCATAATTTAATCATAATTAATCATAGTTATATTTAACTCCTGCTTAATGTATTAACAGGCTGTCAATCTCAAATTAATGGACTCTTAAAATATGCAACTACCGTGCAATTCATAATTAATTATAATTGTCCAGAGAACACCAGACATCAATCACTGGAACTTGATAACTAAATTTCTTTCAGAATTTCCTCTATATTTCTTGATGTCTGACTCCATAAATTTTACGCTGATAACAATGTGATGATTGATGTGGGATATTGATAAACAATGAACTTGTCTGGTAGCAACATGGCGGTGTGTGTGTGTGTGTGTGTGTGTGTGTGTGTGTGTGTGTGTGTGTGTGTGTGTGTGTGTGTGTGTGTGTGTGTGTGTGTGTGTGTGTGGACCAACCAATACATATTCTATAATTATAAAATATGGTATAATGGTAAAAATTTTACAGTCATGGTAATGGTAAAAAATTTACAGTCATGGTAATGGTAAAATTTTTAGAGTAATAGTAATGGTAAAAATTTTACAGTGATGGTAATGGTAAAAATTTTACAGTGATGGTAACTACAGTTTTGGGGTAATTGTCAGGAGAGAGATGTATAAATCACCATAGAAAGATTTCGGAGAGTTTTTGAGGTCCACTTAGGCTAATGAATTTTATAATAGACATACTGTAATATTATTTAAATGTGTTTCCGTCATTGGCTGCGTTGTTAACATGAAAACATACTACCTTTATTTTTTATTCCGGAGCGGCAAACTGTAAAATAGATGTCCACTTGTGTGAAACAATTAACTTAAGTACGGTACCTAAATTTATGTACGTGCAATACTTCTTTGTGAGTGTGTGTGTGTGTGTGTGTGTGTTTGTGTGTGTGTGTGTGTGTGTGTGTGTGTGTGTAAGGTGAAATTAATTTAAGTTTGCGTGGTGGGTGATTTTATAAAGTGGAGGTGTTAGTGCCGTGTGTTATGAACTGCATGTGTGTGTGTGTGTGTGTGTGTTGTGTGTTGGTTGGTCTGGGAAGAAAGGGAAAGGAATCCAAGGCGGGGCGGGTGACCACATAATATGGCTCCATGGTCCTTCTCCACGGGTCAGAAGGTCACGCTGGTAAAGATCTTCTCTAAATCTTGTTCGTTTAGGCTTTACTGAGGAACGTGACCCGCCTCCCGGAAAATAAGTACAGCACCTCGTAGTTAAAGCATATAGTTATTTCTACTTTATAATTTTGGAACTTAAATACCTAGAGTGTGTGTGTGTTTGTGTGGGTTGTACGTTTGTGTGCGTGTCTGTTTGTATCTGTGCGTGTCTGTTTGTATGTGTGCGTGTCTGTTTGTATGTGTGTGTTTGCGTATGTTGTGTTGTGTGTGTGTGTGTGTGTGTGTGTGTGTGTGTGTGTGTGTGTGTGTGTGTGTGTGTGTGTGTGTGTGTGTGTGTGTGTGTGTGTGTGTGTGTGTGTGTGTGTGTGTGTGTGTGTGTGTGATTATTATAGAGCAATACACAACAGAATACTGCGTACCTAACTTAGCATCAGTAACAGATATAATAATAATAATAATAATAATAATAATAATAATAATAATAATAATAATAATGAGTGTATAACTATAAAATATGGGAGTAAAATGAAGTTTGTTTGGGGATACACGTTGCAACTAACTTCTACTGCATCCATGTTTAAACTGAGGTCAGACCAACACGAACCATTTTTCTTTATGGGTTTGTTGTGTGTTGTAAGTACCGTACCCACTCGTTCACAGACCACTCAACAACCAACCAACCAACCAACCAACCTCGTCCCTTACCACTCCACACACTCCTTAATGACCCTCCTATATCCACCCAACTATCCACCCAACCATCTATCCACCCATCCAGCCAGTCAGTCAGTCAGTCAGCCCCCTCAACTAACCAACCAGTCACTACCCTATCTCTTACCCTCCTTCCACTTGTCAATTACTATGGTCACTGCCACACACGTACACTTAACTTGAACATGCAATTATTATACTGACCCACTCTGCTGAACACACACTTATACAGGACACACACTTGTACAGGACACACACTTGTACAGGACACACACTTGTACAGGATACACACTTGTACAGGACACACACTTGTACAGGACACACACTTGTACAGGACACACACTTGTACAGGACACACACTTGTACAGGACACACACTTGTACAGGACACACACTTGTACAGGACACACACTTGTACAGGACACACACTTGTACAGGACACACACTTGTACAGGACACACACTTGTACAGGACACACACTTGTACAGGACACACACTTGTACAGGATACACACTTGTACAGGACACACACTTGTACAGGACACACACTTATACAGAACACACATTTGTACTGAACATCAATTTAGGCTGAACACATATTTGTTGAATGCCTACTTATTCTTAATACACACTTGTAATGAACACACTCTTATAGATACTGCAATACCTCCCTCCCTATCAACCCTGCAATGCCTCCCTCCCTACCAACCGTCCAATGCCTATCTCCCTACCAACCCTGCAATGCCTCCCTCCCTACCAACCCTGCAATATCTCTCTCCCCACCAACCCTGCAATGCCTCCCTCCCTACCAACCCTGCAATGCCTCCCTGCCTACCAACCCTGCAATGCCTCCCTCCCTACCAACCCTGCAATACCTCCTTCCCCACTAGACCGTCTTCCCCAGCAACCCTGTGAACTGGAGGGTATATGATCAGCTCTTCTTTAACCCCGTCCAAGACCCGACCCCATAAATACTCTCCCAACAGGTGTGACCTCGGGGGGAACCTCAGACAAGACCAGAAGGCCCCTCACTGGCTGGCTGGTGATGTCCTCCCTCCCTCCCCATTCCCTTCTCCTATCTCCCTTGTCTTTCTCCTTTGTCTCCTTCCTATATCTCCCTTGTCTCTCTCCTTTCTCTCCTTCCCATCTCACGTGTTTCCTTTCTCTCCCTCCATTTCCTTTCTTTTTTCTCCCATCTTCCACGTTCTACCTTTCTGTTCTTTTTAAGTGTCCCATTTCTTTTCCTGTTTATCTCTATTTCCCAATTTCATCCATTATTTCCTCTTTAAGTTTATATTCCACAATCTCTCTTTTCCCCCTCAGTACTTGCTTTCGCATTTTTATATACTCTCATTATGATTTTTCTCCTTGACTTCACAGATCTCGCTTTTCGTTTGGTGTTTTCTTCTTTCACTTGACGTCTTGGCTTTCCCATTCTTTTTTCCTGACCACTCTCTCTTCTTCTCGCGTTTCCCCTTGACCTTCTCCCTTTCTCCATTCTAGTATTTCACTTCACACACACAACGTCCTTCTTTCTAATACTAAATACATCTTCATATATCTTCCTCTAAGTCTATGGTACAGGCTAGCACAATATAATATTTTCTTGGCCTTCCTTTTCAGTCTTCTATCTCTCTTGCCTCGAGTGACTTTCCTTACATATAATGTTATTCCTGTCGTGAAAAGTATCCCACATCTTCATATTGTTTTTATATCAGCTCTCAGGAAAGCCAAACAGAAACATATATTGACCATCTTAACACGGTATATACCAGACGGTCCAATTATTTTTTGGATAGTTACGAACTATAAGTTTTCAAATGGTTAAAACATGTATGCCTGAATATAACTCAGCGTCCAGGTATTACTCTTCGCTAGTCTTGTTTCTACGGCACCTCTTTCAATTTAGTCAGTGTTACATTACATTGCACTTATCACTTATCTTACATCCTTATAATTTCTTTGTTTTTCGAATTGTCTCCCGCCATTAACATTCTAACTTTCGTTCCCTCTCTTCTTGTCAGTTTATGTCTCCAAACTTCCACATTTCACTATCCTCTCCTAATGTGTTACTTCACTGTCCTTTCCGTGTCTCTCCTCCCCTATCTCTCCCCAATTAATGTATCCTTCTCTAGTGTCCATCCTCCCCTATCCCTCCCCATGTACTGTATCCCTGCAGTGTCCCTCCCTAGTCCCTGTCTATCCAGAAGTAATGTATCTCTTCAGCGTCCCTCCCTAGTGTCCCTCATCTCCCATCCCTCCCCCTCTCCCCTAACGTGTCCCTCCTCCCCATCCCTCCTCGTCCCCCCTAATGTGTCTCCTCCCCATCCTCTCCCCCTCCCCCCTAATGTGTCCCTCCAGTGTCCCTCCCTCCTCGTGTCCCTTCTCCCCATCCATCCCCCTCCTAGTGTCCCTCTCCGTCCCTCCTCCTCCCCCCTAATGTGTCCCTCTAGTGTCCTCCTCAAGGGGTCATCAACGGCTGGTTGGGACCCGCGGGTAACACTGTCCTCGACCGTCGAATCGAGAAAAAAAAGTCGTAAATAAGACTCAGGTCGTTGTGTGTTTTGTGAAGGAGAAAGATTAGCCTGGGTTGTCATGGCGTCGTCGTCCCGGGGTCAGCCAACAT
Organism: Petrolisthes manimaculis; assembly: GCA_034508575.1. Classification (NCBI taxonomy): domain Eukaryota; kingdom Metazoa; phylum Arthropoda; class Malacostraca; order Decapoda; family Porcellanidae; genus Petrolisthes; species Petrolisthes manimaculis. The sequence continues at coordinate 143,139 of JAWZYT010002815.1, read as the reverse complement.
CACTAACCCACTGTGATGTTTTGAAGGATTTTGGGGGTTCCAGTGTCATAGTTTCGGTGTATGAAAATGTTTGTGTATATATATATTTTTTTTGTCGGCTGATATTAAAAGTTTTCCAATTTCTGACACCAAACCTATTCCGTAGGAAAACCTGGTTATCCATATCTCGTGTCAGGAAGAGACCATGTTAGGCCTGGCTGAGTGGTGAAGGTGGTCTGTGTTTGCCTCGGGTCCCAGCACTCGCACATAAACATTACTACAGCCGTCCAGTCCCCAGCCGCACATGTAAACATGACACTCGAGGCGTGACCGTGGCGGCGTGAACCTGACCAGCGGCCTCAACCACACAAGGAGAAGTCTGTGACTGGGACCAGCATGGCACTCTTTCCTCCACGTTGCCGCCTCCTCTTCCACCTCCAGCTTCTACTGCAAAACAGTCTATAAGAGCACGATAAAACACTATTTCCATATTAGTTCTATGTGTAACCACTATAGTTCAAAGTACTGGTATACTCGTTGTTATCAACACTGTTTAGACGGACGTCTCGGTCTCCTTACAATGTTTTCCACCACTGTCAAAGCTTTTAGCTTTGTTTATCAAACAGTTTCTGTTGGTGACAGTGTTACCTGATTCCACGTAAAGGAAACTAATATTGTGGTTTACGTCCCTTATTTTACCAGTATATGTCGTATGACAATTAACGCTACATGTTGGAATAATGGATAGAAAATACTTTAATCATAATGTTTCAAAATGCACTTTCAAATTTCAGTCTAATCAGCAACTTTCACTATGAATTATAACCAGTCAGAGATAACAAAAAGGCTATCGTGTGTGTACAAACAATATGCGATAATGTCTAGGAATTAAAAAAGTGTAAGAAAGAAGTAAGATGGTTTCCCCTGCTCACTCCAGCTCACATGAAACACATCCTTCCCTGACACTCACCTCTTGAACCAATATTTCTTTCTACCCTTGACCTGGACCTGCTGGTGAAGTGTGTGTGTGTGTTTGTGTGTACGCCCGCACGTTAGTACGTGCATGAATTCGTGCATGAGCTTGTTCGTGTGTGAGTTAATAATGATAATGTGTGAGTGCACGAGTGTGTTAGTGTTATGTGAAGCCGACCTTGTACTCACTCTGGTGGGAACATTGGGGTTACATCTCTCCTTATGACAGGTTAAAGAAACTAACATTATTATTATTAGTAGTAGTAGTAGTATTGTTGTTGTTGTTGTCTGAAGGTGCAATTAGAAACAAATGATGATGTTTATAAATAGAATGTAGTAATTATGAAATCAAGTGGTGAAGCACTATAATAGAGACAATAAGTTTGAATAAGAGAGGTGTGTTGTGGTGGAAGGATAAGAGAAGATGGTGCTACAGATAACCCAAGACGCCATAACCTCAACCATAAAACTATAATGCCACTTGAGACTCTGCACCGCCTCATCGTCTTGTACAGGACGTGACCATTGTATAAGAAGTAGTGGTGGGTGTGGGTTACACTGGGGTGGCCTCCTGCTGTGTGGGGGCGGGTTGGGGTGGCAGGACCCCCCGTTGGGTAAGGACGGCCAGGGTGGCAGGACTCCGCCCAGTAGGACGCCGCCCAGCCTCCCGCTGACCCCTGCCCACATTTGTTCCTCGTACGTCAAAGTAATTGCCCTTCAGGTTTTTTTCCTCTCATATAAGGGGTACAATGCTGTGCCCTAAGACCGCTGGCCACACATTCTGACGGCATCAACTTACCAGCAATCATCCATATTTTTCTCAGTGTAATGTTGCTTGGTTCTATTTTTAATATTTCGACTGCTTGTGGAAGCACTCGACATGGCTGTGTGTGGTTTCAAAAGACTGTTCTTTGATGACCTGTAGCTTCAGAAGTCCAGTTACTGCAGGCACAACACGACCAGAAACCAGCATGTAAGAAACCATAGCAATCGAGGAAGAGATGGTATGAGATGATAAGGGTCGATGGAAATGAGAGAAGTAATATGGGACAAACTGGTAGGAGTAAGGTAATAAGAGGAAGAAGTGCCATATAGTATAAAATTATAGTAGAGAGAAACAGGTATGTCCCGAAGAAAATTTAAAAGTGACTCTGAAAATTGTAGTTGTTGTGGCACCTGTGTAACGAGACTCATTACACGAGTTGGTGCTAAGCTTATGAGATCCCCTGTGGACCTCTTCCGTCAGCCATGCCGTCAGTGAGAGCCTTAACAGACAAGCGAAGAAATATTGGAGCTACATTTTATCCTCAGTGAATATTGCCACCATAGCAAAACATTGCTGTTCCCTTTGGCTAATCAAATTGCTTTAGCCAGATTACCATACGTCACTATGTTCAATGAGTTTATTGAGGTTGTCTTAACCTTGTGGGTTCTGATTATTTCCCTGTGGCTAATTCTTTCTATTGATGTTTGCCAGAGTAACGTAAATATATATTTTTTTTATAGTACTACAAACACATCAATGTGATCGTCCTATTGTCTTCCTTCATTCACTCTGGTGCTTCCTTCCACACGACACCCCCTCCCTCCCCCCTTCGTTGGTGGTTAGTGTGTTCAGGTGTTGGGTGTCGGTAATACATAAAGTTGTCATCGTCACCCCGAGCCCCTGGTCATTTGTGGTGGTGACCAGTCCCTCTCTGCCCTTTCTTGCCTCCTCATTTCCTTGTCTCTTTTTGTCCTGTCTCTTTATTCTGCCTCCTCCCTGACTTTCCCTCTTTGTTTCCGCTCTTTCCTTCCCTTGCACTACCTCTTCTCTGTCGTTTCTCTATTTTTAAGCCCCTGTTTTCTCCTTGCCCAACCCTGCCTCCTCCCTGCCCTGATCCCTGGTCTATCCCTCCTCTACTTTTATCTCTCTGCTTCCACATGAAACTGATGTGTATTGTTGGAATAAATAATGACAAAATACGTTAGTGGAGAACATATCGGATATATAATACTATAATGGTTTTCTTATGATAGCCAGGTGCAGAACTAATGAATATTATGGTATAATTTATAATATCCACTTCTCATAAGCATTGAGATATTAATTGTTTGTTAAATGGCTGGCTGCGTATTCATATAAAAATATTTTGAGGGGCATGTGAAATGTTTAATAATTATGGCTGTTCTCACTAAGGAAAATTCATATCATAGGACTAATTGAGTAATAGAGACTTTTGAGTATTATCAGATTATCTATATGAGTCCTATATAAAGTTATAGTGTAGGCTATATTATTCACATTATTTTTTTCCTCCACCAGACTTTTTTCACCTTCACCTTCACGTTCCATCCTACCATAACCTTCGTACCTCTTTTCCCAACAAGGCAGCTGTTGATTGTTGGTGAGTCGTCCATCTTGGCAGGACGTGAGACTCAAGGTTGTGACGTCCCTGATGTACAACACAACACAGTGCCCCTCGTTGGCTGGAAATTGTGCATAGCGGGTAATCTGATCTCACCAGCAACCTAGACCTCTTTGGTCACTCTTCCTCCTTCCCTGCGTCCGATATGTTCTCTGAGGCTTCATTCTGGATAGTGCCAGAGCTCAGTGGGGTTCTAGAGAAGCAGATATCTGGAACAATTTTCATGGAGCCAAAAATCTGGCCTAGAACGAGAATGTTGCTCAATTTAATTTTGGCCTCAGCAGCAGGTCTGCCGTGAGTGGCGTCTTGGTCCTGGCATGTGGCTGGGGACCAGACCGGCTGTGGTGGCCGATAGAAGTACAAAATATAAAGTACATAAGGTTTGCTCACTAGAGAGAGAGAAAACGATCAAGTTCGCTCATGATGTTACAAGGTCCAGTCCACTGTGTCTACAATAAATATTCCACCAACTGCTAGTTTAATGTTGATTTGTGGAAATACTTACTTCCTTCGATTTTTCTATGGACGTCTGAGGCAGTTATAGTGGCTAAGGTTTGGGGTCTGGATGGGGTGGCCAATTTATGGGTATCTGCGCCAGGTTGACGCCTCCCGTCTGTGCGATGGATGGCGATGGAGACCCTAGGGCCGCTGCTGGACACCTGCGATGGATGTGGACACCGGGGCGGGAGGACGGCCTCCCTAGCGCGTGTGGACATCTGAGATTAATGGCAGAGGGGGACACATCGGCTGGGGAGTTAACACTCTCCACCAAATTGGAAGATAATATGAATGACCCATTACTTCCTCTTGGTCATCCATTCCCACAGTTCACCCATACTGTACTGTACTGTATGTTGGAGTTCATTGACTTGCCTCGTAACACAGGTGCAGTGTCTTTTGTGTTATAGTTTTGTCAGCTTCTCAATCCCTTCATGGATGGCTGATTCAAATGTGTAATACTGAACTCTCTTATTACATTCCTATTCTTTCTCCTTCCCTCATTCCTATTTCTTTTCCTTATTCTTCCTTCTTCACTCATCTCCACACCACTTCTCTCTTCCCTCCCCCCCTCACTTTCATTACTCCCCCCCATCCCCCCACCCCCACCACTCCTATTCCTTTACCCCCCCTTCACCTATTCTCGGGCGCCGCTGTCTTTGGTCCGTGACGGAAAATTTATGGTTTCTAATCTCGGTAAATAACGAAGGTGGATTTTCCCCGATATGTTGCGTCGGGAGCCTTTATGAAGAGGCTGATTGCAACGGCGTCCGACCTGGTCCACCTTGGGGTTTTAGAAGTGGTTAAAGATGCTGTGTGTGTAGTGAGCACTGTGTGTGTGTGAGAGAGAGAGAGAGAGAGAGAGAGAGAGAGAGAGAGAGAGAGAGAGCTGGTGGCTAGTCATTCCTGCAAGCTATGTCAAAATTTAAAAGACATGCATGCAGATCGATCACTTTTGCGTCTAGTATTTGTGTGTAGAATAATGATGTGCTGTGAGCGAAGGAGCGAATTAAATGAACCTCATATTTATAGACTTTGCCAAATAACAGAGAGCGTCATCTGGGTTAACCTAAACACGTCTTGGAGAATCATTAAAGCTATATAGATTTAAATTATTCATCTGGAAGCATCGCAGCTAACCTCCATTAAGGGTAAAGTACATGTTCTTGCATCCTCCCCAGCCTTACAAACTATGAACATTTTCTCCTCCTTTCGTCCTTGTTCCAGGAGGTTATTAAATGTTTATATAGCAGCACCCTGTTACCCTGTATGAGTATAGGTGCCAGGGGCCACACGGACGGCTTCACGCTGAGTGGTTATGGGCTCCAACACAACCCCCCTTCATGGAAACAGTTCATCGTGGTGGGCTTCGCACGAATACATTGTCCACCTTATCGAAGTGGTCATAAACCAATTGCCTGATATACCTCGTTATTATGCTTACCTCCTCGTCTACATACATCCACCTCACTCACTTGGCCTCATTTTCACCCATAAATTTGTCATGATCATCTTTCGCCTCAACTTCCCACAGGTGCTTCAGGATAAAAGAGTTTAATCTTTTCGTGCAGTTACCATCAATAGATACATTTTATGCTACAAAAATAGCGCTTTGGTGTAGTATAGAGCTAGATACGAGATATTGTTCAAAACCCTTTGAATATCGTTCGCACTAGACACTATCACAGTACATTTATCCCAAGTAACTAAAACTTTTGGAATAAGCCGCTAACTATTGAATACACAAATATCAGTAAACCAGATAAGGTCCCGCCATCTTGGACAACCCCTTGTCTACTCACTTTATTTTGACTGTGTGTCGCTTTCAGACGTACTTTTCTGAGCTCCTCAAAAGTACTTGAAATGGTAAGTACACACAGTGTTGGGTCGCCAGGTTTTCCTTTTCTTGTTTTTATGTTGTTTTGTGTTAATTGCCTGCGTTACTTACTCTCTAGTGTCCGTAGAGACTTAGTAACATGTTTTAGTCTAGCTGTTTTCTTAGACGTGTTATTATGTAGTCTTTCCTTTGGTTCGACTACTAATTATTTTTGTTTGTTTGAGTCTTTCCTTTGGTTCGGCTCAATTTTACGTAGTGTTGTTTAGTTTTGTTAGTTTTTGTAACTTCTCTCTCTTAGTTACTCCCTAGCTAGGAAGTACTTATCTGTTGTTCGGACCTCACGCAGCTGCTCTGTTGTTATCGGGTAGCGTGTTGTTCCGGACCTCAGTTTTGATAACTTCAACACTATCTGTCTTTCTTGCCTGGCGGCCCGTGTCTTTGTTATGTTATTTTATGTTTTTGTTTTGTGGGATTGTTACTAAGTGTGTTATTTTGTTTCGCAGAGTCTGGTTTGTGCGATTCAAGAATGTAGGTCACGGATCTCAGCTGATGGCCACCAGTTGTGTACCTTTCATTCGCCTTGCTTTTCACACTTAGGTTTCAGTCCTCTTTCTTGCCCTTTGTGCAAGTCATGGGTGGAGGAAGTTTTGGCCTTACCGGCTTCCTCACGGTCCGAGTGTCCGTCTCTTTTTAAATTAAGAAAAGTGTGGACAAGGGCAAGAAAATGGGCTGCTGCCAAGAATCGGCCTTTTTTCTGGGCCGATTCTTCTTTAGCCTTATCTTTAGGCCTTACAAAAGCCTCTTCTTCCTCTGCACCCAGGCTTTCAGCCCCGGTTTTGGAGCAAGGAGAGGTTGTTGTCACGGTTCCTTCAGAACCTATTGCTGCGCCTCTTGTTTCCCCCTCGTTATCACGAGATAGGGTGAGGTCGTCCTTTGATAGGACTGGGCGAGTGTCGGGGAGAGTTCTCTCTCCGTCCTCCCATGAGAAGGGTCCTTCTCCTGTAGATAACTTATCTGAACCTGGGCAAGGCCTCGGTGGGTATGCTTATCAGACCGCGCCTCCCCCTACCAGCCCAGATGGGTTTCGGGTGGGGGTGGTGGCGGCTGAGGTACATGGACAGGGGGTAGGTCGGCCTGCCCCCCAATCCTTGTCCTCTTCAAACATTGTCTGTGAGCCTTCGGGCCTGACGTTATCTAATCAGACGGGTCTGGTGACAGATATTCACGAGGGTAATCTTTCCTGTCCTACTCCTCTTTCTGCTTTTCTCCCTACTCCTTCTCGTGTACCACCTACTCCTTCTCCTTTCTTTCCTAGACCGGCTGCCTCGGCTGATAATGCTATCAATCCTAGTCCTTCTTTCTATCGTCCTCCACCTCCTGTACCTGTTTCATCCGTTTCTTCTAATCTTATCTCTTCGCCTCCTCGTTTGTCTGACCAACCTCGGCAGGCGTATTGTTCTCCTACTTTATTATCTCATCCTCACCCCCATTCTGCCTCGGCGTCTTTTCTTCCTAATAGAGTTCCTCCCACGTCTCAGTTTACCTCAGGGGTTTTACCTAGTTCTTCCCTTCACATTGTCAATTCTCTTTTTCAAGATTATATACCTTTAGATTGGGGTCCTCTCCCTTCTTCCTATTCTGCCTTTCGTAAGGAGGGTAAATTGGTGGCCTTAGGGCCTGATCCGGATGACCCCACAAGTTTGAAGCAAGACGATAACGTCTTGATAAGACAAGTGACCGCGGAGGATGGGTCGGTTAGCTTTATCTGTAAAGCTAGACCGGTGGTACCAGGACCAGTCAGTGCTACCAAAGTTAACCTCCAGACGACGGTCGAGACGTTATCTGTCTTGCTGCGACGGACTCAGCTCCGCCCATCTCAAGGGGTAGAGGTTCTACCCTTCCAGGGTCGGCTAGCAGCTGTGTTCCCAGGGGGGGATGCGCTGCCTACCGAGGGGTTAGAGGCGCTGGCTGCCATTCAGTCAGTGGTGGCGAGAGTAGCAGAAGGCAAGACGATCCCTCGTGTGGCGGGACAGTCATTCCCCATCCTACTACACCCTTACGATCAACCTCAACCCTTGACGTCCATGTTATGGCCGGAGTTGTCGGGACAGCATCACTTCCCATTCAGACTGTCACAGCCTGATGGGAAATTGGCTCGGATGGAGGTAGCAGCGAGAGACCACTTGGCACACTCAGTGTCAGTGGCAGCCTCACTTCACACGTTGGGAGCCATTATTAAGAGATTAACTGGACTCGTGGACACCCTTCCTCGTGAAACAATCAGGTTAGTACCGTTTTGTGGTTGACCTCACACTAATTATAAGTCTAGCGGTCAAGTTGACCGTTAATCTTCTCGGTTTAAGATTTTGACGTTTTCTTTTATTTGTTTTAGGGATATCGTCAAAGGTGTGGGGGTGGCGACGGATGGATTGGCTGGCGCGGTGTCGTCTGTACTGCCGAACCCGGTTAGTGCATGGGCTGATGCGCGTGTGGCGGTGAGGAAGGACTGTGTTAAGGGACAACACCACCACATACAACGGTCCTTAATTGTTACTGATCCGCTAGCACCACATATTTTTGATGATAAACATACTAATGAGGTGCTAGCGAGTCAACCTCAAATTATACAGGTGTCTGCACCTCCTGCGCCTAGGCCTATCTTTTCCAGGATTGGTAGACAGCAGAGGACTCAAGGACGACGTCCTCCTCCCCCTGTGTATACTCCTCCACGGCGGGGGTCGTACCAACGGCCCTTTCGTGGTAGAGGACAGTTCAGGGCCCGGGGACGAGGCAGGACAGCTACCCAGCCCGTCACCAAACAGTAGTCCATCTCTGGGCTGCTTGTCTGGCTGGGGCCACGCTTGGCCCCAGTCAGGGTGGGCGTCAAGAGTCGTCCACAAGGGTCTTTCTTGGCCATGGCTCAAAAAACCAGTAAGTGTTGTTTGTTTTTGAAGTACTGGTTTTGGTGGATTTTTGTTTTGTACTATATATAGGGTGTCTAATGTGTGTTTTTCTTCCATCAGCCTCTGGTGCTGCCCCCAGGGTCGGCCAAGGTCTCGCTGGGAGTGCAACAACACATCGATGTCATGATAGACAGAGGAATAGTGGAGAAGGTATCAGGAAAGGTTTTTCTGTCCCGGTTGTTCACTGTGCCAAAGAAAAACTCGGTGAAAACGAGGTTAGTTATGGACCTGAGTGTTCTCAATCGCTTTCTGAAACCTTTAAGGTTTCGGATGGTGACGATCAAGCAGGTCCGGGTTACGCTTCGTCAGGGAGACTGGTTAGCGGCTCTGGACTTACAGGATGCATACTGGCACATTCCCATCCACGCCCGATATCGCAAGTTTCTTGCTTTTCAAGCGGGGGTGGGAACGTACCAGTTTACCAGGCTCCCTTTCGGCCTTTCGTTGGCACTGAGAGTTTTCACGAAAATGTCAAAGGTGGTCGCGTCCCGTCTTACGGGATTGGGCGTGGCCACTTTAATGTACCTAGACGATTGGTTAATCATAGCACGGTCAAGGGAACAATTAACTGTCAACATTCAAATAACGTTGAGAGTACTACGGGAAATGGGTTTTCTGGTCAACTTCACAAAATCTTGCCTTGTTCCGACTCAGACCATTTCTTGGCTAGGGGTACTATGGGACACGAGAAATCAGTCCTTGACACTGTCGTCGGACAATGCCATTCGGGCCAGTCGGCAGGTTCAGCGGGCGTTAATGTCAAAAACATTCACCAGGAGGCAATGGGAGGCGTTGTTAGGATCCCTCAATTTTGCGGCCCCGGTAGTGCCTTTAGGAAGGTTACGCCATCGTCGGTTGACTCTAGAGGTCAACAGGTCGGTGCCTATCCTTCCTCGAGACTTACCGCGCAGGGTACCAAAGATGTTATTAAGATTATTAAACCCTTGGTTAAAATCGGGATACCTGCGCAGTCAGGTGCCATGGGTGCAACCTCCTCCATCATTAATAGTGACCACAGACGCTTCGGACATAGGTTGGGGCTTCCAGTCCGACAAGGGTCACCAACAGTGCGGGGGATGGGACGACCGGTTACGTCAGTCCCATATCAACCTTCGCGAGCTATGGGTGCCCCTCAGGTTTCTTTGTATGTTTCCACTTCTCCGGGATATGTCCATTCTCTTCAAGATGGACAATTCCACGGCAGTAAGTTGCATCAATCTTCAAGGCACGTCCCGCTCGTTACCTCTGCTTCAGTTATCAGAACGCCTCTTTATACGAGCGCGTTCGAGAGGTTTGCACCTGTCAGCCTCCTTCGTACCAGGGGTGGAGAATGTATGGGCGGACGCTCTGTCCAGATTCAAAATGTCATCAGTAGAGTGGACGTTGAAGAGGACAGTATTTCGATCATTAGTGGAGAGGTTCGGACTTCCAGAGGTAGATCTGTTTGCTTCTCACCCCTCGGCTCAGCTAGCCAATTATCTAACTCTGCATTCCCGCACTCTGACGGGCGGCCCAGACGCGTTCACAGAGGATTGGAGTCGGTGGACTTATCTTTATGTGTTTCCCCCCCCCCGCGACATCACTTCTCACGAGGGTGGTACACAGATTCCGATCCTTTCAGGGCAAAGTATTGTTGATAGCCCCATATTGGCCAGCCCAGCCATGGTTCACAGAGCTTCAGGAAAGGTGTCCGAACCCTCTGTTTCTGGGATCAGCTTGCCTGTCAGACAACCTAAACTTACCGTTGCTGACGTCCTTGCGACTTCACGCCTGGACTTTCTCCGTAAAGCCTTAAGCAATTCCGCTTCAAGTCGTACAGTAAAGATCATGCTTAACTCCCTACGTCCTGCCTCAGTTCGGCAGTATGAATCGTGCTGGAGAAGGTTTCAAATTTTTATTAAAAATAATTCTATTTCATATATTTCTTCCAGCACGGTTTTAGATTTCTTATCATGGCTGGCTGATGTCACTAACAGAGCTCCAGCCACTGTTTCAGCTCATTTTTCAGCCATTTCTGATCCTTTACGGTTTGCCTTTAATATTGTCATGGATCAGCGTATGATTACGATGCTGATGAGAGGCATCAGATCATCTCAACCTAGGTTAAGGAATAGGGTTCCAGATTGGTCCCTTCATAAGGTGTTAAATTATTTGGATTTTCAAGGGACCTCGCAACTGTCTGTGGTTCAACTGTTTTATAGGTCTATCTTCCTGTTATCTTTGGCTAGCGGTTTTCGGGCTTCTCAGATGGCTGCCCTCACAAGGCACCCCTCATTTACTGTATTTGATGATAATTGTCATTATATTACTATTTCCCCGTCACCTTCATTCTTAGCCAAAAATGAACAATATGACAGTTTGTTACGTCCTCTGAAAATTCCTAGTTTTAATGCCAATGGTAGTTACCACCATTTATGTCCAGTTCATGCTACCAAAATGTATATAGGCATTACGCCGGACGCTTCTCCGGATCATTTGTTTGTTAACCCGTTAACGGGAAAACGTTTAGCGGCTAGGGCTGTGTCGCGTATGCTATGCAAGATTATTTCTTTGGCAGATCCGGGTCACGAACCCAAAGCTCATTCCATTAGAGGCTTAGCAGCTTCTCTAGCCTTCCTCCGTACTCATTCAACGGAGGAAGTACAGTCTTTGGGAGGCTGGAGGTCTACGACTTCTTTCAGGTATAGATATTTAATGTTAGAGGCTGTGGATGTCCCATGCATAGCACTCGCGACACAGCCCGGTCCGTGATAGGAGGTGTCTGTATTACTATGTTCCTAGTCTCATCCCCCTCTTTGTGATGACAAGGGGGGGGGGGGGGTGACGATTCCTATCTTATGACTTAATATGTACATTACTTATATTTTGTGTATATAATTTAAGGAATTTTTCAATAAATACAGAAAAGGAGTGATACATTCTTAACCTGGTGTGACCTTTTTTGGGGTGGTCCGTTTCTAACGGTACCGGGTGGTCAGATTAAGATTAAGGCGACCTCACAAGTCAGCCGCCCTCCTCCAGCTTGACATTCTACACCAAAGCGCTATTTTTGTAGCATAAAATAACTAGGTTGTAGAGGATTGTATTGTCCTCTAAACCGATATTTTTGTGCAAAAAATAGCGCTTTGACTAACTTCCCTCCCATCCTCCCGCTTGCTGGGACTTGTTCTTGGTATGTTTAAGTGAGTAGACAAGGGGTTGTCCAAGATGGCGGGACCTTATCTGGTTTACTGATATTTGTGTATTCAATAGTTAGCGGCTTATTCCAAAAGTTTTAGTTACTTGGGATAAATGTACTGTGATAGTGTCTAGTGCGAACGATATTCAAAGGGTTTTGAACAATATCTCGTATCTAGCTCTATACTACACCAAAGCGCTATTTTTTGCACAAAAATATCGGTTTAGAGGACAATACAATCCTCTACAACCTAGTTATTATATCTCCCTATTAATATTACAAGCCAGATTATGGTGTATGACTTAGTAGATGTTAGGATACAACGTATATATAAAGGGTATGACTTTGATATATAAAACACCAAACAAACCCCATACAACTGAAAATTGTATTGTGTATAAATTATCATATGTTTCCCACTTGTCTACAGGAAGGTCTGGCCTGTGTGTTGAGGGCTGATGACTCACTATACTCCACCGGCTATTAGGTGAGTATTAACATACTTTATAATTATATATGTACAGTTTATTCCATTTTTAGGCTCAGTGAAGTATGGTATTATATTCAGCGTTTCTCACACGTAACGTACGATACGATTGAAATTATCGTGTCAGTGAAGTTAAAATTTGTGGGCCACGGGAGAATTATTACTAACAGTATAATATTGCTAATTATATTATAGGTTTAGCATTTTACATGTGTAAATGCAAGTATGCGGACTGAGTTCCGTGCGATACTCACAAAGCAATACCAAACTTAAAGGGTCCCATACACATACACGCTCACTGGCAATGAGTAAACATATATTTGTGTAGTGTGTTGACTCAGTTCTACGAAGCGTGTGTTCCATAAAAGAGGTCACACAAACAGAAATTTCAGCTCAGACGTTTCGTAGATTATTTTCATCTGTTCTGTAATCTCAAGAGAAGTAGTTTCTGCAGCTGTACACAATGTGGTTCTTTGTCTTCAACTTTATACCTTCGATGGGTGACGATAAGGATATTTTCTGTGTATCGGCGTTAAGCCCTGTCCAGTAGATATCAACCACTAAATCCCACTGTAAGCCATACCCCCTACCCTACCCCACCCCACCCCATACCACCCCACCTCAGGCGCCTCAATTTGGTTGTTTATTACGGGGAATTTCATGATAAGAGAGACGGTGATATGACCCAACTCACCGACAGCTGCCCCTCGCCTCAAGTTCACATGTACAATACAAGTGGAAACACTAGACAAAATACGGGAAATCAGGCTGAAATTATTAAAGGAAATATATACATACAAAAACTGAGTTAAAAGAATCATTACACACAGGAAAATAATGTTGGAAAGGTGGGCATAAATTTGATATCAACCCGTTATCTGCTTTTTGTTCTTAGCCGCAGTGAAGAGCAAACTGGGGCGATCTTATCAGTGGAATGACCCATTGTGTGTACAGAGGCTGGGGTTCAGACCACACCACACCACGCAACACTCCACCACGCAACACCACCACACTACACCACACCACACCACACTCTACCACACCACACTACACTACTCTATGCTTCCCTCTACCCATTCCCTGAAAACTCTCAGACACATAAGGTGTCTACCGTGCCATAGTTTGTACGTTAATTTCTTAATTTTCTGGTACTTTTTATATGGAGAAATGCTCGGCTCGTCCTTCCCAATGGGGGACATTTTAACATTGTGTCGTCTCTGTCGGAAAAGGATCATTCAGATGTACAGTTAAGCACAAACGACAACTGGTTACCAACATGCTGGGGTTATATCTGGTAACAATGGCAGCTGTGAACTGGACTGAAATTCAAACGTCTGCTTGGGTAAAAATTTAATAATGATAATGTGTCAATTTGTAGATTTTAACTTTTTCAATAAACATCATGCAAGTAAACGCATTGTACTGGTAATGACTAACATATCATACCCATTATGGATATACTATACATTATTACAACCACAGTATTACAACACAGATCTCCAAATAATGATACGTTCATTCATGTGAGACACACGGGTTTCAAAATACTGCATCAGTTCCGAAACCCGTGTGTCTCGCATGAATGAACGCATCAGTATTTGGATATCTGTGTTGTAATATTGTAGTTGCAATACATCTACAATGGGTATGACACGTTAATTACAGTACACTCGGTATAATACATTTACCTGCATGATAGATATTGGAGAAACAGTTAAATTTACACAGTGACATATTATCCTTGGATTGGTTTCGACTGAATAGACGACTGAATATCCGTCCAGTTCACAGCTGTCATTTTTAGGACTAAAAGTTATAACACCAAGTTGCCCTCGAGTCATATGTGTACAACTGTGCGTAAGCTATAATAGAAGAACCAAAAATGTCAACTCAACTCCACACAGACACACACACACACACACAGACACGACAATGACACTCATATACACCTTTCTGCAGTGTCTCCAATACCTATCCCAACCTGTGTTTGTATGCTGCTATTTATCTTAGTTAGGGTGATAAGAGGGGAAGGCAAAAGTAAGGTAGATAGGAGGTAGCGCGTGGCGTTATCGACCTGTTCGGCGAGGCAGCACCAGCGGGAGGGGAAGGGGGGTTGTGGCCCTGATAACATATCTTGTGACGCTCAGGCGACGTGTGAAAACTGCCCACGTGACGCTCTCCTTATCACACACATCACAGGGTACTCCACTCCTCTCCTCTCCTCTCCTCTCTTCTCTTCTCCACTCCACTCCACTCCTCTTCAATCACTCCTCTTCATTCAGCTCTATTTCTCTCCACTCACTCCTTTCCACTCCACTCACTCCTCTTCCCTCAGCTCTATTTCTCTCCACTCCACTCTACTCCCTGCATGGCGTTACCACTTTTGGGGTTACTTTCCTCTCACCAGCCACTCCACCCGCCACTCCTTTCCTTTCCTCAGCCACTCCCCCTCCTCCTTCAACCACATTATTCCCCACTAACGACTTGATACACCTTTACAAAACTTTCATCCTACCCAAGCTCTGCTATGCTTCACCCGTTTGGTCTTCCTCACTTAATTCTACACAAAGATGCAAATTGGAAAAGATTCAAAAGAGAGCTCTTAGGATCATCCTGGGACCAAACTACACTCACTATCAAGATGTAATCTCTCTACTGGGCCTCTCCACTGTTTCCGATCTACATAAATCACAACTACAACAATTTGCAACAAAACTCCTAAACAATCCAAGATACCGACACTTCCTATACCTGCCGATGCCCCTCCTCCTCAACGAGCTGTTCGCCACCATAATCGCCTCGTCCCTATCAAAGCTCCACGGACTGACAAATACAAGAACAGCGCCATTCCTACCATTGTACAATTTATTAATTCATAAGTTTATTAATGTCTACATTTTTTAGCTTTTATTAGTGGTGTATTTGTCTAAATTACATTTAAGAGCTTTTATTAGGGGTGTATTTGTTTATATTTTGTCTTTATTTTGTGTTTGTACAGTACTTGTGCACATGTCGGACGCCCACAAGTGTGATTATATCCTTTACCTCGACTATATTTACCTTTGTTTCTATGTATATTTTCAGCTCCTGGACTGCATTTTTATCAATAAACCGTTAATTATTATTATTATTATTATTATTACTTCACATTAAGAGTTGGAGGTCGGGCCCGCCATCCCGCCAGCCAACCAGCTCACCCAGTACTGCATTAATCACCCTTTGCTTCGTGAGGCACCCAGTGTCGGCGTGGCCATGACCGGGTGATGGAGGACGCGGCTCGTAAATCATCGCAAACGGCTATCACCGACATCATCATCACGTAAATAAATAAAAGGCCAGTCACAGGTAATTTACACCCGCAATAAATAACTCAATTACCACCATAGACGGGGTCATCTTCTCTTGTAATCTGAGCGTCAAGTTAAACAATAAAACCAGGTAATCGGGTTGTGCTCGCCCCTGTCACAAGACGTACGAGGCAACGGCGAGTGGACAATAAAATTCGGGCTGGATTTATGTTATGCTTACGGGAACAATCGCGAAGAGGTGCGCGGCCCGAGGTATAACTCACGGCATCACGACAGGCCCCCAAATTTACACTCGGAGAGGCGAGGTGGAGTCGTGAAGAGCTGGACTCGAACATCATGACTCCTCATTACATTTTCTCTCATATTAAATTCCTTTGTGCAGACGCTTTGAACCCGAGGAGCAAATGTTACCTGCATCTAGAAAACTGACACCCGTAGTTTTAAAAAAATTGAGGGCCCTTATTGGAGCTCTATGAACCCTCCAAACTACTCCAGGCAACAGATTCCCTATTCGAGACACTCAAGCGTTTTGTGGCCTGGATTATTTGGAGGGTTCATAGAGCTCCAGTAAGGGCCCTCAAATGTTTTAAAACTACGGGTGTCACCCCTGTGACCTCCAGGCTCCGACAGCACCATAGGTAGCACCAAGGCCAAGAGATATGTATATCTCTTGGCCTTGGGTAGCACTACTACAGCACAACATTAACAACAGTCAACCGTCATATCAACATTAACATCAGTATCATATCAATAATAATAATGTTAGTACAATACTAGTGATATAATTATAATCGTAATAAAATTGCATACAAGGTTTCAGATAGCTCGAGCAAAAACACTTTGGCACTTTTATAGATTCCAGTTGAATAAATTCTGTAATGTAGCCAATGTCTAGAGTCAACACATACCGTAGGAATATAAGTAAACAAAAGTGGCAGCAGTGGGGAAAACACACGCACATCTCGAACAGTAGCGCCCATAGTACTAAAGGTATATAGTCGATACTTGCCAGTCCACATCAGAGGTACAGTACGCTACTCTTTGTATTGTTCTCCTCTTAAGAGTTGACGGAATGTGTGTCACAAATGAACAATGGTATATAGGTACTCACTGGACTTATCCCGTTCCTCTCTGTCTTATCACAACACCAGCTGTATGTTGTCAGGTTATTTGTTCACTACACCTGTGTCAACTTACTATTGGGTCACACCTGTGCCTTTACTATACTAGAGCTTTGTGGTTACAGGCCCAGAATATTGTGTTTTGAAGGAGTATAAATCGTAGCAAGATGTAAATATGGTTAGAGTTCCAGAGTTGACCAGATATGCTTATGAAAGACTGAGGGTACCCGGTTACCTCTTGCCGAAAGTAGGAAATAATAGGGGTGAGACTGAGTAGCTTGGAGAATAGAGGAGGAAATAGTCACTCCCTAACCTAACACAAAGATGTCCTAACTAAGCCCCTACTTCAACCTAACCTAACACAAAGATATCCTAACCCAACCCCTACTTCAACCATAACCTAACCTAAGACGAAGATATCCTAACTCAACCCCTACTTTAACCTAACCTAACCTAAGACGAAGATATCCTAACCCAACCCCTACTTCAACCTAACCTAAGACGAAGATATCCTAACCCAACTCCTACTTTAACCCAACCTAATCTAAGACAAAGATATCCTAACCCAACCCCTACTTTAACCCAACCTAACCTAGCATACCGTGTGGTGTGTGTACGAGTTTCCGTAAATACAACACCTTCAACACCAACGAAACGAGTGGTGCATTTTCAAGTATTCCCAGGAACTATTAAGTCGACTCGAATTCCGAAGACTCTTCCATCACACACACACACACGAGAGTCTTGGGAACAGGAAAGGAAGGAGGAAGAAGGGGTGGGAAATGAAAAGGGGGAGAGAAAAGTGCAGGGGAAAGAGGCGGTAGCGACACACAACCACCAACAATCCCACACAGGCAAAACAAACCAGAGGGGAAGGAGAGAACTGCCTTAATGTATAGATGGATGAGTGGGAAGGGAAGATGTGATGGGAAGGGCAACGGAAGAGGGGAGTGACTGTGGGAGAGGAGCAGTCAGGGGAAGTGAAAGACAGAGAGAGAGAGATAGGACAGAAGGAAGAGGATGGTAGGTGAGAGAGAAAGAATTAAGGTAAAATAGAAGTGGAAAGGAGAAACATATTAGGAAGAGGATGGAGAGTGAAAGGTAAGGATGAATATGAGTGGACAAGAAAGAAATTAGAAAGTGAAAAAAATATAGGGAAAAGGAAAGGAAATAAAAGTTCAAGAAAGAGAGAGAGAGGGAGAGATAGAGAGAGAGAGAGATAGAGAGAGATAGAGAGAGAGAGAGAGAGAGATAGAGATAGAGAGAGAGATAGAGAGAGAGATAGAGAGAGAGATAGAGAGAGAGATAGATGGAGAGAGAGATGGAGAGAGAGATGGAGAGAGAGATGGAGAGAGAGAGGGAGAGTGAGTAAGAGAAAGATAGCGACGACAAACAAGCCAGAGGGACCAAGAAGTAAAACCCCAAACACTCCCAACACAACCTTGGCCGTAGCAGTCGTCTTCCATCTCGACTCAATTCCTTCACCCACTCGAAAAGCTCGTTGTGGTGTGGCGGTGTGGGGCTGTAACGACCTCCCCGGGACCCCTTGGCGGACCACCGGGGGACCATCAGCCACCACCACAGCGCCCTGGCAGCAGACGGCACAGTAGCACCTGTTCCGGGGGCCTAAAACATCCCTTGAGGTCAGGCCACGACGACGTCTTCAAGGGGTAGTGTTTCTAAACATAGTGACGACTTTCCCAGGGACCCGTCGAGTGAGTGCTATGTGTACGTGTACGTGTGTGTACGTGTGTGTGTGTGTGTGAATGTGTGTGTGAATGTGTGTGTGTGTGTGTGTGTGTGTGTATGTGTGTGTATGTGTGTGTGTGTGTGTGTGTGTGTATATATATATGTGAGTGTGTGTGTGTATATGTGAGTTAGTGTGTGTGTGCGTTTGTGTGTTTATGTGTGTGTGCGTGAGAGAGAAACAGAGATAAAATAGAAAGGGAGAGAGAGATACACTACCACAAGAAAGGAGATGGTCCAAGAGAATGAGGAAGGGAGAAAGAGATGGTCATCTTGAACAGGGTGGTCTTTGTTGTGATGACACTCTCCTGATTCATTTCACTCCAAGAATACAGTAAAGTGGCTTTTTTTTCCACCCTGGTAATATAGTGGTCAGGTAAAATGTGTACAGCCAGTGCGAGTAGGTGAAGATGCTGCTGAGATTGTATACAGGGAAGCACAAGATGGGAAAGTTTAAAAATGCTCCTAGAAAGTAAATAATCGGGAGGCAGGCCTTGGGGGAGGGATGAGTAGAGAATGTAGGTATCACTCTAACACTTTTCCATCATTCTCTGGCCAAATGTATTGCTTTTTCCACCCTCAGGGTTTGATTTCCACGAGTTTAGAGGAGAGCAAAGATCTCTGTGTGCAGTATATCCGAACCGAGAACGTACCGGTATAGGACGAAAGACGAAGGAAACGAGATGGAAAAATGTGTTAGTGTGATAAGCCGTTTAGAGAGGAGGCGTGAGAGGCTGACTAATGCCGTCGGTGTGGAGACTGGACAGCAAGGCAGGCAGGCAGGCACTGGCCCACCCCTTCCTTCCCCGCTCTTAACCCTGCCGACCCTATACCGCCCGCCCAGACACAGACACGCACCGTGGGAACACACAGACACACCGCCCATATAACACCGACCATTCCCACTCCCACACACACACACACACACACACACAGCCCCACACTACACCATGCACACCCATATTCCAACACACTCTTTCCTTCTTCCAAACTCTAAAACCATCCATCATCCCCCACACAACGTTAACACCACATATACACATTTACTACCCATCCCCGTACCACACCTTCCCTCACTCCCATATCACTCAGGCTTATTTCACGTACATAAATATGCTGTTAACTTACCAATATCTACACACTACTCATCCCTACCACCATATACCACACATTCTTACTCCACACCATCCATATACCCCACACACCTTGCCACACCACCCACTGCCATGTCATCGATACCCTGCCATACCATCCATATGTCACCTACTAACTACCATACGTGGAAAGAATAATACCCCTCCCACACACACCCTGATAGACCATCCATATACCACCCATTCTAATCCCAAACTACCTATAAAGAGAATAAAGGGGACCTAAAGAGAATGAAGGGGCCCTAATGTAAAATAACACTGAAAGGGAAAAAAACTGGCAGGAAGTATCGACGGTGGTGGTATATTAAAGGTGACGAAGCAAAAAGTATTGATGGTGGTGAGGTGCAAAGAGACACACGCCTTACCAGTGATCCAAGTGATGTAACCATCTTACCTCTTTGTTGATTTCATTCAGATATAGAGTATTTGTTTTCTTTGAACATAATGTTTACGTGAGAGAAAGATATACTCTCACTTACTGTACTTATTTTCTTTGAACATAATTTTTACGTGTGAGAAAGATTATTGTTTCTCACTTATGATATGAGGGGAGGAGTGAACATGTGATTAGCTCCATTTAATTATATCGCAGCTAATGCAGTTAGGGACATAAGTGACCTCAGCACGCGAATAGAATATTTCCCATTTAATGCAATCACCTGTAAAAACGACATCATCAGTATTCATTGGAAAAAGATAAAGAAATGAATTAACCGACCACATGCAAGGTGTGTTATCAAAGGCTAATGTCATGTACGAACACAAAAAGGTGAAGGACATAATTATATAAAACATTCAATACACTATAAAAAAACAATTACTGCATCACATGACCACTCTTTTCTGGTATGTTTTTGCCTGTCTTTATTATTTTATTATTCGACATTATACCTGAATTATTATAAAACTAGAAAATCTTAAGCACTTAAAACTTAACTTGTTCTAAAATTTTGCCGAGTGGAATATTCTACACTTGATGATGACTCCATTACATTGAGAAAGAATACTGGCAGGTTGACCAAAACAGTTTAGCCTGGTTTTATTACCACAGATAACTTAAGTAGTGACCTTTCTAAAAAAAAAAAAAAAAAAAAAAAAAAAAAAAAAAAAAAAAAATGTCCAATGTTTGCCAACAAGGTTTTGCTGTCTTGAATGAGTAGAAAATTGTCCAGCCGGCATCAACACCATTGTCATCAAAGAGACAGTAATGAGGTCCGGTGCTCAAGGTAATTTTTAGCCTTAGTAACATGCGAACTATACATACACACCTCCCGCCCCGAGCAGTGTAATGATGATAGCATATTAAGTGCGATATTCATTTGCCATTTGCTGGTTTTTCTACGTAGCGAGAGAACATGTGTTTCGACTGCAACATAAGTAATATTAAATCGATCTGACCATAAGTATTAAGAGTCATTCTGTGATTATAATACAGTCGTCACTTGTTATTTGTCCTGAACCTTGATATGCATATTGTCGTGAAGGCAGGCTTGTCAGTTTGTGGAAATATGAACTTCAGATTTAACACCCAGGAGGATGGATAATAGAAATATATGTTATTCAGTAAGCAATATGTTTTTGCCATGTTTAGTAACAGAGATAGACGAAAACTGACCCTTTAATTTGTCTAAGCATCTGTATATAACTCACATTCACACACATATACACATGCACACACACGAACACAATGCTCATATTAATTACATATACACATGCACACACACAAACACACACATACACAAACACAATGCTCATATCAATTATATCGTGAGAACTGGATGAAGTTTTGTCAGTGTTTACAGTCAGGGAAACAACAACTTAGCCTTTCACTACACGAATACTTGACTGTACAAACTATACTAGGAAAATAATTATTGTATATATTTTTTTACAAATCAACTACATCTACTGCGATTTTTCTTACATTTATCATCAGGACCTTTTTAGCGTTCGTTCTTGAGGCTGGCTTGGGTACGTGTGGCTAAAAAACCTTAATTATGAGTTATAAACCTGAGTGTGATGAAAAAAAAAAAAAACACATCTTTCAGTAGTAATTTCCAAGGTAATTTCTCTGGTACTATATTATACGAGGCTCTTACAGTATACATTTTGAGGCCCAGGGCACTCCTTGTATTTCTAAGGAGCGAGGAGGTGGGTTCTGGCAGGGTAAAAATTCTCCCACGCGTCTTTGTCCAGCGTGATAGAGAGTAATGGTTGGTGGGCCTGACCTTCCGCCCCACACAGCCTCCTCTCCACTCCCACTATACCCACCCTTCCGCAGAGAGAGACAGCCTCCCACTCACCCACAGTCCCATTCCCCTTCCGAAAAGAGCCTCTCCCATTCACAGCTTCTTATTATCTTAAGTTTCCCATCCCTGTAATATTTCTATCCCTCGTTATCCTACTCAACCAATCTCCTCTCTCTCTCTCTCTCTCTCTCTCTCTCTCTCTCTCTCTCTCTCTCTCTCTCTCTCTCTCTAGTGTGTCCTACTTTCAAGATTTCCACTTTCCTATCCAGAACATCTTATAATCTCTCATTCAGAGCTACACATACCACACTCACAATATTCTCCCAGGAACACAGCTCCTCTCCTCTCGTTCCTTCAGTATAAATCCTATAATACACATCCTTCCCTCTTCGCTTCCTCCCCATTCCCAGATTACCTATTTTTCTCCCTATTTCCTCTCCCTTACACAACCTCCTCCCATTCCCCCGTTTCGTGTTTCCCTCCCCAGCCCCTCGCCCACCCCACCCACCCACGTGAGGCCAGGGCAAGGATCGAGGGAAGATGACCAAGAGGGCTAAAAAAGAGAAGATGAAAGGACTGGGAGGGGATGGGAGGGGAGGAAGAACCTGACAAAGAGGTCGGACATCTTCACACAGAGGAGGGAGGACTGGTGGAAGGTAAAGGGAGGAGGATTACTGGGCAAACTGAGTCTCCTCACACAACGCGTGACTGATGTGGAAATGAAGGTGATTTGACCCGAAAATGAGGGAAAGAATGGAGACATTAGGTGTCGTAGCAACACAGTATCCACCATTACGTCCACAGTGTACAGTTGGGCACAAAATAATCTTCTTTCACTTTCCCTGTAAGGTGGAAAATTTTTGAGGTAAATTCGAGTCGAGAACAGATAAGAATGCCTTCACGAACAGATGAACCTTATGATTATAATTTACTACACAGGAGGTGACAACGTTTCATGAAGACAGAAGAGGACCGTACCTGTATAGCATGTGTGTGGCCAAGGGGATATTATAAGACAAGGGAATACAAGTCACGGAAATTCCTGGTCACCAAAATATCAACAATGTCTTTTAATGATTGTCTGATGTTTCGTACAGTTTTGAGATTACCGACTAATGACACATACCATCTCCCGCACGATTTTCTCACACGTTCCCTTGTTACCTGTTTAAGCTCTATAAAAACATAAGATGGTTAATATGACGCCGGTATGAGTCGACCATATGCTAGAAGACTAAAGATATTATATAAATTCATCCCATTGACACAAGGTACTGCTATAATAATAACGTTCACTAACCTTGGTCACGCATTGGGCCATCCTGTTCTGAAAGGGGTCGTGTGCAATTGAAAAAAATAAATAATGAGAAGAAAAGACACTTGCCCGACAGGTTGTGAAGGAGCAGCCAGGAGAAGGGAGTGAGTTGCAGCTCTAGCAGCTTCCGGAGAAGTCGTGATGATACTGGCCTTGCTACCTGGCACTCTTAAATTCTTTCCATCCATCTCTTTTCCCTTCCTTCCTTTTTCCTCAGTCTTAATCGTTATTTCTTCTCTTCCCTCATTTACTTCCTCTCTCTTAAATTCTTTCCATCCATCTCTTTTTTTCCCTTACTTCCCTTTTCCTCACCGTTTTAATTGCTATTTCTTTTCTTCCCTCATTTACTTCCTCTCTCTTAAATTCTTTCCATCCATCTCTTTTCCCTTCCTTCCCTTTTCCTCATCATGATGGTCTTAATCGTTATTTTTTATCTTCATTCCTTTAACACACACATTGCTTGCATGGACTGGGAACGACTTAACTAAAAAATAATATTAACAAAACAATTGCGTATAAAATGTAAACGAGCATTGGGCAAACACCAACACAAGTAGTAAAAATACGTAGGGTGAGAGGACATGAAGGATGAGACCAAGGGAGAGGGAGAGGGAAAGGAGTGATGTTACTTATACAACGGGTATGTACAGATTGAGGTGGACCAGTTAACAGGGCCAAGGGAAGCAAGTTAGTCCGGTGTAGATAGATGTAAGAAGGACCAAGGCAATTACGGCCAGTCATGGAGAGATATACTTGGGTACTGATGGAAAAATGCGATATGATGATGATAATGGAAAAAAATATACGATGATCTATGATGAAACCTAAACATCTCATATGCCAACAAGAAAATGAATATAGATAATTTCTTTAATATTATTTAATTTTCCTTGTTACATATGGACTTTTAAGGTGATAATTATTTTTTGTTTCATTGGAGTGACTTGATTCCTCCAAAGTATGCCAGGAAACAGGACCGCAATGCACAAAAATAATTGTGTACTGTTGCTTGGAATAGTTTGGAGGAATCAAGTGCTCCAGATTTACCAACACAATGTCCCCCTTAAATTAAATGAAGCTGTTAAAAAAGTCGGAATGTATTTATCTAAAGGATGCGAACTCTTTCTTTGATATAAAAACTGAAATACATATGCACAATTTAGAGTTGATCTTAACATATATTATATAGGGTCGTAACATCTTTATATTGGGCACCAGACTTGAAATATCTTATATACTAGATTTCAGCAGATACTTGGACACTGCATATGAGAGGATGTGGTGTGGGTAATATAAGGGTTGATAATAATAACAACAACAACAATAACAATAATAATAATAATAATAATAATAATAATAATAATAATAATAAGAAAAACACATTTATCTTCGTAAACAGATCCAGTTTTACACGAAAAGTCTTAAACCCAAATTAGGAAAAACTCTTGATTGGTGAAGAAGTGGGGTAATATAAGGGAGGTATAAGGGAGGGAAGACAAGGGCACTGTGTCGGTTCTCAGGGGATATAAGGCTTACTCTCTCTCTCTCTGCCTTATCTCTCTTATCAGTGGCAGCTGCTGGGGCGACGGCTGGGGGCCAAGGGTGATGGGAAAAAAGGGCGTGAGATGATTCGTAGGGATGTGTAAGGGCGTGAAGGGTAGGTAAGGGCGTGAAGGGAAGGGTAGGTAAGGGCATGAAGGGAAGGGTAGGTAAGGGCATGAAGAGAAGGGTAAGGGTAAGGGCGTGAAAGGTAGGTAAGGGTTTAAGAAGGAGGAAGGGCATGATACCAGAAAGAGGTGGGGAAGGAGTGAATGAGATAGATGGAAATACAAGAGAGGGATGGGAGGAGGAAGTGAAATGTGTGGGGGGGGAGGGGAGAGAGTGAAGTGTGTGTGTGTGGGGTGGGGTGTAATGTGGGGGGAGGGGGGGTAGTGTGAAGTGTGTGTGGGGGGGAGAGTGAAATTTAGAGAGGAGGAGGAGGGAGTGAAGTGGGGGAGCAAGGGCGAGATAGGAGAGAAGAGAAGAGAAAGGGACCAAGAAGAAAGAGGACAGGACACACACACACACACACACACACACACACACACACACACACACACACACACACACACACACACACACACACTGGCCTACTCCATCTAACACTAAGCCCGTACACACTTGTTCATATAACCATACAATAAGATTAGATAAGGGGCATCGAGTAAACAATGTACATCTATCTATATTTCCTCACATAATATTTTTTTTCCTATACACTGTAAACGGATATAAATAGAGTGTAGGGGCTCCATCTGTGTATCTTTAAATAATGATATAGATTGACAGGTGAGAAGGCAAGTGGGAAGACAGATGAACAGAAAAGATGGCAAAACGGGTCATTAGAAAAATACACTATAAACACCACAACACACTCTAGCCAGACCAAGTAATAAGCCTTATATAAGACCATGGAGGATCATAAAGGTGGGGGGGGAGGGGGAGGAGGAGTAGGGGGAGGGGGAGGAGGAGGAGGAGGAGGAGGAGGAGGAGGAGGAGGAGGAGGAGGAGGAGGAGGAGGAGGGGGAAGGGGGAGGGAAGGAGCCAGAGTAAATAGCATCTGATCTGATGTATAAACAAGTAATGAGGTATTTTATCAAGCAATGAAAGGGCCATAACGGGGACTCGTATACAGAGGAAGCAGGTGGCGAGGAGGACAAGTGCCGTGGGCGTAGTGGTGGCTAGTGGCAGGTGGTGTTCCTCTGTGTGTGTGTGTGTGTGTGTGTGTGTTTTGGGTGAGGGCCAGTCCGGTGTCCGAGGTGAGGTGAGCATGACTGTAGACTTGGACAAACCGTTGGACTACCAGAAAAGAGAGAGAGAGAGAGAGAGAGAGAGAGAGAGAGAGAGAGAGAGAGAGAGAGAGAGAGAGAGAGAGAGAGAGAGAGAGAGCAGTTTATCTTTACGGCACATAACCTCTTCTAAAGTATTGTTTTCCCACTGTATATTAGCATCGGTATTTTGTGTTTAATATGATGTGTACATTGTAATTTAAAATATATATATATTGTAGGTATGAATCTTGATTATTAAGCTATTGTTGCACTTAAAAATTGCAAGAAAATCCTCACATTCGCTACTGCATTTTCGGCCTGACCTTGCATTATCAAAAACAAATATAATAATTCTTGATAATAATCCGGTGGGTTAACTCTGCTTGCAATATGAGGTTTACTATGTGACACTAAGGCATCCTCTTGAATCCATGCAAAGTTATGTACAGCGTCATATTCACATCAACAGCAGTGCAGCAGTATTAGTAACATGTCATCTCTAAAAACCACTGCAGTATATTCACCCAAAGTGGTTCTCCAAGTCTTTCATATCCGACCCCGAAAAATGCTGCTGATTATTACGACACACGAACCACGATTTTGCCAGTCTCAGTCTTTCGTACTTCATCGTCCGTGACTCAGGTTGAAGATGCATGATGCGGTCAGGTCCTTCCTTTCCTTCAGTCATGTATCTGAGTGGGTTGTATGTATGCTCTTATCTTTCTAAAAAAATTTTTTTTTTTTTTTTTTTGTAGTCACCGTGTCATCCAGATGTTATTTGTTTTACCCTAACTTTAGTCTAACGTTTTGTGAACTAATCTGACCCGACTTAGCCTACCCATATAAATGACCTAATCCAAGTTTCTAAAACGTAACGCATCCTAACCAAACACAATACAAACCACCATATACCAACCCAATTTAACCCAACAAAACCTATCCCAACATAACCCACTCACCCCCAACCCAAAGAAACCAAAGCGATTAAATAATATGTAAACTTTGCCTATGTAGAAAAAACTGTATGTATTTCCTGTACCCTGAGAGACTTGGGAATAATGGTGGCCGCTGGAGAGATTGCAATCGGGTTGTGTATCACGCCTGGAGTGTCCCGACGGTGGGGGTGAGGGAGGGTCGTGGTGCCTCAAACCCTCCTCACGACACCTCCCTCCCTCTCTCTCTCTCTCTCTGTCCGATGGTCAGGTAGGATAGGCTAGAGTAGGGTAAGCAAGGAAGAGGTTAGGGGAGAGTATGATGGGGTAGGGAAGGTAGGAAATGGGTAGAGTAGGGAAGGGAAGGAAGGGGGTAGAGAAAGGTAGGGTATGGTAGGGAAGGAAGGGACTAAAGAAAGGTAGGGTATGATGGGGATGAAAGGGGTTGGGAGGACATGGACATGGGATGGGATGGTGAGGGGCAAGGAGGGCAGGGTATGGGTCAGGGAAGTTTGCCCACCCGACAAAAGTGAGCGATGTTATCAGCACTTTTCACATAAATCTTGTATTTTTTAAACATCTAGCTGCTCATCTCGAAAGGAAGTAATGCATTTTGAAAAAGGTGTTACGAAATGCGGTGAAGGGGTAATCAGAGATGATGTAGTGTTGTGTATACACCGACGACTGACTGTTGACTGATTGACTGACTGACTGTGAGGTGAAGGATGGATATTTGAGTTAGGAGTAGCAGAATGAAGTAGTGAGGATTAATAATGATGAAATGAATGAAATAATATAAAAGAGGAAGAAAGAGGGTAGTGCTAGGGCTGAAAGACTATAACTATGCTTATACCACAAATGAGAAGAAAAGAGAAGGGAAAAGAGGTATTAAAGAGATAGAAAGAAAGGCAAGACAGAGGGAGAGAGGAAAGGGATTGGCACAGGTCTGAAGATGCACCAAACCCCTCAATGTATTGCCTTCGTCATTAGTTTCAATATCACCTCACATGGGTTAATTAATTACGATTGGTTTATTGCAGTTAGTCGTGTCAGAGTAACGATAGATTTGGGGTGTACTAACGAGTAAATGACACACCGAGGGGACAGCATAAATGACGATACCAACATATCTCCGTGTTGAAAGTCTATAAAGTCTACACGTATAAGGGGAGGTACAGTCCACACCAACAACAAAAACTTCACTCCATTCTTTCGTGTTGAATATAAACTTTGTGAGGTCCTGCTTAGTCTTACTGTATGTTAGAGCGACAATAGGTAAACATATACTTTGTACATTGGTAATTACTGAAATGTTCTGCATATATATTGGTTCAGAATACTTCGTTAATAAGTGAGGTCCGTTCATCTTAGGCATA
Source organism: Petrolisthes manimaculis (assembly GCA_034508575.1). NCBI lineage: Eukaryota > Metazoa > Arthropoda > Malacostraca > Decapoda > Porcellanidae > Petrolisthes > Petrolisthes manimaculis. The sequence continues at coordinate 114,806 of JAWZYT010002815.1, read as the reverse complement.
TATACAGTATATAGGGGCTGTAGCGAATTTATGATGCAGACTGTGGAGTGGAAGATATATAACTTGATATCTTTCATTTAATAAGCTCCATCTGAGAGCGGCGATTATTGCTCATGGATGGGCAACAGATATTATGTGGTCAGTCATAAATCACCAGCCAGAGAATCAATTATAGAGTTGTACATGTTATGAAGTTCAAACTGCTGCTCCACACGACACAGTCCACCACTCCACATTACCCGCTCCCACACCCACATTACCCCGACCCGTGATTAACTCTCAGCTGCTAACGTTAAGGCTGGCCTAGAGGCAGAGCCGAGGCCAGTGTGTCCCACGGGCTGAGTGAGTGAGGGGCGGGGTGAGGAAGGGGGTTGGTGGGGCGGGGTCAGACGGACGGACGGACGGGGCGGGGCGGGGCACTGGTCAGTCCACTACACCTGCCTGCCTTCCTGGACCGACAAGCAACCCTTCCCACAGGCTAAGATTTACTAGGGTCACCTGTTGTTGGGTCCGTTGGCGAGGGAGGGAAAGGAGGGGAGGCAGGGAAGAGGGTAAGGAGAAGGGAGGGAAGAGGGTGAGGAGAAGGGAGGGAAGAGGGTGAGGAGAAGGGAGGGAAGAGGGTGAGGAGAAGGGAGAGAAGAAGGAGAGGAGAAGGGAGAGGAGAAAGAAGAGAGAGGAAGGAAGAGAGAGGAAGGAAGAGAGAGGAAGGAAGAGAGAGGAGGGAAGAGAAGGTGGCAGGGGAAGGAGGGAGGCAGGGATGGGGAGCACACACACACACACACACACACACACACACAGGTGAAGAGTCAGCGTCCTCTTCCCTGCCACTCGGACTCCCGTTTGTCAACAAGTTAAGTTCTCACAGGCCAGGGTCGTCCCCGGGGCCCATCCATCCAGTGCCACATGTTGCTAGTAAGGGAACACTCAATTCTTGGTACTGCCCACGGGTAAATAACATCTTGACTTAACACTTTTTCATTCTTCACCAAAGATTCGAAAGTTTGAACTTTTCCTACTGGCTTAGACGATTATACTATACATCTTTATTAAAGTTTATGCAGTTAGGAGTAAGAGAGAACAATGTTAATGAGAAAAAATATGTAAAAAAAACATTGAAACAACATACTTCTAAATGTAATAATAGCTGCCACAAGTAAATTACTTTTACAAGTCTGTTTGACTTATGGAAACAAAGGGATGTACTGTACCGATACTGTATTTATACATTGTAATATACTTCAATATTAATCACCAATTCAGCCAATGAATACTCCTTACCCACGCCCCTCGAAAAAAAATAAAAATAAATTAAAGCAGCCAATTGAACTTCTACTTGGGTGTAACGAAAGCGACCGGAAGAGTTGACGCAATAGAGCGACCCACACTGACGACCCATCCACCTCAGCCATAATGTTGATGCTTCTGCCTCAGATAATATCGACACACAGGCGGTAGTAGTGCAAGTTTTTCCAGCCAAGTTACCATAAAGTAGAGCGGGTCGCCGGGCCTGGGAACCTTAGGTGGGGTGGGGTAAAGTGGGTTGGGTGTTAGGGGGTGGGGTGGGGTGTTGCGGGGTGGGATGAGGGGTGGGTGGGATGAGGTGTGGTGAGGTGAGGTAAGGTGGGGTAAGGTGAGATGCAGGACGTGGTGAAGCTGATTAGACAGTGGTAGTGGTGGGAGAGAAAGAAGAGGTGATAATGGTGAAGAGGCTACATGATGGAGAGAATTAATGGTGTGGTGGAGATAGAGATGGGAAGGATGCATGAACGAACAGTGAAGGGAATATTGCAGATGAAGAGGGGGTGACAGTGGTGGCGATAATGGTGAAGAAGGGGATGATGACGATGGTGAGGAAGAAGGGGCGATAGGTATGGTGTAGATAAGGGGATGATGATGATGGAGGCTCTGGTGGGAAGTAATGGGGTGTCCTAATGGGAATACTAATGAGGAGAGAAAAGATTCGACGTAGTGGTGAAGGAAGGTGTGACAGTGATGGCGATGTTGCATGTTGAGGGTGGGTGGGTGGGATGATAGATTTAGGGACGGTAGATGAGGAAGAAAGGAAGGAAGGAAGAGGAGAGGTGAAGGAGTGGAGATAGTGGTGGTGGTGGTGGTGGTGGTGGAAGAAGGGTTGACAGCGATGGAGAGACTTTATGTATGTATGTAGGATAGGGGGAGGAGAGGGTAGGGGAGGGATGGTGAAGATAATAAATAGAGGAATAAATGGCTAGTGGACAGACAAGCTGGTTATGGTGAGTGAAATAATGATGTTGTAGAAGAGAATGAATAAAGATGGTTCTGATTTTACAGTTACTAATTCCTCAATAGAATCTAAACTCTAGCACAGCACAACATAACATCTTACATTAAAGGAGGAGTAGGTTTTGCCTCAGTTTGGTCTGTAATCCACCTACAAAATATCAGACAGGGATCCTTTTAATGGAAGCATTCTTGGGGAGGAAAGGGTGATAGTGGTAGTGGTGGGAGTGTAGTAGTGACAGTAATGATGGTGGAGATGGAATGGGTGATGCTGGATGATAGTGGTGGAGATGGACAGAGTGACAGTGGTGATGGGGTGAAGTGATGATGATGTGGAGGGAGGTGGAGGGATGTGATGTGGGTGGTGGTAGTGATGATGATGAGGGAGGTGGAAATTGGGTAATACTGTAACTGTTGTTGTTGTTGTTTGTTGTTGCAATGGTGGTGGTGGTGGTGGTGGTAGAGTCTGTATATTTGAGAGAGTGGGGGGATAATAAAGTACCGCTATATCACCGTGTGGCTACAGGAGATGCTGCAAAAAAAAGAAAAAAAAACATAAGAGAGGAGATAAGGGACCTGAACCACCTGTAAGATGTAAATTGAACTTCATGGGATGATAATATTAGAGAGGAGCGGGGGATGGTGTTACAGTGTTTGTATTGGGTAACTAACTACAGGTTTGTTCAGTCCTGTTATGGGAAGAGACGTTGCTTTGAGAATAACGGGTCTCTGATATACATAACTTACACACTTTACCTCTTACGATTATAATAGTACTGTGTTTTTATTCTTCAGAGCTTCTAATGACATCTTAGAGACCCGTAATGTATATATCCGTTAGCGACAAGTTAGGATGCCTGGAGTAAATAATGGTTCCTCTGGGAAAACAAGGCAGTGACTGATAGACATCTAAATGCGCTACTGCAGCTGCATAAGCAATCACCGTCGCTCTAGGCTATATGATGAACGCTTGGGATTTCTCTGTGGATATTATTACTTTTCATAAGTGGACGTTGCTGAGGTTTGTTGAATATTGTGAGTGTCTAAAGGTCGGGTTGGGAGAGTGTCAACATCCTTTACCACAGAGGTGACCAAATAGTTATATTCCTACCTTTAGAATTGATGATATGTAAAATATGACTTAAAATTCAGGGAAGGATACAATTACATGTAAACAAAATACAAAGTGCCACAATTGCTTGATACTGAGTGCCACAATCGTCACTATGTTGGTGAAATTGCCACATTGGAATTCGTCTTCGTGCCTTGCAGCTAAATTTCGAAACTATGGACAAGAAGGTCCGTGATGGTGATGGTGGTGACGATGGTGATGGTAGTGGTGGTGGTGGTGATGGTGGCGGCGGTGGTGATGGTGTTGTTGGCCAGGGTGCCGGGCTGGTCACGACCGAGGAGGAGGCGGCGTGACCACGGGGCCAGGGAGGCACGCCGGACGCCTGGGACCACGATCCTTGTTCACACACACACACACACACACACACACACACACACACACACACACACACACACACACTCCTCCAGGCCGTCCCATCCTCCCTTCATCAGTTAAAACGACGACCCTTGTACCAAACCCTGTCCTGGCCCTCCAACCAGTTCCCAGCCCCGAGCCCTGTCCTTGAATCTTAGCATACCTCTTTAAAGTCTTTGTTTACCTTTAGTTTCCTGTCGTCTTCATTCCCGTCACGTCTCGGGCAAAACTGTTCATGTATCATTCGTCCGGTTTCTCTTGTTTGCGGTTATTACTCTTTGTGTGCCACTTTCCAAACCAGGCAATTAATCTTTAGCCTCACGAACCTGTCCACAATAATGAACAATATTTCCATTAATTAAGTTACACATAGACTAACATTTACATCATCGCCATCATCAACATAAAGATTTTTTCAATTCTCGTACATGAACAACAATATTCATTTCATATATAACCAGAAATAATCACTTTTCTTCTTGTCTCTTGATGACCAGCTGCGGCATTTTCTTTCCTCAAAAATTGTTCTCTACTCTACTACAGCAATTCATATCCATCTTCAAACAAACAACAACAATTTCCATAAGTTCTTGCTAGAGCAATATACGAACATAGCTTATGCACCCAAAATTATCAATCAATGCTTCAACAGTATAATTATAACCATCCACAATTACACTTTTCCCAACATTATTACAACAAAACACAAACATTTACATCAAAACATTCATGACAAGCTACAACAACGTACAAACTTCTGCAAAAACACACACAACATGCATAAACACACAAACATTTACACAGCCACCACACAAAACACACACATAAACACACAAACATTTACACCACCACCACGAAACACACTCTATACTCTCTTGCTACATCAACCCACAAGCATCCCATCACCAGGGAATAAACCCCTTCCTTCCTTCCCTTCCCCTTCTTCTTGCCTCATGCTGACCTTCCACCACTTGTCTCATCTCTTGTGCCGGGACCAGTCATGAAGAGCCGACAACACCTGTCCCACACGACCCACTCCCCTCACCTCCACCACCACCACCACCACCACCACCACTGTCACACCAACACCATTATCATCACCATCATCATCCACTCCCCTCACCACCACCACTGTCACACCAACACCATTATCATCATCGTCATCACTACCAAAGCTATCACCATCTCTGCATGTCACTACTAACCAATGTCACCACTACTATCTATCACTACCACCACTCTCGCCTTAGGTACTGATTTGTGTCACTATCAATACCAGCCTGAGTTGGGGTATACTAGGATGCCCTCCCCCCCATCATCCATCCGTCCGTCCTTTTCCAAGCCCCAAGTTGCCTGAAGTTTTCCACGAATTACGGATATTTTTTTTATTTTTTTCAAAGGCATGTCAGGTAACTATTAAGAAAAATTTGAAACTTTATGTCCTATACTTACAAAACATATACGGGAAGATGAACAAGGCATCTAATATTATGCGTCGTAATATGCATGAAGAGTTTAAAAATCTATTCAATACTCACTCGGTCTTGTGCATAATATTCAATAGATAATATGAGTCGTGACCTGTTCCTTTTTCACAACTTTTAGTAACAATTATTATTCACTTGGGAATCAACATGTTAAATCATAAGCTAAAACCTACCGTCTGTTCCAAAATAATGTCAAAACTTAATTTCATCAACATTATTGAATAGTCATAAACGTCTTACAATGTGGTGTCCATGGATTTAAAAAAAAAAAAAAAAAAAAAAAAATTAAAAAGATGGCCAGCAGCAACACACTCATAGGGAGACAGAACCTAGAGGGGGTCATCAGTACAACAACAAACCATCGGACGCTGGAGGACGTAACAGCTGACCTGAGAGTTGGTGCTGGAGGGGGTCTTCCTAGAGCTGAGACCGACCCATCCAGACATTCCCACACCCGCCCTCTACAGGAGTACCGCACGTCCCCACTCCCTCCCTCCCTCCCTACCTCCCTACCTCCTTCCGTCCTCAACAACTCTTACTCCCACACTCTTTCTCTCTCTCTCTCCCTTCAGTCACCAACTCTTTGCTCCCACATTATCCTTCTCACCGTCCCCTTGCAACTCTTCCACCCTCTCTCACTCGCTTTCTGTTGTCCCCCCTTCCCCCCCATCCGCACATTTTCCTCCCACTGCCTCCCCCTCCCCTCTCCCCAACTCCATCACAAACTCTTCCTATCCATTTTAGGTCCCTTTCCTCCCACATCATTCTCCAACTCCACCTTTGGGGTTATAATTTCCAGTTCTTTATCTGGAACTTTTCCTCCATCTCCTTGGACCTCTCCTTCCCAAACCCAAACTCCGTTCTTCCCTATCACCTCTTTCCATTTTCTACCTTTTTTCATTCTCACTTTTTCCTCACACACTTACTCATTTCATCACCAGATCTTCCTGTTATTCCTTGATCTACTTTGCTCTCTGTCACACAGTTCCTCTGTACAAAACTCGCTTCCAACCACAACAATGTCACAAGCCACAAGTCTTCCCTCGTTGCATCCTCAATTGGCGATAAATTGAATAATTTCAGCAAGGCCAATGAGGTGGTTGCCATTAGAGAATTTCAGTTACAATGCCGTTCTCATTATTGGTGTAGAAACCAAACAAGCAGAAATCACATTCGTCTTTAAAGTTTCATTACCTATGATATAGCGAGTAAGTCATTTGCGAGTGATACACTCACATGCACTAAATTTCCAAACTAATTCAGCATATATATTCGTACGTCGATACTCTGGAAGCACACAAGAACGAAAGCAAAGGCAAGAACAAAGTATTTCATACACGAAATTTTCCTTGTCCCTCCGTAAATAATATGTATGTCTGGCTATCAACATGCACATGACCTCGATACGCTTGATGGCCACGTGACCTCGCCATCACCGTCGTCAGGACCTCCACCCCAGACTTCCCCTGCCTCACGCTTCCCTTCCCTCTACCTTCATTTCTGCCTTCCCCTGTTTCATATTCCCACACTTCACATCTCAGCTACTACCTTTTCCTGTTTCACATTCATTTTTCAAACTTCCTCACACCTTCACCCTGCCTAAATCTCACCTTTCGCTCCCTCGATCTCCCAGTCTGATTTCACTCACTCTCTTTACATGTCACACACAGGCTTACTTTATCACACTTTCATCCCACCTCCTCCAACCTCACACTCATTTCATCACCACCCAGACTCTTCTTTCTCCACACCTCACACAACCTCGGAGTATATCGTATGCTGCCAACTTAAATTCTGTTTCCCTCAGGCTCAGTTCATGATTTAGTGGTATATTGCGTTACAGGGATTTCTATATGTGAAAAAGTAGGTTAGGTATGGAGAAGTATTAATGAAAAATTGTAATGAGAAGTGAATTTAAAAAACGTACTCTTGGATATAAAGAAGTGCGTATAGAGAAGTAGATAAGAAGACGTCTATATGGAGAAGTGGGTACGTAAAGGGTGGGTAATAGGTATTGTAGGAGGATTGTGATACACTTCGCAATAAGCCTCAAACTTTCTCTTTCATTTTGCATGCAGTTTGTGGAATGCTTGGATTTCCTTGGTCTTACGAGAATGATTGTGCAAGGCAGCTCACTTGTCCAAGCGTGACGCCTCTCCTGGCCCTCTGCCATCTCACTGGTTGCTTATGTCCTGAGGGAGCGGAAGGAGCACCCAAAAAGGCTGAGAAAACACTCACCAAGCGTCTCTACCCATGCACAGTCTACCAGAAAATGCAGGTTTTCTGTACACGGATATTGGGATCAGTTGATGAGTTAGCTGCCATGCGTGACAGCTTTAGCAAGTATTATCGAGGTGGATTGTTATTAAGAGTTTTTGTTCCAAAACTGAACGCTCATTTTGAAGTAAAGACAGCTGGGTAGTGTTATGTAAGTAAATGTTGTGTGGCGGTATAACTATATTTTTCTTGAGTCATATGTTCTTTCTTTGCTAAGCCATAAGAAGTATTTATTTGAACTTGGATAATGATAGACAGTGATAAAGAAGGCGTGTTTGTATAACACTTAGCACAACGTACGAGTATGGACGTAGAATATACATAAACACATTTAATTTTCGATTAATAGAATCGCAACACAAGTATAGACTTCAGATGGGTGCGGTGATGGGAGTAACTCAGCTTTATGCTCAAGCCGGTGAAGCCATTGAAATATAATTCCAATCGAGTTTGTCTTCATTGCACCGTACGGAGCCCCAAGCAATAAGAAAGAGAAGTTAGCACACTGCAAATCAAGACGTTTGACAATGTAATAAGAGTTTATGGAGGTCATCTGACACAAGGGAAGTGCTTGGGTTACTCCAGGCCATAAGTGCGAGCAGGAAGTGGACAGAGGGTCACCTTGGCTCAGAGTCTGAACTAGATAGAACAAACAAAGCCTCATCAAAATTCATTCTATATGGATTCATCATGACTCATTGGGGAAAGAAGCCAATGTAATAACTTGTTGCTTTTTTGTATCGTGTGCCATAATAACACAACACAATTTTTTGCTGATGATACTTCAAGGTGATGTCGACAAACTCTAGTGGCACAATCAAACTTCGACGGATAATAACATCTCTATTAAGACACTTTATTTGTTTCTTGGCGTACTTTGGAACTGTAAAGAGCCATCAGTTTGCAGGCATTATTTCAGCCATCTTGCCCACAGCCTTCCCGTATGTCACATTCTTCATAACAATGGTTCGGTTCTCTCGTACATTATCTTTTGCTACGTGAACTGTATCGACGTCAAGAATGAAAAGTGTCTGCCCGTATCTTGCATCACAAATTACGAGTTATATATTTATCTGTACACATGAAGGGTAATATGACGTTCCAATGAGTTAACCACACACACACAAGAAAAAAATGATACGTAGTAAAGTTAGATGACAATGCGGAAGTTTAGATTAAAATGATTCGCATGTACAGAGTTAATCGTGTATAGGAAGGTTAGTATGAAGTATAATTATATATGTGACCTGTCCGTGCATGAGAGTTAATTATAAAGTAATACAGTTTAATCTCAGGGAAGTTAAAAACCGCAGTCACAGATGCTACGCCTGAAAACAGCCCACTAGCCTAGTGCGTTCCACTGGGAGAACCAGAATTGCTTACTAATTTCCTCTGCTCATAAACCCTCAGACTATTTTCTTTTGGCCGGAGGGAGCGCATAGATGGAAGGCCCCGCGAGCCCTCTCACAGTCCTGGACAAAAGATGTGATATTCCAACTCCTCTACTGACTGAATTCATGTATTGTTTTTGCAAATTTCTTCGTATTTATGACTAGATTTATGCGAATATGGAAAAAATAGAAGATTATACATTAGTGTGGCCGAATATACACAGTTCGTAGATTTACAAGTACCCAATTTGAAAGGTGGGAAAGGACGCGAAACTTACTTATGTCCACCCCAGTACCAGCGAGGCCCAGTGGTTGGTCAGTGTGTAATGGTGGGTGTAGCTGGGAGGCTGAGCAGGGCTGAGTTATGTGTCCGGTGGGATAGAGCAGCACCAACAACACATGGATTGGTTGCCTCTGAGATGATGGTCGAAGGATAGGATAATGCAGAACGAGGGAAAGAGAGAAAGAGAAAGAGTGAAAGTAGGCGAAATGGGAGGTGGAGGATAGGATAATGCAGAACACGGGAAAGAAGGAAAGTAGTAGGAGAAATGGTTGATAAAGAGTAAGGTTGGAAAGAAGGTAAGGGCGAATGAAGATCAGCACTAAATGTATACGGGTCCAGGCGTATAATGGGAATATAGGACTGGGATGACCATGGGAGAGAAATTGGTTTAGGAAAGGTGGGGCATAATGAGAAAAGAAGGTTGGAAAGTAGGAGATGAAAAGTAGAGGGAGGAGGAAAGTGAAATGGGAAGGAGGGGGAAAGTGAAAGAGGAAGGAGGGGGAAAGTGAAAGAGAGAGGAGATGGAAGAATGAGAGAGGGAGGAAGGAAGGGGAAGAATGGGAGGAGGAAAGGGAAGAATGGGAGAGGGAGGAAGGGAAAAAATAGGAGTGGGAAGAATGAGAAAGGAAGAGGGAAGAATGAGAGAGGGAGCAAGGGAGGGGAAGAATAGGAGTGGGAAGAATGAGAAAGGAAGAAGAGGGAAGAATGAGAGTATGGAGAGGAGTGGAGGGGAGGGAGGGGAAGAATGAGAAAGGAAGAATAAGAAAGGAAGAAGAGAGAAGAATGAGAAAGGAAGAAGAGGAAAGAATGAGGGTATGGAGAGAGGGAGGGAAGGAAGGAGTGGAGTGAAGAGCGAGGGAGGGTGAGGCGTGCAAGGTACCAATCACCCCCTCACCTCAGCAGATCACGGCCACTGTTTTTACCTCCCTGGTCCTCGCTCCACCTGGCTTGATATGGAGTGCCAGCGTGACCAGCCAACTGATTCCAATGAGAGAAAGTGATCAGGTTAAAGCACCACCGCTCTTCCAGAAAAGCTGAAATATTATTCTTGAAAGAGTGGTCAGGTTATAACACCTCTCTCTCCAGTGAAGTGGATATAAAGTTTCCAATATATAAAGTCTGCAAGAGTATATAGTATGAGATTTAACTCGAGAAAAATTGGAAGGGATGGTAAGTGATGCGTAGTGGCAGAGGATGTATAGAAGAAATGAAGTGGATGATAAGGATGAAGTGGGTTTGAAAGAGGGAAGCAATGAACAGTATGTAAGTTTGGCTCATTTCACAGGGAATTCTGTCTCTAAACATCAGGGAATTGGACATGACAATTTTGATGTAGAAGGTGATAGACATAATTATTTACGTGGTCAATCATAATACTATTTGTACTATAGTCTGTTACCGGTGAATAATGTTACATACCTTATTGTAATATTAATCACTTTCCTTTTCACATGTGTTGGCCAAGAGCAATAAATTTCCCTCTTACCAAACTAGAAATGCAATAAATTTCCCTCTTACCAAACTAGAAATGCTTTGCCTTTCTCGAATTGGTAAGTGTGTTCATGACTCGTGGGAAACCCAAGAGGACCAAGACTCGTGACTACACCTGAGACAAGACCAAATTCACTGAGACTTCCTGCTAACGTTCACCTTCGCTACAATTTGTCAGGAAGAGAAAGGGAGCAGAACATAAAAAAAAATCACACATATATTTACTGACAACTTTGACAAGTCTCCCTTTCTATTCCAAATATTTCAGGGAGGGAGCACAACCTAGAAAATTTACATACACGTTTAAGGACAATTCTTCTTTTCCAATCAAATCTATTAAATGAATTACCTACCATTTAAGTCATATGTCCGTAGCAGCCTCGAGAATATGTTAAATCACTATACTTCCCTAAATCTATTAATTTTTATAACTTTACAGTATTATTCCTCCCTTGAGTACGCGTATATTTGAAACGTATTATTATATACTTTCGAATTTTCAACGTCATAATTTCTCCCGTCCCCAGACAGATGGGATTATTTTACACCTTAACCCATTGAGGTAAGAATGTTTTAACCCTCTCATGGATTGTTTAGCTCAAGGGTGAACGTGTTTTAATCATTCTCACGTTGTTACGTGTGATGGTCACTCGTAAAATTCACACTAATAAAACGACAAACCCATATCAACAAATGTAATGCGGTTTGACACTCTTATCAGGGTTGACTGAATGCGAAAATGTTAATTTGATTAGATCCTTGTTATTAATTTAGTCCCAACTCAGTGTACTGCATGGTGCAAATTATTAAGACAAATGTCTTGTAATAATTACTTACAGTATGCAAAACCGATTTTATAGTAAGTTTCCTCACGGCATCAAACTTAACCCTTAAACAGAGGAATTATATATATATATTTTCCTTTTGCTGGTGGAATTTCTATTGAATTCTAGATGTCCAAAAATATAACACTATTATATATTACTTATATCTTAATACACTTGAACTAGAGACAGACAGATGGTGGTTCAATAAGTACCAGAATAAAATAATAAAGTTGGGGTCAAGGGGTGAGTTGAGAGGAGTAAGTTACAGTATAATACTTCTTTTGATCAAATCAGTACCACTCCAAAGCGTGGCACAAATTCCAAGCCAGAACACTCATACCTCGAGGAACCACATGAACTGATTCTGGGCACGTGAATCCGGTCCCACTTCCCCTCCTCCTCCCCACTCCCCTTCCCCTCTCCCTCCCTCTCCTCTCCCCACTCCCACTCCCTCTCCTCCCTCTCACAGACACTGATCTCTCACCTGATCTATTATAGGTATAACCATTTTCCCTCCCCTGCCCTACCATTACCACTACCACAACTTTGGTCCAAATTCCCTCCCTCCCCTCACGCCCCGACCTTGCCAAGTATCAAGTTCCTCGATAGACGCTGTTCCCACCTGACCTTTATTGCAGATCCCTCATGCATAGATTAACGGTGTGTGTGTGTCTGTGTGTGTGTGTGTGTGTGTGTGTGTGTGTATGTGTGTGTGTGTGTGTGTAGGAGCGACATGCATGGTGGGATGAAGGGGTTACTGAGTGACCTGCAGGACGGTACTGAGGTCATCTTCAACTCTCTCCTGACCCCACTGACTGACTGCTGCGTGACTTTCCCTGCCTGTGTGTGTGGACCGCGTGTTGGGACATTACAACCACACGGGATCAGGACAATCACGCACACCCTACACTCTTCTCATTCGCCCCCGTTACACCCTCAGTGGCTACCGGTAGTATTTATGTATGTAGTTTGGATATACACCAGATCAAAATATTATCGGGGCACTCCTCCTCACACGAACAATTAATTCCGACACCTTTGACGATGGATAACGCAAAAACAAAACAAAAAAACAGACATTATTGATCTGCAGTGTTCGTTTAGGATGGCATCGAGCCCAACTTGTGCAATGTTTCTTTTTCTTTTTGTCCGCGTGTGCAGTTTCAGGATGGACAATTAGCCTGAAGTAACGATATATAGTCAAACGTCATCAAGGGAGTCTGTTCCTAGCATGGTATTTATTACTCTCAAACACTTTTTTGTCTCGTTATGTATGTACAGTACTTTTATTCAACAGCCAAGAATTCCAAGGCCACCGTGATCGTTTTTGTGTCCTATATATAAATGGCAGCTGGTTATTTCTCCACCTCATTTGTCCGTCTCTATTTCCTGCTCCTCCTTCCTTCAACTATTGTAGTTCTTCACTGGGTGCCAAATTCAATCTGCATTATTTTTGTCTTACACTAAAATACAAAAAAAAAAAAAAAAAAGATATCTTGGGCATCCGTCATATTCTTGGTCGTGTTTATTACAAGCGTCATCACCCCCTTCTCCTCTTCTTCTTCCTCCTCCTCCTCCTCCTTCTTCAGCTGCTTCCTCTGCGGTGAGTTGCGAGCGCTCGTGTTGCTCGCCGGCTCATCATGTGGTAATTTGGCCGACCCGTGATCCCTGACGCAACCAGAACATAGAAATACACAGATTTTTCAACCTACGCTCGTAAATGGTGCCTCGTAAAGTCTTCTGTTACACGGTGTTTGCCAAGGGTGCCTGCATGGGGAAGACAAGCACTTAAATGGTTTCTATTCTTGGGATCCATGGAGATTTAAGGAGCGTGCATATCTTATACATAATATTATATCCCCTTGTCCCAAACTCACCTCACCTCACGAGTGGAAACAGACACGACGTGAGGGAAAAAGTTCACAACACAAAGACGTCTAAATTATAGCCTCCTCACGCATTGCAATACTCTAACCATCATTACCTATTCAAGAAAAATCATGCCTCTCGTGATCGGCTGACGAACTTTGGAATAATTTCACTACTTTTGATTGAGTGTTATAATGGCTTATAATAAGTGGTGCATTTCTCACTTTTCTCTGGATACATTTAAGATATTTTTGGTCCCAGGGAAATCCTCAACAGTCCTAAGGTAAAAAAACTGCTACCGGAACAATTGACTGTTTACAACATGTGATATTTTATGCAATCACAGGGAAGAACATAAAATAATTATCTAAATTACCATGTCACGAAAAAAAATTGTGTATCAGTTTACACTTACATTTACTGACATACATAATTCAATGCGAGAGTACAATTTTTGCCTGATTTCTGCCACGATTAGCACATCCAAGGCACATCTGATTTACCCGAGCGCACGAGACTTAACACTTGTACACTTATAGGCAGACAACGGTGATCTGAAACAAGAGGTCATTTTATCGAAGAAGTCATGACTCTCTCTTCACGAAATCCTGGATACTTCATTATTCAGCCTCTCGTTGCTCTGCCCCAGACGAGAGTGCATGGGTGGGAGGGAGGTTTCTGAGAGTCAAGGGTGGTCACAGACGGTTGTGGGGCAACACTCTAGTCATGGGTCATTGGGTATCTATGATTCGAGTTGGCCAAAGTGAAAATATTTACGCGAAGACGACATTCCACGCGTCTTATGATAATATGTATGCAGCGCTCGTGCCCAGAAATTGAAAGAATATACTGCAATGGAACAATGGGTAACAATATACTTCAGCTATAATTAAATCACTCTTGAATGGCCTACTTCATGCATGGTCTTGACACTCTTTGGTTCGTCACTCAGGATTCAGTCACCATGAGACACGATTCACACAGAATGAAAAGATATAATAAAACCATAGTCTGCCATTACATTATAGTTTACGGAATGTGAAGCAAGCACCAGACGACTAAATCAATGAATAACATAATTGAATAAAATAACTGAATAACACCACTTAGACATTTCTCGAACCTAGTAATGTTAACAATGCCAGCACCTCAAACCTGATATTCCTCGGAGGAGTAAAAAAAAAAAAAATGGATAACTTCACAGTGGGAGCATTCAAAGTACAGTTAATTAAAATGGTTGTGTTCTTGCTTGGGTTCCGCAATAAAATATGATCGTCTGAGGACTGGAAATTAGAGCTAAGGATTCAGTGACCATGTAAACCAGAAGTCAAGATCCGACAAACACGTATCAGCGATTCAGTTGGCTGGAAAGGAGAAGGGATTTTTTTCATAGTCCAGGCTGGTAGAGGCAAGAATGAAAGACTGTACAGGGAAGGAAAATGATTTGTACCGAGAGATTATGAAATCAAAGCAAAGCAATACTGGTGATAATAGTGAAAGGGAACAACTAGCAATGAAGAAAACAGGATGAAGATAATGATGATAGTGAAAGGGAACAACTAGCAATGAAGAAAATAGGATGATGATGATGGTGAAACCCCTCGGTGAAGAAAAATAGTCTGGCTGGCAATTATTAAGGGATGATAGAGGCGGGAGATAGCAACGAAAAGGCGTAATGATAAACGTGGTGGTGGTGATGGTGGTGGTGATGGTGATGATGATGGTGATGGTGCGACTTTAGAGGTGAGTGTGCTAGTGACCCCTCCTGGCCCTCGGCGTGACCAGTAGGGACCCCACACACTTACACCCCGACCTGACCAATCCTCGCACCCCCTCCCTCCCTCCCTTCCTCTCTCTCTTATACTCGGAGGACCTGTTGTTGGATGGGAAGGGAAGGGAAGGAGAAGGGAAAGGGAAAGGTGGGTGAGATGTCCTCGTGGTTAGCGGTGTGTGTGTGTGTGTGTGTGTGTGTGTGTGTGTGTTCTGGTTGCTGATGTTGACTTGGTGTGTATCTGTAGTTCACGGTGTGGCATAATAATATTTTTCGGTTGGCAGCTTAGATAAATTTTCATGAGTGGGTACCGCTCGATGTGTGAATGTGAGTGTTTTTGTGAAAGTGCGCGCGTGTGTATTCGTGAGCTGTGCGTATATATTGAGTTTCGTGCATGTTGTACATTCATGAACGTGAGCACAGGCGTGAGAATTCATGTACGTATCCGCGCATCAAGTGACTTGTGTCAATTGATTTATGAGTATCACGTTTATGAGTGTATTTTAATGCTTAGTGTGAGTTGAGTGAGATTAATTGATGCATGAATGTGGGAAATATAGAAAGGAGGTATTTTGAAGGTGTGTTTTATAGTGTGTCAGTCAGTGTGTGTTAGCAAGTCTGCTTGTGTGTGTTGCAAGGTATAGCGGTGTGTGTTGAAGTGTAATAGTGTGTGTCTTTGAATTTAGTGGTGTGTGTCGTTGGGTGTAGCGATGTGTGTCGTGCAGTGTAGCGATGTGTGTCGTGGGGTGTAGCGGTATGTCGGGCTGACCCCTGGCCGGCCGTGACCAGAGGGGAGGGCACCCAGGGTCCTGCCCATTGCCCCATAACCTTATCAGGAGAACCTGTCTGGCGAAGGACTGGGGCAGAATGGGCAAAGAAGGCGGAGAATCGTGATGTGTCGGCCAAGGGGGGAGTGGGAGACTTGACCCGTGGAGATGGAGGGGAGAAAATTAAGAATGCGAAATTATGAAAAGCAGACCTTGAGGAGGACTTGAAGGTGCAAACTATGAGATGTTGTGAGGAACTGGAATGGCAGACCTGTTAATGAGGGTCGGGTAGAGGTGAAGTAGATATGGCCTCACTGGACAGAACGGGGAAAACTGGAAAGGTTACGACATAGGCTGGGTGATGACTGAGGGAGAATTGCCCACGACTGTTTTTAGGAACACACATACATAATACATAACTTAGGATAAATTCGTTACGGAGGGGAAACGGGGAAAAGCTTTAATGAAGACCCAACACCTTGTCTTTAGAGTCTTCCTTCTGATAAGTAATACCGTCTTTTGTTAGTCATTGTAAATATGATAAATTTATCGAAGTGAAATGATAATATTTTAGATCTGTCATGTCAACGAGGGAAACTGGTGTGAGGTGCGGGCATTCTTAAGGATATCAGGGGAAGGTGAGGGGGTCAGGGGAAGGTGAGGGGGTCAGGGGAAGGTGAGGGGGTCAGGGGAAGGTGAGGGGGTCAGGGGAAGGTGAGGGGGTCAGGGGAAGGGAGAGGGAAAGGAGAGGCAGCATCCCACCACAGAGCACGCCATAGTGTTGGGTAACTCCCACCCTATACCCTGTGTGTCGCTCACTAACCTCTGTACCTCTCCTTCCCCCTCCTGTCCTCCATCACTTCTCAGACCGTGCATACCTCCTCCCTCCTCCTCTCTATTCCTCCCTTCGCTGCCACTCAGGGACACCCACTAACGTTAGCAAGAACTGTCACTGCTGCACCCGATGCCTTTACGTTGCATTAACATATTACGGTCGTTGTACCACTGGGATATTTATTATACTGTGTAACAAGTGTAAACAATGGGAATCCATCCCAGATCATAACTGCTGTATACAAAACAAAATATTTGGGTTTAACAATAAATCAACTATATTATTATACTCGTCAATGTCCATCTTTCTTAACCTGTCCATCACTGCTGTGCACAACTTGTTCATTACTTATTCATTGATCATAAAACTCACACTCTCACTACCTGTCTTATGGAAATTTCTGAATTAGATTTTATCTTGACCAAAACGTCCCTGATATTGATACAACCTTCTCAGCCATGAACCCTGGAATGCATAACGTTAGTTTTATTAGATTAAGTTTCTATACTACTATTAATTTAGGAGGCCTATTTATTATTCGTCTACTTATTTTTGACGGGACAAGAAATATTAAAGAGATTGGAAAGAGGCAAAGGAGGCGACATGACTTTTGATGACTTATGTACCGGTATGCTAACTAACATATAACGAAGATGAGCAACTTTGAATTACATTGTACAAATTCTTATAGTATTGATCCTAGCAGATGAATGTAAGCACTGTACATGTATAGCGGCAAAAAAGCATAATTCTGCAGTTGAGTTTTTTTTTTTTTTTAGGTTTTGTTAAGGTACAATGTCACGATAGAACGGTACCACAAACGCTTCAACATATGATGATATTACAATAACATTACAGTTGTTTCCCAATAATATCCCAAACCCATGCACACAACAGAGGAAGAAGATTCACACAATCCCCCTCCCAGTACCTGAATGGTGGTGGTGGTGGTGGTGGTCCCCTTACCTGGAGTATCACGTTCGGCCAACTAACAAGGTGGACCGAGAGTTGCCATAGATCCCGACCCTCGACACACGACACTCCCACCAAGGCGGCCAGGCCACCACCCCACCCCACCCCACCCCTCACAAGGTCGCCCCGAAACATGACCTCTCCTGGCGCCCACATTCTCTCTCCCTTGCCCTACCATTCTTAATTAACTATTATTCCTTTCATAGCGGGCCTTCTTCGTCCAAGTGTATAGGCTACTCTTGCTGCTGTGGCAACTCAAGTATATAATAGTATAAGTAAACTCAATAACAAAGCTTCGATTCAAGCTTGCGTGTACGAGTTTCTCAATTTCACAAACACGGTTGGTTTAGTATACTCGAAGACAATAAATAATTATGTTGCACAAAATTTTCACGAAATATTTGTTCTGCATTATTTTCAATGAGTAAGTGTCAAGGTGAATTATTTTTTACAACCTGTAATCTTCTTCAACGAAATTTGTTATGCATCGGTTAGTCTTAATGTTTGCCCACAGGCCAGACAAAAACAAATCATGTAGTTATGGTATGGCAAGATGAATTGTTCTGTAAAATTTAATTCCTTAGTTAGGCTACCTGTGAGACCAGACCTGATAACTACTTAATCTGCATTGAAATCACCAAACCAGTAATTATGTTATTACTCTATAATTATAATCAGCGTTACATGACATCATACAAACACGAATGCAATTTGAATACATGTAAATAGGACATTAGAATAATATTGTTTCTGCCTCATCATTCATCTAAAGGACATTAATTCATATCATCGTGTAATTATCAACACCGACTTTTGAAATTACCATAACCATGCTAAATGCTACTTGTATTTTCATATGAACTATATATATAGATATACATAAATATATTTCGTAAACAAAGTAACTGAGGTGTACTTGCCACCCAAAGCTGTTATATAAAAATGCACTATGACTACATTTAAAGTCAACCTAACGGTGTCTATGACTATGATAACTTGAATGACTTTTAAACGATATAACTAAACCGAGAATATTTCTATAACTACCAAGGTACAAAATAACATACCAGCATTATAAAACATTATAATCTTATTCTATATGTCTAATTTGATATGGTCAACGCGAAGTACTCATGAATCCCTGTATCATAATTCTCGGAACAAAAATAAAAAATATGTTATAATCCTGAAGTTGCTCGTCCTCCGTCAAGCCACTGTCAGGCTCAGCTGCTCTTTTTGTTTTGGGCGTTAATGCAAAACGTCAGGAGTGATACATTGGGGCCAAGATCACTCAGTCACATAGTCTGGAGGCCAGCACGAACAAAATATTACTTATTGGAGTTGTGTAATGTTGTCGGCGAACTGGAGGTTACTGATTGTTTCAACTGCATGGGCCCTTAAGGGGGGAGTATACTTTTGTTACATTGGAGTGCCTTGATTCCTCCAAAGTATGCCATGAAACAGAACCAGATGAACTGAAAGCAAGCGAACCCAAGAGAAAAGTGAACTTCCTTTGCAATAAATATAACTTCTCCCGTGTGTAATTTTCCGGGTGTCCTATTTGGCAACTCGTCCACAATCACTCTGACCCACACCATCGAGGAAGAGGGACTTTTCAGTTTCAAATTAATCGTATCTCCTGTAGCTTTACTTTCGTGTGTTCATGCAGCACAAATGGTCCAAAAATTTGCTAAATGTTTACTAATTACAGACTATGCGGTGTGGAAAAAAAGTCTTCAACTGTACCTGATTTCCTGTAGTCGACTCCTAAGTTCCTTGGTGTAGGCGGGCGGCGATAAAATGATCACTTGTTGAATTTTAGCCATGAGTATAATGTACGAGAGGCTTCCAAACAGGAACGTTGATATGGACACACACTCGCACAGCAATTACATGATTTTTTTTTACTCAAACAGGTCATATATATCCAAACGTTAATAAAAACACAATACAGGTATAACACACGTTGACCAATACGAAATAAGGTTTCCATTATTTCCTGTAACGCACCAACACATCACACTTTACAAAAATTCTCTCAGTAATCGAGCACGTGCGTCTTAACAATTGATTAAGCTTGGTTAACTGCCTGACCAGCTGTTCGAATACTCAGAAACAGCCTCAGGTCTGGGTTCGTGTTCGTTTACAGCAAACCAAATGACTCGATGACGGGGAGGCATGGGCTCTTTTCTGGACACTCTCTTCTTGGTATATTAGTGGACTATGGATTCACTTTCCCTCTATTATACCATCAATAGTTTCTCCCCTTAAATTTCCTTATGAGATATACACTGAACACTGTAATAATATCTAATCCCTTACCCAAATGCTGAAGGTTGAATCCCATGTGAGACAAATCGTATGTTTTTCGTTGAGGGAGGGGGAAGTAATCCAGTTCATTGACTCTTGACTATTGCTGAAGCAGTATCGACAAATTTCATGGATCTTGGCACTTGGACTGTACTTCTAGTCGTCTGCCCCGGGGTATCTTACAACTTGAACGATGTCTTTCGGTTGCTAAGTTCGTGTTGTTCATTTTCTTACATCACAATGTCATGTTTGGAACTGATCGCATTTTTTTCCCCTTCCCTTTCGTTGTATTAGATTTTATATTGAAGGCCCCTAAGGTAACAGGGTGTAACATCATTATTTTTAATGGTTCTCTTACCTTATGTTAACACTCAAATAAACTTCGGGGTCGACTCAGAGTACCACTTTTTTTACACTGTATCATCTATCCTCTCCATAATTTTCTCCGTATATGGACATCTATATACGTAGGATGAGTATATACACTAAACTAAGTATTCGCCTCATAGTCCATAATTTTCTTCGCCTTGATGTTTATACCTTCATTCCAATACCCCAATAACAGGTTCCATTCAGTTCCTTATAAGTGCAAGCAGCATCTTCATTCAAATCACCAACGGAATATTACACACAGCAAATCTCATATTTACGGAGACATTTGTGTGAGTGAATTGCAGCGCTACCGATTCCTTCAAACTACGTCCGGGAAACAAATCACTCCAATCAACTAGTATAGGAGATCTGTTTCGTAGCATAATTTGGAGGATTCAGTAACTCTCAACTTTACCCAAGAGAGACAATCTCCTTTAATCCCACCAAGTTTACATTATGTTAAGGGATTACTGCATCTGGCGTGTCTATTTTCCATCAGGTGGAAGACTTGGAATTGGGTTTATGGTGTTGTTAGACACTTTGTACAGTTCACTGCCAATATATAGAGTGAACAAATCATAAGTGTATTTATTTATACGTCTGAAAAACATGAGGAGTCTGTGATATAGTCAGAAAATTAGAGGTTTACTTAAATCCACCACTCACTCATACTGAAGGAGTTCGTTTCGTGGCACCGTAAAAAAAATGTTGCCTGCAATTTACCTGAAAGTTCATGTGTCTCTTAAACCTTAAACCTACCTAAGTATTATGGTGTACAAAAGTTACTTCCCTCAGCCAGCCATAATATGACTGAATAGCCTGTGGTTCAAACGACAAAACTATCTAACTTCTATTGTTTATTAGTCATTCAAACTACAGGTGATACAATGTTATTATGGTTGGCTGAGGGAACGAAATTTTGTGCACCACAGAACAGAACTAGAATAAGCTTCCTCCCAGATGGATCGTGACTGTCCGAGTATTTGTGTTGATCTCTTGCCAGGTTACCAAGAGGCGTGCACGGGTTCCTATAGGGCAGGTGGGTGAACCGTCGTATCTGTGTGTTTATCGCCTCGACCCGCTACAAACCACTCATCACCAAGCCCACGCAGACACATGGTAGGTTTTTCTCTACTGCGTGGTTGCTGTTATTGTTGGCTATACTTTCTGACTTTTACGTATATTAACACACACAGGCCCGGCACACAATATTCGTAAGGTAACAACAACGGATAAGTTACTAACCATTTATGATTTACCTTGAAAAAAAATTTGGGGAGGACGAGACTAAATCCAGATCAAAATATTTTCGATACACGACGAACCTCTTGAAGGAAGGATGAAATAAGAATGATTTCGAAGTGGGGAACAGACACCTTAGACAGTACTTTTCAATGGTTCTATGGTTTGACTGGGAATATGGCCCTAATACCAATGAAGACGCTAAAACCAACAACGTCACCCGGTGTGGGAGAAGCGGCTCTCTTCTCGACCATCCCCAATGAGATGCGAAGGTGATGATGTAGCTGCCGCAGTAAAGATAGGGAGAGCGGGCTACCAGGCTGCTGTAATGAAGGGTTGGCGGTGATGAAGGTTGCGTTAGTCGTGTTGATAACGAGACACCCATGTTATGCTCTGCCTTACCTCCCGCGTGTGTTTATCCTCGCCAGAACCAGTTCGCCGCCGCCCGCGTCTCTCAGCTTTTTCCACCCTCATCTTTTTGACACAGGAGTCGTGCTACCAACAGGCAGACTGCTCCCTCCTTCCTCCTCAACACTGCCCCTTCCTCCTCCTCCTCCTCCTCACCCTCCTTCCCCTCCTCCTCCTCTTCCTCCTCCCCCTCCTACTGGGTTCTGGGTAGCTGATTGGTTGGGGGGTGGACATGTTTCTACATTATTATTATTATTATTTTCACTCTCTTTGGTTTTGGAAACGTAGATCTCTGTAGTTCTTTTTTTCATCTTATAAGGATTAGATGCACTAAAGATATTCAGACTATATCGTGTCGTGTTTAAGAGGAGACCGAGGGAAAGGGAACACAATAATTATCTGCCCGGATAATAATAACCAAGTATTTTAAAGTCACACAGTGAAAGCCTATAATATGAGGAAGATAAACGAAGCTAATAGAGAGAGAGAGAGAGCGAGAGAAAGAAAGAAAGAAAGAAAGAAAGAAAGAAAGAAAGAAAGAAAGAAAGAAAGAAAGAAAGAAAGAAAGAAAGAAAGAAAGAAAGAAAGAAAGAAAGAAAGAAAGAAAGAAAGAAAGAAAGAAAGAAAGAAAGAAAGAAAGAAAGAAAGAAAGAAAGAAAGAAAGAAAGAAAGAAAGAAAGAAAGAAAGAAAGAAAGAAAGAAAGAAAGAAAGAAAGAAAGAAAGAGAAGAAAGAAGAGAAGAGAAGAGAAGAGAAGAGAAGAGAAGAGAAGAGAAGAGAAGAGAAGAGAAGAGAAGAGAAGAGAAGAGAAGAGAAGAGAAGAGAAGAGAAGAGAAGAGAAGAGAAGAGAAGAGAAGAGAAGAGAAGAGAAGAGAAGAGAAGAGAAGAGAAGAGAAGAGAAGAGAAGAGAAGAGAAGAGAAGAGAAGAGAGAGAAGAGAAGAGAAGAGAAGAGAAGAGAAGAGAAGAGAAGAGAAGAGAAGAGAAGAGACAGAAGAGAAGAGAAGAGAAGAGAAGAGAAGAGAAGAGAAGAGAAGAGAAGAGAGAAGAAGAGAGAAGAAGAGAAGAGAAGAGAAGAGAAGAGAAGAGAAGAGAAGAGAAGAGAAGAGAAGAGAAGAGAAGAGAAGAGAAGAGAAGAGAAGAGAAGAGAAGAGAAGAGAAGAGAAGAGAAGAGAAGAGAAGAGAAGAGAAGAGAAGAGAGAGAGAGAGAGATAGAAAGAGAA
Source organism: Petrolisthes manimaculis (assembly GCA_034508575.1). Lineage (NCBI taxonomy): Eukaryota > Metazoa > Arthropoda > Malacostraca > Decapoda > Porcellanidae > Petrolisthes > Petrolisthes manimaculis. Next base: position 91,539 of record JAWZYT010002815.1, on the reverse strand, counting down.
GAAAGAGAGAGAGAGAGAGAAAGAGAAGAAAGAGAGAGAGAGATAGAAAGAGAAAACAAGAGAAGAGAAGAGAGAATGAGAAGAGAAGAAAAAAATGGTAAGGGAGAAGCAAACCGTGCAAGGGCAGTTTGAGAGGCGTGAGAAGGTGATCATAAAACATGTTGGAATCCCTTAGGTTAGCTTAGGTTAGGTTAGGTTTGTAAAAGGGAATATTAATGGATGTACAGATGACAGAATCTACCTGAAATAATCAAAGGCTAATAAGTCGGTGATGTAGGTTTGATCTCAAGTAAATTACGTCAGAGATTATTCAGAGTCAGAGATTGAATTATTAAGTTTCTTGGACCGACGTGACGAGTGAAACTTATATATAAAAAAAAGTCTTCAATCTGCTGTGTTAGCCATTAATTGTTCATTTCCTTTTTATATACCAAGATCAGGAGCTGAAGTAATCATCACATGTAAAAATATACACTTTAAAAAAAAAAAAAAAAATCTACCAAAAGTGATAATTATTGTGCTTCAAGTGTCGAATAGTTACAAATTTATTTCGATTTTTAATACTAAGTCTGAAGGAATGTACGATTAAGAAATACTTTGAGATCTTTTCTAAATAGCCACTAGCCGTAGCCTGGTCAGCGTGGGTCGTGAGAGTGAGGGTGGTTGTGGTCATGTGTTGGATGTGGTAGGGGCTTTCTTGGTTGTGTTTGTTTGTATGTTTGTGTGTGTGTGTATGTGTGTATGTGTGGATGCATGTTTGTGTATGTGTGTGTGCGTGCTGTGTCCGTGTGTGTGTGTGGATGCTTGTGTGTGCGTGCGTGTGTGTGTGTGTGTATCTCTGTGTGTGAGCGTATATGTGTATGGATGCCAGTGTATGCATGTCTGTGTGTGTCTATGCATGCCTGTGTGCGTGTGTTTGTATGTGTGTATATGCATGCCTGTGTGTGTGTGTGTGTGTGCCTGTATGTGTGTGTTTTGGCTGTGGGTAGTGGTTCTTGGTATAGAGGGAGCTGTTTGGAGGCGGGGTCTGGTAATTGGTTGGTCTGACCGTGAGCTGGAGTGGCCAGTCGTGGTCATCCGCGCCCCGGGATAATGGTGATGGCGTGGGGAGGGTAATGATGGTGATGATGGTGGTGATGGTGGTGAGGGAGTAGGGGACAGGAGACAGTAGGTGGTGGTGGTGGTAGTGGTGAGGGAGTAAGGGATGGGGACAGGAGACAGTAGGTGGTGGTGATGATGGTGGTGGTAGTGGTGAGGGGAGTAGGTGGTGATAGTGAGAACCTGGCTGGAGGGAATAGGTACTGCTGGTGCTCGTGATGATGATGATGGTGTTGTTGTTGTTGTTGGAGCTGGTTAGTTGCAGGAGCCAGACAAATGTAGGTAGGTAGGTAGGTATATAGTGGTACTCATTACCACCGTTGAATCGAGCGCCAATCTCTGTCTGCTTGTAGTAGTATTTCATATGACAACTGGTAGGAGAGATGGTTACATTCACGAGAGAAAACATATATAATGATTTTCTTTGGGTGGACGATGAAGATTAACGGTGTGGAAAGGTCAGCTGTGTGCTTGGGGTATCATTGTTGTTGTGTAAGTGGTGGCGAGGGGAGGGGTAATGGTCGGCTCGCTTTCAGTTGTGGTGGCAGTGGTGGTAGTGGTAGTGGTTGTGTCGTCTTGGTAGTGATAGCGGTAGTGGTGGTGGTAGTAGTAGTCGTGGTAGTGATAGTAGTGGTGGTGGTGGTGGGGGTAAGGGAAGCAGGTGTAATGGTAGTGCAGTGTGTGTGTGTGTGTGTGTGTGTGTGTGTGTGTGTGTGAGGTTTGCTTCAAGGGTTGTATATAGTGGTAGCTGAGTGTAGTTGGGTTGTTGTTGCTGCCATGGTGACTATAGGTATTATTTATTCATATGTGTTGTGTTTGTAGCGACTGGACATTGCCTTGGCGAGGAAGCAGAGACATACACCCATAGTTTTAAAACATTTGAGGGCCCTTACTTGAGCTCTATGAACCCTCCAAACTACTCCAGGCAACAGATTCCCTATTCGAAACACTGAAGCGTTTTGTGGCCTGGATTATTTGGAGGGTTCATAGAGCTCCAGTAAGGGCCCTCCATTTTTTAAAACCACGGGCCAATAGAGTGGTTCAAGTGGTGGTGGTGAATGGGTAAGATGGATTGACTGATATGGTAAATGTGACTTGAGAATCATTTGATATCATTTACTATTGGTTGTGTAGGATTTGAATAGTATACACAGCTTCTGGGTACTGGAGGGGTGACTGAGTATGTGTGTGTTGTTAGTAGGGTAGATGTGGGACTGGTACTAATGATCAGGACGTCTTAGTACCTCATAGTAGGTTTGGCAACGGTAGAAGTAGTATAGATAAAGCAGGTACGGTACCATAACAGTCAATGGCAAAGGAATAGTAGGTTTGTAAGAAAGGGAAAGAAAGGAGAATCAAGAAAAAAATGAAAAAAAATGGATATGAAGAAGTATTAAAGTAAGGTGCAGTAGTGGAGATGATTGGGTTGATGATGATGATGATGGTGATGATGGTGAAGATAATGGTAATGCTGGGGTGAGAGTGTTCGATTATAGTGATGGATGTCCTGACCTCCTTCATCTCAGGGCTATATGCATTATGATTAAGGGGGTGTGGGAATAGGGGGACAGGCTTGGGGAGGTTTGGGGGGATGCAGGAGTAGGGGGACAGGCTTGGGTTTTTTTTTTGGAGGGTTAGGGGGATATGGGAATAGTAGGGACAGGCATTCTACCCCCCCCAAACCTGTCCCCCTATTCCCGCACCCCCCCCCCCCCCCCTTCCAGTCCACCCCAAAGCCTGTCCCCTACTCCCACACCCCCATTAAGGAATATCCACCAGAGAGCTGACGGGGCCCTGGATGGACAGTGATGACGGGGGTATGAAACTCAAGGCCGCCTCGATCAACCTCAGGCACGCCAATATGCATCATGATTTCTCCACGGCCTGTGCGAGCTTGGATAATAGATTAAAAAATTGGCCCGTATCCCTGGTTAGTTAGGCCCGAAGGTCGACTGTGCAATACTGTTGGAGATGTCAGTCATTGGGTTCGTATTCCTGGTCATGCCAATATAAGTGTCTCTTGGTAATATATTTAGTGAGCCAGTTCGTTTATTTATGGAACCGATTTTCCAATGAAGAGATGTAATTGTAGATTTTCTAATAAAGAGATGTAATTGTAGCTGTGATTGTTAAAGTGTGGTGATCATCTTATTGCTTTAGGTCCCTTCGTGTTCTGTGTTGAAGTTGACAAAGAACTCAGCTGCCCTTTTGACCGATCTTATTTGCAACGGCAGGAGGTAGCGAGAGAAAGTGTTCTGTTCTCGACACATTAATGAACGAGGGGGAGGAGGATGACCTGAAGGGAAGACAACAACACCATGGGAAGAAGAAGACACGGTAGGCAGGGAGGGAGGGAGAGAGAGAGAGAAGGAAGAGAGGGAGGAAGAGAGAGGGAGAGGGAGGGGGGGGAGAGAGGGGGGAAGAAGACACAGCAGAGAGGGAGGGAGAGAGAGAGGGGGTAAAGAAGAGAAGCTGAACAAAATAGCCCCACTCTCTAAATGCCAAAGTCAATATCAAACGTGCAGGAGGTGGGATGGGAAAAAAATTGGACCACACTCTAAATGCTACCTCCAATAATTTTCTGTACAGTTTCATCACGAGGAGAGATAGAAAGTGGAAGTGAAGAGCAAAGGTGCACAACTCTTAACTCTTAATGCTGAATCATCTTCACTCCATGCAACAAAGAATTACAAAATATTACAGAACATCTACAAATAACAGCAGACAGACCTGTTAGTTCTTACGAGGCTGTAAATTGAAACTATTTTAAATCATATTATACTACAAAAAAAAAAATGCCAATAAAGAGAAAAGTTTTAAAGGTGGAGTTGAAAAAAAGAACACCACACTAAATACCCGATCAGTAATATATATCCCTGTGTTGGAGGTGGAGAGGTGGAGGTTAAGGAAGAAGTTGAAGCAAGATCCAGAGAGCCAGCCAGCCAGCCAGGAAGGAAGATGGATGGGGTGGGATAGTGGAGGCGTCACGAGGGGTTTCAGCACGACGTCCGCTGGCTCCCCTGGGCCTCCGTGATACACAAACTGCTCAAGGACATGCTGGTTAGGGTGACGAGACGAGAGATAAATGGTCACCTGCTAGTTGTTGTTGCTGTGGGGGGCTGAAGACGAGAAGGAAGAAGCGATGCATGGGTGGGATAGATTGGTGCAAGTTACTGGTAATGAAAAGGGTGCCAGGTGATCGTAATGGTTGGTGTTGGTTGGTGGTGGTTGTGTTGGTGGTGAGGTGGAGGAATATCATGACAGAGGCCTGAATTGGATAGATAGAAAGGGTAGTTTCAATGGGTTATTGATTATAATCTATTTCATTGTAGGCATGAATGTGTGGGTGTTGTAGAAGTGGTGATACAGTGGTGGTAATGATGGTGAAGTAATAATAGTGGTGATGGTTACTAAGGGTAGTAGTAGTGATGGTGAATTGATGGTAAAATTGGTGGGGGTTATGACTTTGGTGGAGATGGTGATAGTGTTGGTGGTGGCGGTTATAATTTTGTTGAAGATGGTGGAGATGATGGTGTTGGTGTTGGTGGTAGTGGTGGTGGTGGTGGTGGTGGTGGTGGTGGTGGTGGTGGTGGTGGTGGTGGTGGTGGGGAGGGAGACGAGCAGCCCTTTAGACCGTGAGCACCTGTGGCCAGACGTGGTCATCACGCCAGGCCCTGGGCTGCGCGTGACCAAGGCATCCATTGCAACATTTTAAGTGGCCATTCATTTTCCCCGGCGTCTGCAGAGCTTACTGAGCATGCCGGCGGTGTAAAAGGACCCAGGACGAAGCCTATTCATTATTATGCTATCAAATGTCAGATGAGGACCGGGATAAGTGATGGGGAGGAGGCCGCCTCGAACTCTCTTTTGTGAGATTAAAAGCGTGAATCAGTTATGTTGTTGTCGAAAGGTCCCACAGCTTGTTTTAATTACTACAAGATGGGCCCAAGAGCCAGCTGGGTTGGTTCGTCTATACCACCGAGTCACGAAGCCGCGAGGGTTGTGGTGTTTGACGGAGCCTAACTACAGGTCCGAGTTGGTCCGTTGCCGATGTTAACACCAACCCCTTCGAAGGTCGTCAGTGTGTTGGGGCTCAAGGGAAGAAAGAAAAAAATAATGTACACGCGACCTGCTGACAGGAACACGTTTGTTTTTACAGTATGTGAAACCAAACCGATCATGACGTAACACCTACTGGGAGAAGTTATATATATATACAACATATATTGCTTCTCTGATATCATCTATCTCTTTATACCATTTTAGGTAGCGTTGTATCCTTCAGAGAAAACACCAATGTAAAGTCACCACCATCACCACCAGATTGTATACATAAGACTTCATCACGGCACCAAGACAGGCATCGAGGTGAGTGTAGCAAGTTTTTTTGGTCGGTTGAGGGAGGAGGAGTAGGAGGAGGACCCGGGCATCAGGTTAACACACAAAGTCGGCCACAACAGGTAATTGCCAGAACTTTCAATCACCGAAACTATGGCCACCGGTGTTACGAGATTTTCATAATTGCAAAACATGAAGCGAAAGTCAACGGCGGTAAAGGCTTTGTCCATATTAAGTTAATGATGATGAGTCAACAACGAAAGGGGAAGGTAAGCAGCAGCAATGTGTATATGTATGTGTATGTGTGTGCTTGTGTGTGTGTGTGTATGTGTGATTGTGTGTGTGTATGTGTGTGTGTGTGTACGCTCTGAAAACCTATTAATTTGCACAAAAACACTATGTGCATTCACCACAGAAATCCCAGCCGTCTAATGGTTGTCATATGATCATCTGAGTCGTATAGCTTAGTCGCCTCTATGTACTGGTTGGTCAATAAAGAGACTCATAGTTTTCTGAAGACATTATTTTCATTCACAATATTATGGATCTCAGTATTCACCACTAGACAAGAGAGGCGGCAGGGTTGTAATTAGCGTATGAACGTATATGCATAATTTTTACTGCTTATTATGGTATAGATTAGATATTTTTTTTAGCTAAGTTACTGGTAGACAAATTGTTGCCAGCTGCATGTGAGGAGGTCCCCATCATAGCGACTACTGAATGGTTGTCTTGTGTCACTCTGCTGGCAATTAACTGTAAACATCGATGAGCTGCATGACTTTACCTTCAAACCACATGTCAAACAACCCAACATTAATCATACCAAATCATCATAATACCAGGTGTCAAAACTAACGCACCACCGTCTCTCTGATTCATTACTGATATTAAAGATGTTTGCTGCATGTCACGTTGAGATGGTTTTTATTTTTCCTCCTCTATATCACCAGTGTGGCAGATTACAGGAAAAAAAAAAGAGATCGCTACGCCACAGTCAGACAAGATGTGGAAGTCGTCATTGTGGTTGATTACGATCTCTCCGTTGAGACCAGACAAAATTGGGGCGCTTTAAAGAGGTTACTAAGACATTGGTGAACTGGATGACTGTTGATTCCTCCAAACTGTGGTATGAAACTCATTATCAATTTGGAGGCAGTCGGTTTCTCGGTACACATTGGAGGAATCAGTAGCCCCTTCTCCTCTTCACCGACAACATCCTACCCACCTGGTGTCCTTCAGGGCGCAGCATCCTCAGGCGCACCGTGACGTCACATCCGTCTTTTTTGACAATCGACCCAGGATGGTCTAGACATGAGAGTGCTTCCAAGGTCTACCTACAGATACTCAGGCTGGCTAAAGGACGGAGTTAGACATAGCAACTAATCCCTTCAATACGAGGGAGTAACTTACTAAATTATTTTACATGTGATCTTAATCTTCTCTTTTTCCACTTCTTCAGTGTGTGTCATACTGTAATTATCATACAGTGTTTCACATTTACCAGGCGTCACTCATCGTGGCAATTCTAATACACAAGCAACTGGTTTCCTGAGTCGTTTGCTGAGATTGAATAAACAGTTACATAACGGATGTCTCGCTGATAATTGAGTAAGATGAACAAGAGGAACTCGATGGTTTAAAAGGATAATAAATGATCATTACGTCTTTACCTTGACCTCCTAGACGTGTATACTCGGTGACTCACGTGTGCCACTTATGTCTTACCTCAGCCTTGTTCCTTACAGTTTTTTATATTTAATTCTCCGTTGCTGCACATGTGTTTAATTAAGGGGATAGTATACTTCTGAATGATTGAAGCACCTTGATTCATCCAAACTATGCCAGGAAACAGACCTATATGAAGAAAAGTAATTATATCCTGTTGCTTGGAATAGTATGGAGGAATAATTTACACCTATACCATTCAGTGATGAGCACTATACTAACGGGAGAGGGGAAAGGAGGGAGTAAGGGAAGGAGTGGGATGGGAGAGGGGAGGGTGTGAAGGGAGGGGGGAGGGAGTGGGTAGGGAGAGGGACAGAGTGTGATCAGTATACAATAAAACAAACCAACAGGAGCGTGACAAAAGTTTGCCTGCCTGGAATTCTGCCCGGCTTATGGGTTGTCTGTCTGTCTTGATCTTGGTCTGTCCTTCACTGTATTGGTATGCGTCGACTCATTAAATTGGCTTGATCCGAACTGACCTAGAATGGAACGCATCTGATGTCGCCAATTTCAACTATTTGGAAATTGGCAAGCGTCCTGCCAGTTAGTACCGAGGGAATCACTAATCGTATGTAAAATTCTGCTCGTTAACCAAGGTATGAGTTTTATAGTTTATGAAAAATATGTTGTTTGGACGCGGTTGAGACCCAGAATTCTTGAAGATCTTGTTCGTGAATTTAACATTTTCAACCTTTATAGAAAAAAGAACATGAAGGAAAACCCTTCAAAAGCTCCGGCTCTTAATGATTCAAGTGAAATGAGTGAGTGAGTGAGTGAGTGAGTTGAACCCCTTTTAAGAAATGGTCGACCCAAGAAGAATGAGTGAGTGAGTGAGTGAGTGAGTGAGTCAGTTGAAGCTCATTTAAGAAGTTGTCGCCCCAAGAAGAACAAGAACAAGAACAAGAACAATAATTACGATAAGACCTTGAGCTCTCGGCTGAGGCCGGAGCTAAAAACAAAGAACAGCAACCATGGAAAAATGTACAGAGTTTCGTATAAGGTTAAAGTATCGATTTTAGTCTTATAGTCAGTGGGACCTTAATTACAAGTCCTGAGTGACGAGTCTCTGGGAGAAATTAGAGTCCTGAGTGACGAGTCTCTGAGAGTAATTAGAGTCCTAAGTGTCGAGTCTCTGGGAGAAATAAATGACGAGTCTCTGGGAGTAATTAGTGAGTGATTATGGATATATTTCATGAAGTATGCTGGTGTCCTCCCGGTCCCTGTATTCCCATGTATACCTGGTGGGTCTGGGAACAACACTCTACGTTTTACCATAATATAATAAGTTGTTTGAACAGCACTCTACTCTGCTACAATCCATTTTATTTGGCTCACTATGATTTAAAGAACTGAACCCATTATAAAATACCACTGACCGAATTCAACCCAACTCAGGTTAACCTATCCAAATGCCACATAAATAATCTATCCTCACATGATCTCATCTATTAAAATATGAACTGCATGGTAATTGGAAGAGAATTTACCCAAACAAAAATTACATAAGATAGATATTCAAACCCACCACACTTGCATTGGGACGACACATTCCAGCCATCATCCAGCCAACCAACCCACCAACCAAACCCACCAACCAACCAAACCCACCAACCAACCAAACCCACCAACCAACCAAACCACCAAACCAAACCCACCAACCAAACCCAACACACCAAACCTCCTCGCTTAATTTTCCACCTCCATTTGGCATCTGGAGACAAATTGCTCTTCTGAAGACCACATGGCCGGCGGTAAATGGCTGGCTACTGGCCGGGCCCACACACATACTCACGCACACACACACACACACACTAACAGCACACGCACACGCACACCAAGGCACGAAGCTCAAGCACACCAATGTATAATTACACCCCGTACATCAAGAGCACACCACACAGAGCCACACGATACACAGACCACACTCACGCATCACACACATAATACTCACGTTCATCGACTTATGTGGTGGGTGTCAGGTCTCCCAATGTGATGGGTTTGTGTGTATGGAGCTCCTTATCACAATCCTCCTCTGCTACTGATTGACCAACGTGAACTAAACTAGACTAGACTACTTCAATCACCTTTGCTTGTAGGTTCCTTAAAAGTCCCAATCACCCACACACCCACCCACCCTTGCCTGACTAACTGACTGATTGACTGATTGAAAGACTGACCTTTCCCACCTGTTGTCTGACCTTCCTATCCCATCATCTACTCCCTGTTGCTGACTGACCCACCTACCTACCTACCTACCTACCTACCTTAATCCACCTTGCTCCTGACTTACCTACCACCTATCTACCCAACCCACTTCTTACTACTGACTGACCAACCTACCCTACCCCGCCCTACTCCTGACCTACCTACCTCTCCCTGTTACTACCCTACCTTACCCTACCCCACCCTGCTCCTGACTGACCTACCTACCCCACCCTACCCTACCCTATCCCACCCACTCCCTGCTACCGGCTTACCTCACTCTGATCTTGATAACAAATGCCCAGACACGCTCTTGTTCGTTTTATTCTTCAGAGATACCTTGCGTCCGAGGGGAGAACCAATCTCTAGTCTCCATCTAAAAGCAATAATTTATAGGTTCTTGTTTTGATTTTTTTTCTTCAGGCACGATGGTTGGATGTATCAGTCAGTTTATGGGAGCTTAATTATTATTTCATATCTGTGAATTCTTTAAGCATACCCAGGTTTTATTATTCCAACAAGCATCCAGGGTCATATTATAGTTAACAACGTAAGATGTTGGCTATAATGAGTTTACATATCCCCCCACACTGTGTCATAAAACTGGCCTCCTTAACTGACTTAGGTAGATTGTCTCTCGATACGGTTTGTAGGAATCAGAATAATTCGATTCGTCTAATATATCGTATCTCTTCATATGAAAAAATAATAATCGAAAGCTGCTGATCATTGCAATCACTTGTCGATATCGAAGCAGTTGACAGTAAAGAGCATACCGTAAAGCCACTGGGAGCTGCTAACCAAGTGATAAACATCTCTTCAGAGTCCAGCCCAACGCCTTAGCAGTTAATGGCCCGAGAAAAAATAATGCTCTTAATTCTATCAGGCTGGGGCTACCCGGCCTGAGGCGGACTGCGGCGCTAATAGTTATAATCTCGTTCTACCTACCGCAGGTCCGACCTGTAATTGAAGAATAAATTTGAGACTTTTTTGCATAATGAATATATATCAAAGACAATGACCACCAGAATGACAAGGCATGAAACTAAGCGGGGAAAAAAATAGCAAAATGGGATATACAGTAGCTATCTATTATAGAATATTTTCAGGAAACCTTTTGCCTTTTTGGAGTTTTTCAACCAATAACACTAAACAAAAATGTTTACCATAGGTAAATAATCAACATATACATATACACAGACAAGGGTAAAATAACCCAAATATACAATATGAAAACCCAAGGAGGAAGAAAAGACTAACTGAGTAAGGTTGTGAATACCAGGTATAAGTGAACCGTGGGAGACAGTGTGTCGTCTCCTGAATGTGTGTGTGTGTGTGTGTGTGTGTGTGTGTGTGTGTGTGTGTGTGTGTGTGTGTGTGTGTGTGTGTGTGTGACAGCTGAAGGGTTTGGGCCAGAAGGTATATGCGCGGGTGTGTGGCCAAGTTGTTGTTGTGAGGGAGGGCGGTGTTCCGGGCACCAGAGGGCAGCCCTGCCAGTAGCCAGCAGTGATCATTAGGCCCCTGGGAGCTGGCCACATAATGACCCCAGTCTGTCTCTCCCACGACCCCGCTCCTCGCCCCTCTCCGTCCCTCACACACCGGACTCGTCTTACTAGTAATACCCGAAGGTCAAAATTACAACCCAAAATGTCACTCTTACATGTCAGCACCTAATTTTGTAGCGCACTTAAAGAAAGGCTTTACATTATGGCAGCATACATCACAATCCATTTATATCAAGCATAGTTACTACTTGAATACTTGAAGACTCTGATATACACATTAAGAATAGGAACGAAAGAGAGAGATTTGTCCCACCTCACTGTGTCATGTCTGTCACAGTGAAAGAGGTTAATCTATTTAATGTGGTTGTGTTTTCCTTGTGTTCAATCCCTTTTTCCTTATTATTTACTAAGCTGTATATAACAAGAGGTCTCATGAGTCACTGGATATCGTGTCATTAATCAGGTTCAAACAATAATATATTCCAAGATTTTAATTAACCCTGCCTTCATGTTCAAGGTGCTATGATGTAATACACTTCGACATGTTAGAGTCAATGATAGCGACGATACCTGTGGGTCTGTATACACGAGCATCCCCTTCCCCATCAAGCTCCGGCTATAAATTTCCAAGGGACCCACCGAGACATACAAAATAAACAACCCGAAAATTTATGAGGTTCTCCTGTGATCCTAAAACGCATAACAAGTCCAGCGATAACCTTCCTCCAGTCCCTCCCCGCCACGGAACACCACGGTTACCAATTGACTGACTGCTTTGTTTACTGTCTGTCCACTGCATGTGTGATTTTTCCGATTGCTTTGAGAGCTTCTTAAATCATCAGAATTATAGGTTATTTTTACTTGAAGGATGATTATTAACATTATATGCATTTTCCTTTTCCCCTTCACACTAGTATATATATATATAGAGAAAGAAAGTTTGGAGTATTATCATTGGGCAAATATCGTAAATGGCATCAGCGCCTGAGAACACCTTCGACCCAACCCTGTCCGTCACGAGCGACTGTTGAGGCTCCAAGAGTAAATAAGGCAAGCACCTCGTAAAACCTGACCAAGCATAAATAACTTGCGATCAGCCTCACGACGCGTCCATGAGCTAATACAAACGTGTAAATCTGACAACGGCTGTCTGTGTTCCTAGTCCTTCGGGGACGGGCTTGTAAAACTCGTAAACGCGATCCTTGGATGGGGTGGGTGATTGGGATCGGGTTTGTGGCATTCCTAGTCTGTCTCTCGGCATGATTTTTATATTGGGCTCATGGGGTACGATATTTATCTGTCTAGTTTTTTTTTTTTTTCACCTTATACAAAAAAAATATTCTGAGTTTTGCTTAATTAAGCAACCCTCTATACCTCACCGGTAGTGGAAATAAGGAAGGACCAGCATATCTTTTGGTACAACTGGGAACCCATACACACAAACCTGTTAAACATCTTCAATCATTCACGACTGAACAACACTTTATGCTATAGAGATACAATATATGTAGACATTTCATATGCTTTATCCTTGGTGACAATATTATTAAAGAGACCACTAAGTTGTCAATTACGTAATGACAACAGCAGCACACAAGTAAATACAAAACGGGAAACAATCCTAACAAGATAGGTTAAATCCACTGGTATATAAGCAACAACACATAGACTGCACCCCACTGCAGGGAGGTCAGGGATGAACCTTATAACAGTAATTAATGGTGTACATTCGCAATCCATAATTTTCAGACCACCCACGCTGGATATAAGTGGAAGAAGAGCCAGCTGTCCTTTCTTTACGACGGCTTACTGTGTTGTATAATTACACATACCCTAAACAACACTGAGGTCTACCGCTAATGTTTATTTTGTGTATGTTAAGAAGAGAGTATACTTTTGGTACATTGGAGTGCATTGATCCCTCCAAAGTATGCCAGGAAACAGGACCAGATGAACAAATATAATGGTGTTCTGTTGCTTGGACTAGTTTGAAGGAATCATTTACTCCAGATTTACCAACACTGTACTTCCCCCTTAAGAAGAGAGTAAACTAGTGTACAAAAAGGACAGCTTGCTTCAACTCGACTGACTCGTCCTGGGTGGGCAGGAATTATGGGTTACACCTGTACTTCTCTTCTTATCCTTGAGTGTCAATGGTGCGTGAAGAATTGGTAGCACTTTCGTATGCATCGAGCTTCTTAGTTGAATATTTTTCCCTTCTCAATGAAATATTATGATTTTTGCTCTTTTAGTTAATGTCTGTCGTGATAACCGTAGGACAAACTATCTTTTAAACAGTAATACAATATTTCTAAAAGCATTGGTTCGTCTATTGGTTCGTACTGTGGTTCTGAAAACACCATGTTACTGTTATGTATTGACACTGGTTTAAATATCTTTTTTAAACTGCAAGTTATCTTTTTCTTTTGTGATATAACTATATTGTACGACACAATAACTAATTTATAGATCGATATTCTTAAACTCTCACATGTAGCATATATAATGTTCAAAAGCCCAACCTCCTCTGCATCTGTCAAGGCATTACGATATTAAGAGTACCATCGCTTCCAGGCTCCACCAGATTTGTACCCTTGTAACTCAGCATCAACAGAGGACTACCGTTTCCTTCCATCACCAGCTGGATGCATAATTCTGCCGGCCACACATTCAGTATTCCGAAAAACCTTACAGATGAGCTCGCCTTGTTTACCTTAAAGTAACACGCCTTAATGTAATGTTTCAAGCCTGTTTGCTTCAGGGGTTTCTTGATTATAAATACTAGACAATTGTGGTAAACCTTTGAAGCAGACAACCCTTGAGAACCATTGCTAAGAAATTTGAAACTGTAGCTATATAATCCACGAATAACAATCCTCGTTGCATAAAGCCTTTGTTCACAAATTACCGCCTTGCCAATGTGCGAGAAAGGGAGCCCCAGAGGAGTGGACCAGGTGGAATTTTGGCAGCTTGTACACGTTGAATTGTGAGATAAACATTGTCTAACATCGGAGTGGAGCGAGGGGCGTGGAATGGCAAATGGCCAATACTTGTGATTTATAATTTAGGTTTCAACCTCACCGCTGAACTACTACCTTGGGCTGTAAGGATGGCAGGCCAGGTAGCGAGGGGAGGCCAAGGAAGCATGAAAGGAGTGCTGACGCTACTGGGCAAAATAAAGATTGAAGATAACAATGAGGAAGATATACGGGCCGGCTGAGTGAGGGACTGCACGAGACCACAGTAGTCAAGGTTATAGATACAGACCACAGGAAAAGTAGTCATGTGCATTGCCACCAGAGGTCAGTGTCATGCCTTGGCCTGAGTAGAATTGCCTGGCTTTCATTATCTATGTATACATCTGGAGTTTATATCTCTCTTAAAGTTTCCACGAGAACTATATATAGGATTGGATAGAAAAAAATAAAAAATAATTCCCAACCACCAGCCAATCGATACAACAAACCCTGGTGGTGAAAGTGGACCCAACTTTTCCCAATAGCTGTATGACCAGGTATAACTTAACTCTACCGGCAATTCATCTCATCAGCTGGAAAAGAGTGAAGCTTTCTCCAATCTCCTGGCATCACCTACCATCTTCCTACAATCTCAAGGGGATGTTTCTTAAGTACATTACGTTTATCTAAGTTGGGATGAAATTATAGCCTTGTTTATTTTTCAGTAATCATGCATTCCCCAGTTGGTCGTAAGGGACCCTATGATGTAGTAAGAAATTTGGAGATAAATGAGTCCTTCAATTATTGCCACGAAACACCCACCACCTCTATGGAAGGAGCTTGTTTCGTGGCATGGTCAGGAGGAATCAACAGTAGCCTCCAATTTCATACACGATTACAGGGTCCTTATTATTGCCTGATATTGTTCCCGTGATGTCAATATTTTTCACCACATGTTCCTTCTTCTCTCCATATTAAAATTATGAACACAGGTATATTCCGTATTCGATTAATTCTGCTAGGTCTGTTGCTAGTCCATATTCAATGTTGGCCAAACCATGCAGACACTCCAAGGCCATCAATCATTCCTTTCTGTTCCTTGTGTTAGTGATCGTGAGAGAGTGAGCGAGTAAGTGAAAGTGTAAGCGAGTGAATGAATGAGAGTGGAGGGGAAGATAGGAAGACAGGTGTTGATCGTGAGTGAATGAACGAGTAAGTACAGGCGTGAATGAATGAATGAATGAGAGTGATGGATGGATGGATGGATGGATAGGAAGGAATGTTTTGATCATGAGTGAGTGGAGGTGTAAGCGAGTGAGTGAATGAATGAATGAATGAAAGTGAGAGAGGGAAAGCGTAAATCGTGAATGAGTGAGTGAAAGTGTAAATAAATGAGTGAATGGGAAGAAAGGAAGGAAGAAAAGAAGGAAAGAAGGAAAAAAGGAAAGAAGGAAGGAAGGAAAGGGCGTGGACGAAAAAGAAGGAAGGGAGGAAAGGAAAGAAAGGGCGTGGACGGAAGGCAATAAAATACAAACACACACTGAGACCAAGTTCTATATAGTGACCGCACACCTACCTACATACACCCACAGCAGCAACCCATCAACTCGTAAATTGTGTATCCCCCTCTTGGTGGTGGTGGTGGTCGTCGTAATTTATGTATTCCTTCCCCGGCGTTCACCATAGGGCAAGGAAGGGCTACATGTTATATAATTAGCTGGGATTGTCCGACCCCTTTTCAATATCGATCTCTTTCTTTTACGATTTCAGTGAAGGGAATGCACCATAAATTTTTTGGCATGTTTTTATTTTTTTTTGGTTTATCTATTTTTTTCTACTGTTATTTCCTTTAATTAATAAAGTGTAATAATTCTTTCCTTTTTCTTCAGTGTATCTCTTCATCTAGTTTCTTCTTTTTTTGTACTTTCAATTATCTATTAATAATTCAATTTTGTTCTCTATATATCAGTCACATGAACACACGAAGCACTACCCTTTCTTTTATTCTTTTTTTTTTCCTTTCTTACTCCAGAGGCGACAACATGATTGTACAATACCAGGTACGAAAGGTATCATTGAAATACAGAATGCAATTTCCAGTGTGCATTGTTAATTCCGTCCATCCAGTCTTTGATTTCTAATTAATTTTTTACTACCCCTCTATGTGGTGGACCTGATTTGCATGTGCTATATTACTGCTACTCTTACTACTACTACCTACTACTACTACTACTACTACTACTGCTACTACTACTACTGCTACCTATACTACTACTACTACCTACTACTACTACTACTACTGCTACTACTACTACTACCTACTACTACTACTGCTACCTATACTACTACTACTACCTACTACTACTACTACTACTGCTACTACCACTACTGCTACCTACTACTACTACTACTACTACTACTACTACTACTACTACCGTACTACTATCATTATAATTCCCCTTCATTATTCAGACCTAATCACCAAAGAAAAACATAGGGTTGTGTAGAGACGTCAGCTGGTCTTGCATACACTAGATGAAGTGTGTGTGTGTGTGTGTGTGTGTGTGTGTGTGTGTGTGTGTGTGTGTGTGTGTGTGTGTGTGTGTGTGTGTGTGTGTGTGTGTGTGTGTGTGTGTGTGTGTGTGTGTGTGTGTGTGTGTGTGTGTGTGTGTGTGTGTGTGTGTGTGTGTGTGTGTGTGTGTGTGTGTGTGATATAAGCCTCACCTTTTCCTGGGATAGGGAAGGAATGCGAGTGGGGGCAAGAAAGGGCTGAGTGAGACAGGGTAGGTAGGACAAAGCAGGGATGGTATGACAGGGAGACTATAGGGCAGAGGAAGATATGGAGAGAAGGAAATGGCAGGGTGAGTATGGCAGTTCAAGGCAGGGTAGGAATAGGGTATAGGGGGAGCAGGGCAGGGCAGGGTAGGACAAAGTTGGGTCTGAGAAAAAGAATAGGGACGGTAGGGTAAGATTTGAAGTTAGAGAGGTTGGAAGAATAAAAATAAAAACAAGAGATGCAAGAAATGTATCAAAGAAATCGTGATCATTTTCATTGTATCACAGATAACAAAGAGGAGGATAAAATGGAGGAGAAGAACTAGGAGGAGGAGGAGGAAGAAGAAGACGAGGTGAAGGAAGAATAAGAAAACGAAAAGGAAAGAAAGAGGAACAGAAATATGACTTTAAGAATGAGGAGGAGGAGGATCTGGAGGATGACGAAGGAGAAGAAAAGCTGAAGGTAGAAGGGGAAGAGGAGGAGTAACAAAGGCTGGGAAAAGGTACTAGGAGGCAAAAAGAAAAAAAAAATAGAGAGAAAGAAAAAAAAATACTGCTGGGCTGACCAAATCACCCCTGGTCGCTACTGTCTGCCCGGGGCCTCACCAATCCTGACCCACCCATCATCAGGAGCTTTTCGGGGGTGTAATCGTTCGGGTTGGAGTGGGGTGAGTGAGGTGGGGTGCAGTGGTGGGGGTTGAGGTGGAGTGCAGTGGTGAGTGGGGGTTGTGGTGGGTTCTAGATTGGATGAGTGTGAGTGAGGTTGCGTTGGAGTTGGGGGTAGATAGGGTGGGGGTCAAGGTGTATTTAGAAGAGATATAGGGTCGAGTTTGAAAGGAGGTGGGGATGTATAGTATCTGTGGGGATACTATAGATGGAAATCAGGGATGGGGAAGGTTTGGGAAGTTGAGTAGTGGGGTTAAAAAAGAATAATAATAAAGGAAAGGACCCTCCTGCTTGCCTGCATGTCTCTCTGTCTGTCTGCTAGTCTGGCTACCTACACGCCTGCCTACCTGACTGACTGACTGGCTGGCTAGATGGATTCCACTGACCCTAGCGTTACTGCACGAGATGATGGGGAAGAGGGTGAAGCAGACGAGTTTATTGCAGTAGCGACGATGATGGGAGGGAGAGGGACGCTGCTGGGAGGAGGGATGGAGGGGAGACTAGAAGGAAGGAAGGAGGGAACAAGGGGTTGGAGAGTGAGAATGGGGGATAAATTGAGGGAAGACAGATTTTAATGGAAGACAGGAGGAGGTTGGGAGGAGATGTGTATATAGTAGGGGTTGAATGGACAGTGGATAGGGTCGTATGAAGGGAAGAGGTTGTTGTATGAAGTGGCTTGTATTAAAGGAAACAAAAGTTGGATGAAATTAAAACTGGTAAGAAGGTAGGAAAGCGGGGATGAATGTAGGGTGGAGAAGGTGTGATAGAGGAGAGAGGGGAGTGAAGGACAAGCTAAGGGGGTTGGAGGAAGGGACAATTGAGGGGTCGGGGCAGAGAGGAAGTTGGGGATAGATGATAAGAAGATAAATATTAATGGAGGAGGACACGGCTGGATGCTGGGAAGAAGATTCGAACTGAGGAAAGTGTATCTGAGAAGAAGAAAATATAGGAGTTCGCATGACGGGAAGAATAATTACACTTTATCCCACATAACCTATAGACTCAACACACTATAAAATAAAAGTGGTTTTCTGGGGACAAGAAATATTTCAAGACACTGCGAGTATAATCCTAAGAAATAATATTATGACGGATCGAAGTTTTGATTATGATGAGTAAGAAGATGCATATGATTAAAGGTGAGTGCATGGACAATGATAAATACAGTAATTAATAAATGTCCTGTCACCACTACCTGTCAGATAGTGATAATAATGTATAAAGAGAAAAATGATTATAAAGATTGAACGAAAGTGAGTTCTGGATAAATCAAGTTCTAGGGAAAGAGTGACCATGCGGTAACTGAATTTTTTTTTTTTTTTTTTTTTTTTTTTTTGTGTGTTTGTGTGTGTGTGTGTGTGTGTGTGTATGTGTGTATGTGTGTGTGTGTGTGTGTGTGTGTGTGTGTGTGTGTGTGTGTGTGTGTGTTGGTTTGGACAAGGAGGACGGAATGGGGTATGGGGGAGGTGGGGGGAAGCAACTGACCATACCCCCGCCAGCACCACCACACCATCATCATCCGTCATTAAGTGCCCCCCGACCCTTACACGACACGCCCTCGGCCACACGGAGAAAGTGGAGGGAGGGACACCACAGGAAAAAAATGTAGCCCAGCAGGAGAAGGAGAAGGAGAAGGAGGAGGAGAAGTAGCAAGTTTGGGAGGGATAGGAACAGAAACAGGAGCAGCAGAAGTAGTTGGAGCAAAAGTGATTACCTGGAGCAAGAGTGAACAACAGTGAAGAAGTGTAATAAATCTGGAAGAAAATAGGAACAGAGTTGTAGGAGTTAAAGGAAGACTGGAAACTTGACAGACAGAGGAAGGGCGACTAACAGAGAGCAGTCTCAACAGATTTGATTGGCAGTGGGCAGAGATGACTGACAGAGAGTAGAGATAGCTCACAGGTGACTGACGGTAAGGGCTATTACTGACCTACATGAAAATAATGTGGTCATACGAAGCTGATAATCAGATGGGGATTGTAGAGAGGCGAACAAAAACGAGGGAGAAAAATATAGCATAAGTACTAACAACAGCCATGAGCCATGATTTGCAGACAACTCCAGTCGACCAAGAGGTAAATTCTGATTCTTTTCTGGACAAGGTAAGTGTGATAGTCATTCAGCAACACATACTTGAACAAGGAAGATGTTGGTTTGTCAAATTATTCAGGGGGAAAATAGCCACCTAATGTATCCATGCAGCTGGGTCGACCATGTAATCCTATACTGAGGTTACAGGAGGGCGCTATCAGGCCCTACTGTAAGATTACACATAAAGATTAGTCTTGGATTCCGACCTCATGAACGCGAACCTTAACCCGGTGCTCCTGTTTTTTATTTATTTGTTTTCAGATGCGCTACTGATAACACTGGGACTTGAACACAGAAAAATAAACTTTGTCACACGTTTTAAATCCTTAGTAGAGGCGTAAGAAAACATAAGCTGATTGAAGGCAGTGTTTGGCAGAGCAGATGAGAGAGCAGGAGAAATAATAGCTGGATAGGGTACAGTATATAATAATAGATTAGGGTATGACAAGGGAGAGTTGACCAAGGTTGCGTAGGCTATACAAATTTATGACTGAATAGGGTATAGGTAAGGGAAGGTTAAGATGTGGCACAGATATAATTTAGGGCAGGATAGGGTAGAGAAAAGTAAGGCGCTATAGGGAGGTAGAGTAGGAGAGAAGTAGAGTAGAAAAGAACAGAGGAGGGCATGGAAAAATAAAGTATGGCAGGCCAGAAAGAGCATGCATGGTAGGGCAACGGACGACAAGAAAGGGAAAAATAGAGTATAGCAAGGTAAAGAAGGGGAGAGTAAGGTGTGGCATTAATTAAGGAACAGGAAATGGTATAGTATGGTATGATGTAATAAATGGGAGAGAAAAGGGCAAGGTTAAGTAAGGGCAAGGCAGAGCAGGGCAGAGAAGGGCAGGGCAGGGCAGGGCAGGGCAGGGCAGGGCAGGGCAGGGCAGGGCAGGGCAAGGTAGAGAAAGGCAAGGTAGAACAGGGCAGGAAGGAGGTGTAGGCAATGTGGCAATGGAAATAATAATCACAGACAAAGACGATGAAAAAACTGGACCCAGTGAGGAGAGGAACATGACTCGTTACTTGGAGAGCAGTGCATGGGAAACTACCTGCAGACTAGGACACACACACACACACACACACACACACACACACACACACACACACACACACACACACACACACACACACACACACACACACACACACACATTAACTCATCCACTCACACACACCAATTGAGGCGCTCACAGATATACACACACAAACAAGAACCCACCCGGCAGACACATACATACACACATGGACACACACGTATACTAAAAACGAACACAAGTACACACACACACACACACACACATACACACACACAACAACAATAACCTAACCACCCACGCACACATAATATATACTGTACATTCACCTTCCTTACCACAGACAATGGCCTCAAAAGGAAACACACAACAAACAAATAAACAAAATGATGTGCAGAACGGCCAAGTAAGTAAGTAAGAGAGAGAGAGAAAAAAAAAGAAACAGGCCCGATAAGGAGAGGAGTGGGGAGAGGAGAGGAAGGGTGGAGGAGAGGAGAGAGAGGAGGGGAAGGGTGGAGGAGAGGGGAGAGGGGAGAGAGGGAGGTAGGAAGGGCTGGGAGGGCAGGTTGGTAACAGGTCACGCACAATCGTAAACAAAGACGGGAGCCCTGCACACCAGAAACTCAGATGCTAATACCCGAGTAAAAATCATACTAAAACATACGTAAATCAGTGTAGAGGAAATGCGATGATCACGATAAGCATTGGTAGAGACGGGAAGAGCAGGAAAAAAAACTGGTAATATTGGGCTGTCCGTTTTGTTATGCAAGGGTGGGAGCGTCCCAGGAAGACCACTGTGGGAGCCGAGGCCGGTAATGATAGGTGGGCCGGAGTGGGGCGCCCCGGGCATACAGTAGCAGTCAGGGGTGGTCAGGGGGGGTTTTTGTCGCCCTTCCTCAGGTCCAGTCCTGCCCCAGGCTCCTCCTCCTCCTCCTCCTCCTCTCTACCCTTCCTCCTCCTCCTCCTCCTCCTCTCTATCATTCCTCCCCCTCCTCCTCTGTACCTTTCCTCCTCCTCCTCCTCCTACTCCTTCTCCTTTTCTTTTTCTTTCTCATGGTACATGTTGAAGGTGCGTGGGAGCTGCACCGCGGGGTCTTCACTGCTGTAGGAGGCGGATGTTCTGACCTCAGCGGAGGCAGAGGTTTCAGTGACCGGTCTCATCACGACCTCGCTGTAGGTTGCCCCTCTTATTTTTCTATCTCGTTCTCTTTCTTTTCCAATCAAAACAAAGGTTTATTTCGTGTGAAGGGCGAGACAAGGTGCAATCTTATGACGGCCTGCCCGTCTTATCGACCTATATAACCAGTACTAGTAATGACAGAAGTCTTATTTATAAAATATTTTTGAAAATATATGGGGACCATTTTACATTCCAGGTGGCAGGATATTTGTAGTGAAACAGCTGCATAGCAAGGGAAGGGAAGGGAAGGGAAGGGGGAGGGGAAAGGAGGGAGAGGGTGAGGGAGACCACGGTCTTATAACGAGAGGGGGATATTTCAGAGCAACACGCTAGACCAGGTTGGTAGAGGAATACCCTTCCACTCCCCCTTGTAGAGTTGTGCTTAAACGGCTACCATGTCGTGGGAGGCAAGGGAACGCCCGCGATAATTAGAGTGGGGCCGTAGAGGCGGTAGCCGATGGGCACGGAGGCTACCTATGCATCTTAGGGTCGTATTCTTAAGGCATTTAAGATGGGGTTATAGGCTACCGAACAGGGCCACTGGGCGGAGTGATAGGGTGTGTAAGTTGTGTTAATCTATGTGCTTGGACCACGAGTACCTTGTTTACAAAACGAAAGTGTTGACCCATAGGATGTATAGGTATGAAAAGGTTTACGACCTTTGGTGTACATGGTGGTTGTGTTGATGGTGATGGTGAGGATCATGGTGATGGTGGTGGTGGTTGTGTTGATGGTGGTGTTGATGGTGATGGTTGTGGTGTTGATGGTGTTGGTGGTGATGGTTGTGGGAGAATCTCTGCCCGCCACATCCTGGACAATTTTTGAGGACGTGTAACTGATAACTATTAGAGCATCAGGGTCATTAGGAGATGCTGGTTGGATCCTGCTGATAATGATGATGCTGATAATAATGATGCTGATAATGATGATGCTGATAATGATGATGATGATAATGATGATGATACTATATAGAGTTACATGAAAAAATAAGAGATGTGGGACGAATTGCAAGGGGCAGTGATGATTACGTAAGGTGAACACAAAGTTAAGGTAAGGAGAAGAGTGAGGAAAACACGGGTGAAAACAAACAACAAAGAAAATGATGAGGAAAAGGAAAGCAACAACAGCAGCAATGAAAACAAAACAATGATAAATTAATTCTGAAGAGAGAGAGAGAGAGAGAGAGAGAGAGAGAGAGAGAGAGTTACATAGAGTTACATAGAATCACAGACCACAACAGACCTTACGGTCCACACGGGGTGATCTGATTAGAAGGTTACTGGTAGAGAATGAATATCTCCCCAGTGATAGTCGTAGGTAAGGATAGCAAAGTAGAAGGCTCTCTCCCCACCCTCCAATCCCTCCGGCCTGAGCCGTACTGGAAATAAAGTTAGGAGTCAGAACCTTGTGGAGTTGGTAGAGAAAACTCCACAAGGAAATTTTATAGGAAAGATAGAAAGTAGTTGAAATTTGGCTAACTTGCCACCTGTAATGGGTAAAAAATTATTCATTAGTAAACATCGAAAGTCGGGGATTAGATGCAAGGTGTTTATCAAGGCGACGTTTGAAGCTATCTACTGTGTTACATTCTATTACGTTACGGGGAAGCCCATTCCATAAGTTGACGACTCGGTTAAAAAAGAAATTCTTGGATTCGTGTGAGTTAAAAGATTTACCTATGATTTTACAGCCATTACCTCTCGTGTAGTTTGATTGATCGATATTGAAATATTTGTTGCAGTCCATATTGTCTATGCCTTTGATTATTTTGAATACCTGGATTAAGTCGCCTCTCAATCTACGTTGTGCTAATGGGAATAGATTCAATTTATTTAGCCGCTCTTCATACGTTTTGTTTCGTAGACATGGTATCATTTTAGTAACTCTACGTTGGACTCGTTCCAATTTTACTATATCTTTCTGGTAGTACGGGCACCAGGCTTGGACACAATATTCCATAAGGGGACGGACCAAGGAATTATACAAAGTGAGGATTGTATCTTTAGACTTATACTCGAATGCTCTGCCAATAAAGCCGATTGTTTTATTTGCTTTCTTAATTACTTCTGTACATTGCTGACTGGGTTTTAGGTTACTTGATATTGTGACCCCTAAGTCTGTCTCTTGATCCACGCTTTTAATTTGATTACCATTTAACGAGTAGTTTGCAGTTACGTTACGATGTCCGATATGGAGTACTTTACATTTATCTGCATTGAAGGACATTTGCCAAGTTTTCGCCCAATTCGACAATTTATCGAGATTATCTTGCATTTCTTTGGTTTGTGCGTTAGTGAGTACTGTATTTGCAATTTTAGTGTCATCGGCAAACTTCGATATTATGCATGAGAGACCTTCATCTATGTCGTTTATGTAAACTAGGAAAAGGATTGGGCCTAAAACTGACCCTTGTGGCACCCCGCTCGTAACGCCAGTCCAATTAGATGATTTACCATTTATTACCACACGTTGTTTACGGTTTCTTAGCCAGTTCTCTATCCATCTTACGGTGTCGCCTTGGATTCTGTGAGATTTTAATTTAGTTATTAAACGTTTATGGGGAACTTTGTCAAAGGCTTTTTGGAAATCTAGATAAATTATGTCTACTGCTTTACTCTTATCATATTCGTTAAAAATGTCATTTAAAAAGTCTAATAGATTCGTTAGGCAAGAGCGTTTATTGCGGAAACCGTGTTGAGTGTCTCTGAGTAAGTTATTTTCCTCTAAATGATTTGTAAGTTTATCTCGTATGATTGTCTCTAACATTTTGCATACTACTGAGGTTAGGCTGATAGGGCGATAGTTACTAGGTAAAGATTTGCTGCCTTTTTTAAATATTGGTGTTACGTTAGCGAGCTTCCAATCATCAGGTATTGTTCCAGTGTGTAAAGAATAATTAAATAGCAGAGTCAGAGGTTTTACTATTTCGCTTTTAGCTTCCTTTATTACGCGAGGGGAGATCGTGTCAGGCCCAGGTGACTTATTTACATTTAATTTATCAATACATTTGATTACGTCATTTTCTGTTATGCTGATATTATTTAAAACCTCGGTGTTTTCATTTTGGACTGTTGTTTCAGCTGGTATATCGTTAGGGTTTTCTATAGTAAAGACTGATGCAAAGAAAGTATTTAGGATACTACTCATTCGCTCTTCATCTGTCGTAAAGTCCCCATTTTCATCAAGAATTGGACCAATAGTTGACGTAAGTACTTTCTTTTGTCGAATATAACTGTAGAACTCTTTCGGGTTTGTCTTACTCTGATTGGCAACGTGTTTTTCAATTTCCTTTTTACTCTGTTTGATTAACTTTTTGGCTTTTCTTCGTAAGTCTGTAAACTTGGCACGGTCGTCATTATTGGCTGTGATTTTTACTTTATTATGGGCGTTCTTTTTGGCTCGTAAACAGTCGGCTATATCTTTACTCCACCACTTGGGCTTTAAATTTTGTGCTGAACGTCGGTTTTTTAATGGTATGCTATCCCTGACCGCTTTTGTGTACGCATTAGTGAAAAAGTTCCATTGTGTATTTATGTCAATAGTGTCTCGCAGACATTTCCAGTCGGTTTCTTTTAGTATCGCTCTGAGTTGGTTGAAATTGGCTTTTCTAAAATCGGGGATTTTTTCGTAGCTGTACTTTATGTCGCTTTTGTTAAAATTTATACTGAAAGTGATTATGCGGTGGTCGCTATTGGTAAATTCTTCACCTACGTTAGTATTCTCTATCATGTCTTCGTTTGTTGCAAATACTAGGTCAAGAACGTTATTTCCACGAGTTGGGCTGTTGACAAATTGGATAAGGGAGCTCTCTTGTAAGTTAGTGTAAAGATCTTGACCATAATGAGCTGATAACGGTTCTCCCCACTTTGTTACTGGTAAATTAAAGTCACCAAGAATTATGGAATGTTGCGTGTTAATAATTTCGTTTAATTGCTCATAGATATCACGATCGGTTTGTACTGGTTGGGCTGGGGGTCTGTATAATAAAGCTAACAAAAGTTTCACCCCACAATTGTTTCTAATGAGTATATATAGTGTATCTACGTTATCAATATGTGGCTTTGATAATAGGATTGGTTTAAGATCGTCTTTAATATATAATAGAACTCCGCCTCCCCTTTTATTTGTTCGTCCTTTTTCAAATATTGTGTAACCGGGAATTTTATACTCTGCTAGGAAATCTCTGTTTTCAGTATTTAGCCACGATTCGGTTATGCCGATTATATCATAATTTTCTGTGAAAGTTAATTCCTCTAAATCTGTAAATTTGTTATGGATGCTGCGAATGTTTACGTAAAATACCTTTAAGCTATTTTGGTTTACTCTATTTATTTGTTTTACGTTACTTGACCTTGACGTACCTGGGTAGTCCCGTTTTTTGATCGATGGTTGATGACCGCGTCGTTCAGCAAACGTCCGAAACGGGCTGATCCTACCTGGTTCAGATGGACACCATCATCCGAGAATAACGAGTTGTCGAAATAAAACTTATCCCAGGTGTTGATGAAATCAATGTTCTCCTCGTTGCAGATGCTGGCAAGTCGTCGGTTGATGCTGGTGGCGGTGTTGAAAAAACGAGTGTCGGCTTGTCTGCGGGGGATGATTCCAGAAAGTATGATGTTGTTCGTTTTTTCCTTGAACTTCGCGATCATCTGTCGGTACTTGTTGAGGAGGTCTTCTGATCTATTCTTCATTACATCGTTGGTTCCGATGTGGATGACGTACGTGGTGTTGTCGGGGGCCTGGCGTGTCACTTCATCCACTACGTGAGAGAGAGAGAGAGAGAGAGAGAGAGAGAGAGAGAGAGAGAGAGAGAGAGAGAGAGAGAGAGAGAGAGAGAGAGAGAGAGAGAGAGAGAGAGAGAGAGAGAGAGAGAGAGAGAGAGAGAGAGAGAGAGAGAGAGAGAGAGAGAGAGAGAGAGAGAGAGAGAGAGAGAGAGAGAGAGAGAGAGATAAGAAGAGAGAGAACAGTAAAGAAATAGAGCGAGCGATGCCCTTGACGTCAGAGGGTAATAATAATTGCGAGGTCTGCATGGCTGTGTTGTCCGCCAGGGTCCAGTCGTGACTACACAGGAGCGTCGGCTGCACATTAGCACTACAGCCCACTTAATGACTCCCAACACGAAAATACGAGAACCCATCGACGACGAAGAACAGTAGTTAGAGCAGCGCCCTCACGACTCCGACCGGTCCCAGGCACCCAGCAGGCAGGAGGAGGAGGAGGAGGAGGAGGAGGAGGAGGAGGAGGAGGAGGAGGAGGAGGAGGAGGAGGAGGAGGAGGAGGAGGAGGAGGAGGAGGAGGAGGAGGAGGAGGAGGAGGAGGAGGAGGAGGGTGATGATGATGGTCAGAGAGAAGTGGGAGGGAGGAGAAGGTAGAGAAAGAAAGTGAGGGAAAAAGAGGAAGGGGGGAGGGAGGAAGGGGGAGATCTTGGTCAAATAGGAGGAGGAGGAGAGGGACCTTGATGAACTAGGAGAGGGAGAGAGAACCGAGGAGGTGAAGGACTAAGACTGTGGTCAGCCGTCGCTACCGAGGAAATTCCTACCTCCAATGGTCAGTCGGGGAGCCCTCATCATGGCCGCGGGGGGTACAGGGGGGTGCGGGGGGGAGGGGTGCTGCCTTCACTTCTACCTCTTACCTTTTCTCTCTTCTCCTCCTCCTCCTCTTTCTCCTTTTCCTCCTATTTTTTTCTTCCAATTCTTGTCTAGTTTTCCTTCTTGTTTGACCTCTCTTCTTCATTATATTGTCTGATGTGGGTCTTCCTCTCCTCAACTTGTATCAACCATCAACTGATCTTCTCTTCCCTCCTCCACCTGCTGCTTCTGTTTCTGTGAGCAAGGCGAGGCAAGGCGAGACAATGGAAGGGAAGAGAAGGGAAGGGAAGGGTGTATATAAACGCTTTAAGGGAAATTCTTTCTTTGACCCTTTGTTTTTCTTGTTTTCATTTCGCAAGAAATTTCTGGATGAGCAATGTTGAACCTCGTCATGTAATAAGCACAGTTTTGGAAAATTAGACCTTCAACTATAATTTCTACACAGCAGGTTCTTGTATGATGCGCTTTAGACGGTCATTGTTACATAACAATGTCCTGTAAGATACACTTTTGGAATGTAATTTTTTGGCAACAGTTTGTTATACCATTAACTTTGGAGTGTAATTCTTGAACAACATTTTCCAACAAACCACATGTTTAGACTATAATTAGTGTACAACAACTCCTTGTAAGATGTAATCTATTTTTTGTTGTAGTTTGTGATGGTGTTGTGAGATGGTAGTGGTGGTGGTGAGGGAGGCCCAGCAGGTGTCCCCCGCGGAGACAACCCTGCTCGTCGACATGCCTCAGACGACGGCTCCTGCAACCCTTCTCCTCCCCTTGCCTCCCGGGACATTGTACAGCAGCTTCCATAAAGTATCAGTGCATTGTTTACTCGAAGTAATACGAAACAGCAGACGAAACATTTAAACTTGTTCAGAGATAACCAGCAGGAGTTGTGGTGTTTATATCCACATTCATCGGACCCTTCCCTTCCCTCCTCCATACACACACACACACACACACACACACACACACACACACACACACACACACACACACACACACACACACACACACACACACACACACACACACACACCCTATAATATACTTTTTGTACAGTCGGGAGAATATTGCATGAAAACCCTTCAATATGTCCATTGACCTAGAACTTTCCTTATATTTAGTTGTCTGAATAATCATTAATGGTGGTGCCTTGTATTTCATATTTTGTGTTACTTAAGAATTTCATGAATAATATGACTTTTGAAATGTTAATCATAATGAGGGATATACAACAGTGTCAATATATGTGTTATTGGTGGAATTGCCACTTGGATACTTATTAGTAATCATGACTGAACAGTATAGTATCAATTAAAACTCATGCATATGGCGAATGATACTGAACCATTTGATTATTTTATGAACGTTCATCAATACAGTCACCAACAGCTAAAGTTACATGTAGGTGAAGTGAAGGCTATTGATTCCACCAAACAGTATCACATAGAAGGACTCCTAGTGAGGAAAGATACTTCACGTCACAGTTTGCCAGAATCCATAACCCTACATTACATACAGGTGACTGAAAACTGTAGCCATCAGCGGGCAAGCCACGCACACCAGATAGAGGCCGTCTGGTCTGAATAACGGGTAGGTAATCGGTCAATAATCTCAAGGGTGGCGATCCGATTTATCCCGCCGGTGCACGGTTGAGGGCGATCCGATACACCCGAGCGATAAGGCGAGATCCATCAGTCTCAGTAGCACCTCCACCGTGCTAGTGGGGTGATACGTCATGCCAGACTCCGATCACCCCGACACGCCAAACATGGTCAGCGCCGCTTGAGTTAATAAGGATGGCACTTAATTACGGTGAGGCAACGCAGAGGTGAGGAAAATGGCCGGCCCAAGTAGCCCTTCGATAAGATGTATGTGTGCAATTTTTAGTCCCCTTAACGACGTTGGCTACGCCTTATTAATTTGGCTATTAATCAGCCCCTGCGACCCCCCCCCCCTCCCCACCTCTTCTTCTTCTTCTTTTCCCCCTTCTCCCTTTCCTCCTCTCATAGCTTCTTGGGATTTCCTCAATAATGTCTTTTTAGGACATTGTTATATCGGCATTACCGCTAGATAATGTTTGTTTTGGTCAGATGAGAGAACGAAAAAATATAAACAAAAATACACAAAAGTAGAAAAAGACCACACGTATGTATTATTTTCTCATAACCTTTGTGTTGAGAGATAATTCTAATGACTGCTGGGAAATAATGTGTTGATAGTTCCAGTGCTTCTGGTATATCAACTCACTCGAGGTAATTCTGACACCAATCTTTTTCGTCGACGTAATGGGCCGAGATAAAATAATGACGGACGCCATCGCAACAAACAGGTTTTTAAATCATGGTATCAAGAGGCAGACACTGAGCTGAGTGAGGAAGACAGAGAGGCAAGAGTACGTCGGTTGTCCCTACTCCTTACTCTCCTACTGACATCATCTACGCTACTCCCTCCAAAACATGTCCATGATTAGTACTTCGCTACACCTTCTTGAAATCATTTTCAGTATTCCTTCTCTCGGATTTATGTTCAAACTCAAAATAGTTTAATTCCCCCCCGACATCAGTGAACTATTTCCTCTTTGAATTATTCCTTACCCTCATCATTGGCAACAGACATACCGTCACATTTCCCTGACATTACCAGAACTACTCCTTTCCACCAATGCCATTAAACCTTCCTGACATCATCTGAACTACTCTTTCCTTCGGCCAGCTGTCGGGAATTGCATGGAGCTACCGTTGCGGGCATCCCAAGCAGGTTGTTGTCTGGGGTGCTGAAGGAGGTGGGTGGGTAGGTAGGTAGGTAGGTAGGTTGGGTAGGAGAGGTTGGAGGTTGGTGTAAGGGTGTGCGTGATGTGGCCAGCGTTCCCAAGCCGTGTGAGGGAGCCAGGGGATGGACCCAGCCTGGGGCGAGTCATGATTTGATCACGACCCCGGCTACCGTGTGTGACCACCTCCGCTCCCACTCCCTCCTACGCCCTGCTTGGCTCTCCTCTTCTCTCCTCTCTTCTCCTCTCACATCTGCTCTCTTCTCCACACCATGGTTTGCTTCTCCACTCCAATAGTAAGCTCTTTCCACTCTCTTTGTCCAGTGAAATGCGCATCTCATCCATCCATGTAATTCTCGCCTGCATAATCAATCCTCTTCGCAATTGTTCCTACACCTATCAAGCTTCCATCTCGGTGGCTCTCACATCTGCTCTCATCTCCACACCCCTTCCTGCCTTGCCACTCTAGAATTAAACTCTTTACACTGCCTTTGTTTGGTATGGTGTTCACTTCATCCACTTATAAAGTACTTATGTAAGCATCTCATTCGACGTTCTTCTTATCTCCTTTATTATCTCATTCCTTTGTTTGGTTACTACGATCCTCCTTCCATATTATATATTTTCAAATTTTATTACGTCCTTAAAAAATCGGCATATAATTTATTTCCCATGTTTACTTAGTTAAAACACATAATGAATAATCCTTGTACCTGATTTATCCATTTAATTATAATCCCCTACCAGTCATTTCGTCATTAACGGATTCCCAAACTAGAGTTCTATAAACCATCCACTTGGAACTTCCTCCACCGCACTTCTTACGACCCTTCCTTTCTCATGATGCCCATACTAAGCTGCTCACCTTCTTTGTCTCTCTCTGCCGTGGGGTCAAGTCTTACCCCTTCCCTTCCCTTCCCTCCTTCCTTCTCTTTTCTACTACTACCCTCCTGGACCTTTCTCACACCACATCCACTTAGTTCATTTGGTTTTCTCACACTTTGTTTCCATGTCTATTATTATAGAAGAAGATGCATGTTATTGATTTGAGGTGACCATTCTGTGGGTAGATTTAATTTATGGACAGTTAAAAAAAAAATAAAAAAAACAGAAAACGAGAGGAATAGACGAGATTAAGAGATGTGTTAAATAAATAGGAATCCAAAGTACAACAGCAGATAGAGAAGAGTGAAAATTGACGAAATTGATAAGCTGCAATGTAGACGATTTATTGAAGAAACGAAGATGAAGATGATGATGACGACTCAACACAGACTTGTTCTATGTACAGGGAAGGTGAAATGTGCGAAAATTGTAGTTATTATACACACCTTCTAAATCCTGCAACTTATTATTAAAGCATTACTCCAGCATGATAATTTTCGATTCGGCAATAGGATAAATATTTACCAACATCGCCTAATGGAGCTATCAGATGTGTTTGTATTGGACACAGGCTTCGCAAGGGAACAAAAGTACTGAGATTTAGTGTATAAAATAAACTGTAAGGTGCTGGACTGTCGCTGGCAATGAGGACCCTTCAAGTGATCGGATCCTATATAACAATCCCGAATGTGTTAAAGAAGACATAACTCAATCTAAATTATTCTCCCGTTTTCGTGACGTACAAATGATGTTGTAATAAGTGGGACCAAAAAATCTGACCCTATCTAAGCACACATGTTTTACAGTTTAAAATCTTGTACAGAGAGAGTGAAGTTAATTAATCTATCTTATTCCTTTTGGTCAATGAGTTACATATTTTATTTATCTATTTACATATTTTATTTTATTTTACAGTACATAATGATAACAAAGATTTCAGGTTCGTATTTCGTTAGTGTCTGTTTTATGAGTGTGTGTTTCTTTTTCTCTCGTTTTCCCTCTGTTAATTTGTGTCTGTGTTTGTTGTTCAGTTTCTCTGTGTATGTTCCTCTCCCTCTGTATATGCCTCTGTCTGTTTGTACATGTCTGTTTGTCTCCTTGATTTCAACTGTATCTTCCTATGTGTGTGTGTGTGTGTGTGTGTGTGTCTTTCCCTCTCACACACTAAATCTCTCCCAGTCCCCTTCCCCCTCTCCCTAACACACTATATTTCCCATTCATCTTCAATGACCCTACCTCGCCTTCCTTGCATGCTCACGTGTCGACTTCCCAGCTTCCAACCAATCGTCATGCCTCCCTCCTCATTCATCCAATTTATCCCACACCACGTATCCATTCCAGCAGCCCAACTCTTCATGCCTCCTCTTAAGGGCATAGTATACTTTTGGTACAGTGGAGTGCCTTGATTCCTCCAAAGTATGCCAGGAAACAGAACCATATGTAAAAATATAATGATGTTCCGTTGTTTGGAATATCTTGGAGGAATCAGTTGCTCCAGATTTACCAGCAGTGTACTACCCTTTTAACCTCACCCCCAGTCCCTATGTCAGATGATAATAGACAATAAGCATTCTTTTATCGCCCGTACTCTTCCAATTTCCTCTTTTCTTTATTATTATACTTCTTTCTGTTATTATTTCCTTGTTTTACTATTATTCTTTACTTCATTACTTCTTTTATCATCCATTTATTCTTTCCTTCCTTCCATCTCTGTCTGCTTCAGTTCTATCTCTCTCATTTCCCCACCTATCTGCTTCAAACTTTATTTCACATTTCCTATCATCCCTCTTTCTACATATTATTCTGTTACCCTATTATCTTTCTCTTTTTTCTATTCTCCTTTCTCCCACACACCGAGGTTTTTACGCTTCTTTCATACATCTGCTTCTTTCAATTTAGTTTTATCCATTTTTCGAAATTTATCATATGTTCGTTTCTGCTTCCCTCTTTTCATCTCTTTATTCATGTACTCCTCTGCAGATATTTTCCAGTTTTAGTCTTTTTCATTTCTCTCTTTTACTACTTTTTCTTCTCTTACAATCATTATTCTTTCTCCGTTCATTCCTCCTTTCATCGTCTTTTACCTCTTACATTTTCCTTCCTTCTCCCATTTCCTTCCTCTATATTTTCCTTCCTCTCCTCTCTTTCTCCCTCTCTCTCTAACTTTATTACGGCTTTTATATATATATCACCTTTTATTATGTTCCTCGGTCTTTCTCCTTCTCTTCCACTTCCCCGCTTCACTGCCAAATTAATCTATGTTCCCGTTTTCTTTCAATGCCTGTTATTATTCTTTTGTTTTTTTAATGTTTTATTGTTCTCTCCACCCCCACTCTCTCTCTCTCTCTCTCTCTCTCTCTCTCTCTCTCTCTCTCCTACCCCCATCTCTTTCACTCTCTCTTCCTTACCCCCCCTCTCTCTCTCTCTCTCTTCCCTCCCCCTCCCTCTCTCTCTCTTTCCTACCCACCCATCTCTCTCTCTATCTTTCCTACTCACCCATCTCTCTCTCTCTCTCTCTCTCTCTCTCTCTCTCTCTCTCTCTCTCTCTCTCTCGGCTGACCATTACTCTGGTTTTTGTGGCACAGACCGGGACCCGCCTCTCTGTGACCTCATGGTAACTGGAAGCTGGCGGGGCAGTCACGACTTCCAGACTCACCCGCTGAAGGAGGCCAGGCAGGGGGAGCAGGGATGAGAGAGAGAGAGAGAGAGAGAGAGAGAGAGAGAGAGAGAGAGAGAGAGAGAGAGAGAGAGAGAGAGAGAGAGAGAGAGAGAGAGAGAGAGAGAGAGAGAGAGAGAGAGAGAGAGAGAGAGAGAAAATGGAGTAGTAGAGGATATAGAGAGGGGAAGGAATTGAAAGCAAGAAAATGTATGACAAAGGATTACAGAGGATTTTAAAGTCTTGTCAAATAGCAACAAGTCTACATACTATTCGTCCTTGCAGAGGGCTGTTGTATGAGGGAAAACTGGGACAGTAAGAATTGTGAAAAATAATGAAAAACTTACGTGGAAACCAATTGGGGAGAGGTAGGCGGAGGGAGAGGTGGGTGGAGAACAGTTAAGAGGGAGGAAAGAGCAAGAGTAATAGGGAGAAGGACGAGCAAAGGTAAGTCCAAGAGAGGGAATATTATGAGGGACAATACGATGGTGTTACCGTGTGTTTGACGCAAGAAGTCAATATGTAATGTATGTGTATCTACAAGTCAAGTGATGAGAGTACGAGTTTCCATTGGGTTAGTTCACCAGGGATAATTTCGTCTTTCACTACCTTTCCCTTCCTATAGTGCTCATTGACCAGACCTTCACTATCACTGATTATCATGCAACTCACGTACACCTTGACCCTCTGTGATGCATTGCACGTAATGGCCTTCAGTTATGCAGTATGCATAATATATGCGCCAAAAATGCAAAGAGGAAAAAACGTTACGGTTGGACAAAACTATGAATGATGAATATCCCTCTGAAAATAACATTATAGGTTACAGTATAATATGTATACCTCGTGTAAGAATAAGGAGTCATACATTATTTAATAATTTATATAATTATACGAGTACCGAAATCTAGATGTTGAAGTTATTGATGGACAGAGTCTACATATTCATGAGATCACGTACAAAACACACACTACCACGCATCCATATGCAGTAAATAATAGAAAAAAAGACAGCTCCTACCAAGCAAAAACCTGCCTGCATCTGCCCTCCAACCCTTTATTTCCTTCTTCCCGGCGAGGCTGCTGCGCCACTCTCCCGGCCTCCCTGTGGCGGCGCCGGGGGCATCCTGACCTCAGGGTCACTCAGGGTAATTATCGTCCCGCAGCAGCTTCCTGTCCGTCCCCCGGCACTGATTTGTGGCGCGACTAGTCCTGGGAGTGAGACCAACCCACCACTATGGTTCAACATGTCCTGGGAGTGAACCATCTCACTACAAACAACGTCTCAACTCGTCCTGGGAGAAACAAAGTCTATATTCTACTTTACCACAACTTACACCTACACCAAGCACAGACATAATGTTAATGATTTCTTTTTATAGTCTGAATATTCATAACATTTCTAAACTATATTTCAGAAAATCCTTCATATTATGTCCAAGATCTAGTTAGCTTCTGCGTTAACAAAATCGTGTATAATAATAATGTTAGGGGAGAAATAATCATATGCCTTCATACCATATTCACTTCATGGACAAGTTATATAACAGGTTGCCCATCCTCAGATATAAAGAGAGAGACGTGTGGGAATATCTCCAATATTGGAACTATATTAAAGAGGTCAATTTACGATGCTTGGTGGACCTACGAAGAGCAACAGATTATCAGTTTCTAAGAATTTTATTTCTCAGCCTCCAATAACGTCATTCGTTATTCCGACCATTGAACTACAAATCCAGTTAAAGATCCCACAGCTCGGCCACCTCCCCTTTGATCACAACGGCAAATATCAACACGTCCTCACCATCCAAGTTGACACATGAACAGCAGGCAGGCAGTGAGTGTTGTGACAGTGGCAGTATGTGGGAGCAGCAGCAGTTGGTAATAGCGTGGGGGTGATTACAGATGGGCCTCACCACTGACCACCAGGCCCCGGGCTGTAATTAACCCTACCCTGCCCTGCTATGCCCAGCCCTCCCTTACCCCTACCACCACGGACTGCCCTTGCTACTACTCTTTACTACCCTACTACTTGCCCTTGGTTTTGTGCCCTTGTTGTCTTCCTTCCCTGTCTCACGTATCAGCCTTGTATTTTTCTTGGTCCTTGCCTACCCGTCTCTTATCATTTCCCTTATCTACCCTGTTACACACCTTACCCTTGCCCTTTGTGCCTTTGCCTACCCTGCTCTTACCCGTCATGAATCCCTCTCGTCATGCCCCCACCCTTCACCCTTCCTTGCCCCTGCCCCCACCCTTCACCCATCCTTGCCCCTGCCCCCACCCTTCACCCTTCCTTGCCCCTGCCCCCACCATGTCTCCACCTAACAACAAGACTCGGGGGATAAAAAAGAAGGGCAATTTCCACAGCAATCATGTTTTTCCTTCCCTTTTTGTAACTGAATTAGATTATGTAGGGAGACGTCTTGTCAAGGGAAGCGGCTAGAAGTGATTATCAGGCCAGCTTAAGGGGATAATTTCTTCTGGGAGAATTGGAGGGCTACTTTATTCCTCCTAATTATACCAAGAACCAGACTATCTCGGTGGGTAAAAAGGGGATCTGTATATTATAGCAGAGTTTGAAGGAACATGACTACAGAAGATTCGACGCCGCTTTATAAGAGGTAAACAAATGACAGTAAAATTACGTACTTTTATATACCGAACTGAAAAAAAAAAATCATCATAAATTTCAGTGGTGAACTTTTACGACCCGTGTTGTATTTGTGGTTTTGAAATGACCTGTGTTAAAGGGATAGTACACTTTTGATAGATTGGAGTGCCTTGATTCTTCCAAAGTATGCCAGGAAACAGACCCAGATGAAGAAAAATAATGGTATCCTGTTGCCTGGAATAGGTTGGAGGAATCATAATCTCCAAAAATGTCAAAATTGTACCCTCCCCTTAAAGCTTTGGTTCTCTCTTAGGCCCTCGGATAAACAGTGCCGTTACTCCCTCGTTATTTTGTACAGTTGCAGACAGTACTTCCTTTCTACTACTCGGGGCCTTGTACCGAACTCTGAACAAAATAGCTGACTATAGTTTGAGCCGTGTTGATTTACTTGTACTTTGTCTCCTTTGATTCTGATCCAGTTTGAAAGGTGTGGTATATAAGGGACTAATGAAGGCTACTGCACTACCCCTACCAACACCATCACTGCCACGTCTCCTCCTCCTCCTCGGCCACTTTCCCACGTCCCAGCAACACACCTGAGCCCTCGTCTGTCTGCCCGGTTAATTACGGCAGGTAATCTGGCATCTTGGCGGCGGACCGAGCTACCGGAGACTGCCACTTGCCTCAGCGGACACTGCAATTAGCGGACACTGCAATCAGCGCCCACTCCTGCAGGCGGCCAGTGGCGGAGGTGGGCGGGAAGGGGCAGAGGTGCATGGGCGGGGAGAAGCATGGGAGAACATCTACTTATAAGGGAGGTGGATAGGGGTGCAGCAGCAGCAACAGAACAGGTAGTGGGATAAGTAGCACAACAGAGGCTTGGCTGACTTACCAGGTGACACAAAGGTGAGAGAGTTACATGGGTGCATAGCCTATACTACACTATACTACACTATACTACACTATACTACACTATACTACACTATACTACACTATACTACACTATAATAATGTTCAGGAAAAGCGGCAACAGCTACTCATGCTCAGATTCCATTAATTCTATTTTTGCTTGTATTCATTTTTTTTCTGACTCTTGTATGAATTAATATTGGCTGGAAGCGACAGGTTGGGTGGAGCAAAAGGGCCTTGAGGAGTGAATGGTGCAGGAGGACGGAAGGACGGACGGACAGACGGACGGACGAAGGTTGAATCAGCTATATAATAAATCCATATGATACCAAAACATACACATACACTTTGTTTCATTTCCACGGGAGAACAATTCGTTGATTTAGCACTTTAACTATTTTTTTTACAACAAGTTCAGAATACCACAGTGGCTGAAGAACTAGTGAGTGTGTCAGTACAGTGTATCATTTTATACATTATATCATTAGGGAGTGTAAATACAAAAGAGTGAATCATATATATTAATTAAATCACATATATTAATTAAAGGGGGGGTGGGAGTAGGGGACAGGCTTGGGGGGGACTGAAGGGGGTGCGGGAATAGGGGGACAAGCTTGGGGTGGGTAGAAAGCCTGTCCCCCTATTCCCATACCCCCTTAAAGGAAGTTGAAAGGCGCGAGGAAACGGGGTAAAGTTTTGTTGTTGTTCGCAGTGATGCAAATGAGAGAGGAGTGTTATAAGTGTGAGGGTGGTGGCACGGAACACCACCAAAATAACCGGTTTCCTCTCACTGTAATAACCCCCAACAGTTGTGGTTGGTCAGTAGACTCCCGCGGTGCAAGTAGCGACCCACACACACACACAAACACACACACACACACACACACGGCTAGGGGGAACTAAAGGGCCACTCACACGTAGATATTCACTCACTCACTCACTCGCTTATTATCCCTCTCTCTCTCTCTCTCTCTCTCTCTCTCTCTCTCTCTCTCTCTCTCTCTCTCTCTCTCTCTCTCTCTCTCACACACACATACAGCTAGGGGGAGCTAGGGGGCTACTCACACATAGATAGATATTCATTCACTCACTCACTTATTATCTCTCTCTCTCTCTCTCTCATATAATGATAACAAAATGGATCAAAGGTTTAGGTTTGGGCATTGCTTTCAGAATACGGTATCCAAATTACCCACAGGGTGCTATGGGATAAATAAAAATAGACTATAATAACCAAGGTGGATAAAATAAACAAAAATAATAATAATAATATCTAAGTAAATAAACAAAACTAATCCAATACTTCCAATACAAAAATACATACATACATCCTATATTAATGAATGGCAGAATGACTGAAGACACGTTGCTGCCATACACGAAGGTTACCGAACACAAACGAAGCCTTAATGACAACCCTATAAGATGCATCAGTGACGAGACTCAACACAGGGAGAACCAAGGTGCACCATCTGTCTGTCTGTGTGTTCGTCTTGGTGGGAGCTGGCTGGTTGTCATGTAGTTCCTCGAAGGTCAGGCTCATTACTGGTAGCACTCTTGTATACGTGTGTGTGTGTGTGTGTCCAGTTGTGTAGGTAATGAGAAGATGATGGACCTATTCACTGCATGTGTGTGTGTGTGTGTGTGTGTGTGTGTGTGTGTGTGTGTGTGTATAGGTAATGAGAAGAGCATGGACCTATTCACTGCATAACATTATTTTTTGAGGGAATAGATAATACTGATATGGTATTTTCACTCTATTCTCCACATGAAATTTTAATAATCCCACTTTGGTTAACATTAAGCATAAAAAGAAATCAGTATTGGCACGCTACGATTTCCCTTATTTTCACTGATTTCCCTCTCTTCTTTTTTTTTTATCAGATCTAATCACAGCCTTCCGTGTCAGGGGAGGATGGACAGTGGAATATGAAGACGGGACGGTGGAGGGGAGAGGAGAAGAGGAGACGAACGGGGCGAGGTGAGGAGGAGACGGACGGTGCGAGGAGAAGAGGAGACGAACGGGGAGAGGAGGAGAGG
>JAWZYT010002815.1:0-47500 GCA_034508575.1 Petrolisthes manimaculis | reverse complement strand
TTATATTCCAGTTTCTTATTCCAGACTTTTTCGTATCCCAGTCTCTCTTTCCAGCCCCTGACTTCTAATGTCATGTTGTTTTCCTGGATGACGACACGTTACCAAATGAACCACCACCTTCAGGCCACGATACCCATTCATATACAATTCAACCCACATCACTCTAAACTTGCCCACTTCAACCCGGATTCAGCCCTGTTGTTTCAGTCTGATTTGCTAACATGTGTGTTTATGGAGCTATGTATATAACAATATATACTGAATAATTTCCTTTGCTATTGTCCTTTTGCAGTTATCTTACCAACACTATGAAAAAGCACTGGACTCAAGGACAAGCGCCTGCAGGACTGGGAAGTTTTGTTTTTGCAAATATCTCATAACAGTGACAAGTAAATAGTATTTGGTTTTACATATCGCGAGCAAATTGCACATAATTATAGGAAATGGAATGATCGAACCGTCTGTAATATATACGAGTCGCTTGCGCATTTGTCTTTCCATTAATTGTATTGTTACATCTTGAACCATAAAAGTTATTGGAATGTGTATTTACTATTTATACAATGGTGGGAAAAGGCACAAAGAAAAAAATAATTTCCACATTGTATTGTGGAGTATTAAGGCGAGGTGTGGACTGGTGTAGATAGAGGTGGACTGGTGTAGATAGAGGTGGACTGGTGTAGATAAGAGTGAAGTGGTGTGGTGTTTTGTGGTGTGGCTCAGCCTGACATGGTGTGGTGTGAATAGGAGAGTTGTGGCGTGGATAGGAGTGGTGTGTCTAGGTGTGGTGTGTGGGTGGGTATACCAGCACTGCCAGCCACAACACCACTGTTTGGCTGGCTGGCTGGCTGGCCTACCCTGGGGCCCCGGGCTGACCTCCGACCTTGCCTGGGGCTCCTGCCAGATGCACCACATTACCAGCCACTCCATCCTATCCTTATTTATTCATTACATCCGGTGCTAAACATTCGAAGTTATTTCATTGCTTCAAAAAACGTATTATGCTCGTTACCATGACTTTGCTTTGAGACTGCATGGTCGTGTTGGGTAAGTCACTTCTTTAAATTAATGAGCAATGGGATTTTCAGTTCGTCTTCTGTCACTTATTTGTATGAATTATACAATAAGATTCAGTTCATTCATGAGGCCTGGGAACTTTACTGCTCGAGTCTTGTGTTGGGTGTGAACAATGGTGAAAAACACTGAAAAGCACGAACGAGTCCAAGTTATAATTTTCAGGTGAACATTCCCGCATTATTACTCTCAATTTAGGATCGAAATTCAACCCCAATACCACTCGGTCTTCCAACCAAGCAAATTAAGAAACCATCCATCCAACCTACGCTAACCTAACCAACCAACCATCAATCCAATCCACCAAGCAACTAACTGATTAACAAACCAACCTATCTATCAACCGAAATATTGACTGACTGACTTATCAACCAACCAACCAACCAAACATCAAATGTAGACAACCGATTCCCTCAAACAACGACAATAAACAGACAAGGACCTCAGTATACGAGAGAGTAGAGTAGCTAAGTTTTGTGACACAGTGTTGAAGAAATTAGTGGGATCCATCTCATCGTCGACAACACGTGGCCCCCTCAATAACAAAACCTGGGTTAGGGTTGGTGGTCATTGCCCTCATCAGTCCTGCCTCCTGCCCAGATATGACTGACTCTTCATCATCAGTTGTCAGAGGCTCTTACATGCCCAGTTACCTCCAGTCAGCTCGTACTCATCCCTTCAGGCTCCCATCGTCTATTATTTAAGGAGATAGTAGTATACTTTGGATACACTGGAGCGCCTTGATTCCTCCTTAGTATGTCAAGTAACAGCACCGAATTAACACGACTAATGGTGCATGGCCTGTTGTTTGGAATGAGTTGCAGGAATCATTTGCTGCACGAGTTATCAACACTGTACGAGTCCCTTAAGTAAAGAGGCATTTTATTGGCTGATTACCGGCCCCTGGCGTTGTATGAGACCACTTTACATAATCTTGAAAGACCAGGTGGGATTGGTATATAATTTGACACATTTTATGGGATGTGGAAGCAAGTTATTGATTGGCTGTCAAAAGTCATGCATGTTGATAAGGATCCACAATATATAGTGATACAAGAGAATTTCAACCATCTGGGATTATGCCTAATTCAGTCCAAAATATACACCCTCTAGGTAAGAATATTTTGCCTTATAAAAAACGTATAATATAAGCAGGAACTGGTTTAAGGGTAATATACTGGGCTAACCCAAAATATTATAATCTCCAAGACTAAATAATTTCCTTTACACATACTCAAGGTGACGTTAATATTTGTCCTAAGGTGGAATCCTCACGACAAACCCCAAACACACACTAAGGGTAGATTACAAAATTCCACAGATTCATAAGGTTTAAGAAATAGACTATAAACCTTTGATAATTACAAAATAGAAGTATAATACTTTGATACATAAAAAATTCCACAGATTCATAAGGTTTAAGAAATAGAATTATAATATAAATACTTTGATACTTACAAACCATCTCTCTGAATTATGTTGATCAACCAGCACTTGGTATTCGCTTACCTAAAAAAGAAAAGAAAAATATATATAGAAGGCATAACTTTCATCACATTTGATTTAGTTTCCTGTGTAAAATGAAATGATCATCTCAAAATAACTGTCCTACAATTTTAATCATATTTGTACACGTCATTATTTAATTAACCATATGACACCAAGCCAAGAGTCACCTGTGTAAAGGAGAAGGTTAATTAAGGTAGCTGGTGTGTTACGTATCTGATCCCTTCACTCTGTGCCAAGGGAAAGAAAAGCGAGTACCACCGATACCTGAGTTTAGGCACGAGGTGGGGGAAGTCAGTGGCCTCGACGACAACGTGGTGGCCCTCTTGAAAGTAGAAATAATGAGAGACAAAGAGCAAGTGAGGTACAAAGGGGCAACGAGAAGTGGAACAGTATGATGAGTAGAAGAGGAGGTGACTTCTACTGATCCTATGTATATATAGCTAGTTAGTAGTTCATAGAGATTGTGTAGTTTGTATATAGATGACAATAATAAGGTGTTAACACTCTAAGGTACTCGAGTTAACGTACCTTGAATATGGGCCAGCTAAGTGATAGGTGAAAAACGCTACTATTGCAAGAGAGAGAGTAGAAAGAGAAGGAGGGAAAGAGAGAGGGGGAAAAGAAAGAAAGAGAAAGAGGGAAAGAAGAAGAAAAAGAAAGAAGGAGAGACCAGAGATGGGGAGAGACTGCATGAGTGTGAGGTGAGAGCGAGAAGAGAGAAGTGGGGCAGTGAGGGTGAGTGACGGAGGACAGGTGTGAGAGGGAATGCTTCATGTTAAATAGATTAGGCACACAACAGTCAACAGAGTCTGCACTTCACCATTTAACACTTTCTCGGTTTCCTCCTAAATGTTCTGCTATCCACTGCAAGAATCTCGATAAAATGACTAAAATCGACTTCATTTACGCCACATTTACCTTAATTGACCATTTCCACAACTTCTGTGAGCTTATTTACACAAAATTCTTATCTGAAATGGCGTCCTCTCTTACGTGAACATCGAAGCTAAATGATTTTCTGACACCACTATGATCCTGAGCCAAAGATCTCTATCTATCTCCTCCTCCTCTATCTTCTTCTTCTCCTCCTCCTCCTCCTCCTCCTCCTCCCCCTCTTCCCGTGGTTTCTGTACAGCCGCAAACATGAAGTTCATCTTTCTTCCTCAGTGACTCCTAGCTACTAGTTTGTGCATTATATTTAAAGGAAAAACATGATTTTTTTTATTAGAGGTAAATACAACAGA
This sequence comes from Petrolisthes manimaculis, assembly GCA_034508575.1. Classification (NCBI taxonomy): domain Eukaryota; kingdom Metazoa; phylum Arthropoda; class Malacostraca; order Decapoda; family Porcellanidae; genus Petrolisthes; species Petrolisthes manimaculis. Next base: position 43,673 of record JAWZYT010002815.1, on the reverse strand, counting down.
ATGCCTTTTCAAAATTTCATGACCTCAGTATCATGACAGAATATAATTGAAACAGTGACATACACGCTCACACACATCTATATACACGAGGCATACAAACACGGACAGTATACCTGAGGATTTATACAGTAGTCTTATCAATGTTACATGTCTTGTATGAACGCGGCTTGAAAGAAACCAAGCAAAGTTGAGACTAAAATTTGTTGGTTGCAACAATACACAAAGAAAATATTCTCTTGACTTACACCCGTTCGCAAAAACTTTTTGCATACGAACAATTTAATAACGATCAAATAATCAGTCATAAAATTAATATCCACCCATTAAAACATTAATAAAGTTTACATCATGGAGTTGTCAGGATTTCTATTAATTATGTTATGTTTGTAGTTGCATCGAAGCGTGGAGAAGCAAATTGTTTTTCCCTTCCAACGCGCAGAAAATATAAAATATATATACTCGTAGCTACACGCTGAAGAAGAAGAATTTTAAGAACAGCAGAGGGTGAGAGACGAAACTTATACCCTCGACTGTACGACGTGGCTGAGAGCTGTGAATCTCGGCCTAATGTATAGCTCGGTGCAAGAAGACCCGGTAGTTACGTTCCGTGTGGCCAACTTTACAGAATTCACCAATATTACCCGTGAAAGATATGGCGTGTTGATGTTCGGGTGTATGAATTATCCCTTACGCCCACCTGACAAATTAGTGTCTAGGATAATCCGGCTTAGAATTAATTCACCTCTCACTTTCTCTCTCTCCCTCCACCTCTCTCTCTCTCTCTCTCTCTGTCTCTCTCTCCCTCCACCTCTCTCTCCCTCCCTCCACCTCTCTTTCTCCACCCATCTCTCTCTCTCTCTCTCTCTGATTTGTAGTTATTATCTTATTCTCTATATGGAGCAACACTATCTTTCATTTCCATGCTTCTATGAAAATGCATGACCATATTGCGCGCGTGTGTGTGTGTGTTTAACTGTATATAAGTGCTTACATATTTCACGTAGGCTAAACAATATGTATGTCTGCGTACTGTATATGTATGTGTAAGACTGTGTGCGTATGTTCCTCTTCGCCATATGAGTTTTACATCCATGGCCTCATCACATTGGAGTCCACAACATCCATGACTGTTTTATTAAGAGTCTACGGACCTTAGTTATCAGCCATCAGAATAATGTTGTTCCCTTTCTCATATTAATATAGAATTGAAGGTCACCATGACGAAAAAAAATGTCATGTGTTATATATTATGTTTTACGTTTCTGGTAATACGAGTCCAGGAACTTTTTTTTCCTTAAACTGTACTGAAAAGATAAGAAGGTCGGTCATATCAAGGAAAAGGAACCATATTTATTTAACATTTTGTAGTGGCAAATTAAGGAGTGATACTAACTTTACTTAATGCCTCACAAAACGAGAGTAGTCTACTGTATTGTTCATTCCACCACCTTACAACAACAACAACAATAACAACAACAACAACAGCAAAAGCAACAGCAAAAACAACGTGAGAACAACAACAACAACAACAATAGCAACAGCAAAAACAACGTGAGAGGAGTTACGAGTTCTCCTGCGGCCTGATGCACAACTGAGCTAACAGAGACATAAACAACACTACACACGCGCGCGCGCACTGGCAAAAACAGAACCACAGCCATAAAGAACAGATACGTCTGTATGATTTACCCAAGGAGCTCCACGTATGTTTCTCTCCTCTCTACAACCGATCGAGAGCGAGAGAGAGAGAGAGAGAGAGAGAGGGGGGGGGGGGGGGAGAAAAAAAATAATATATATGAAATCGATCATTCTGTTTTTGTTATTTCACGGGAACAAGTGTCACCCACCAGATATTATGATCCCACGGCCACAGCTCACAAACAGGACCCCAGTAAACCTCTTGTCGGGGTCGCGGCTACATCGAGTTCCAATCGCAGTTTCTGCCCGTGGAACAAGGTGGGCCAGGGTGTTTAGTGGCTGGTAATGACAGGTGTTGGGTGGCCGGGGACTTAAGTTATTGCTGGCCTTCCTGGGTTCCCTCACTCCCTCCTCTAGGCGCATGTTTGATAATGGAAAGAAAACCACAGAATCTCCCTGCCCTGCCCTGTGGTTGTGTTGCTGGTCTGGTGAATACGTGCTACTGTTATTCTGCCTCCCACCACCCTAACCCCACTATATCCTCACTCTCCCTCTCTCACCCACACCCACCCACACACACAGAGAGACCGTTTCTCCATTCGCTCGCTTTGACTGCCTCTGTGTGAAGACTTGTGTCATGGTGTGTGTTTGTGTGCTTGTGTGTGTGTGTGTGTTCTTTTGTTACAGTCCCCCAGTCTCCATCTGCACGTCAAATCTGTCCTCTCAATCACGTCCCTTCATCATTTTCCAACAACTGTTACAACAAATATATATTTTATGCTTGAAGTTTCTTTGCCTTTCAAAAAACAACAATAGCGACGACTTGAACATCAGAAGCTAATAATATCAATTGCAATACTGTACAGAGGGAGCAAAGATACGATTACTGCAAGACTTCTTTTTAACACATTACTGCAAGACTCTTTTTTAACACACTCAGTTACGCTTCGGTTAACATACGTGTGGAACAGAATGTGTCATTTTAAAGAGTCTCCATTATTCCATCCAGTATTATATTCTTATCTGGCCCGACCTCAGTTAAAATTCATGTTTTTTTTTATATTTTTCATCCTGAGAGTATTCACAGCGACACGTTGGATTATGCTTACCTACGAGGCTATTTGGATTTGTATCTTCCTGAAGTTGATTTGCATATGCACATTCACCGTCGGTATGAATGACAGAATAACCAAAGAGAAACTAATCCTCCTCTACCATTGTTTTGATCAGAGAGAGAGAGAGAGAGAGAGAGAGAGAGAGAGAGAGAGAGAGAGAGAGAGAGAGAGAGAGAGAGAGAGAGAGAGAGAGAGAGAGAGAGAGAGAGAGAGAGAGAGAGAGAGAGAGAGAGAGAGAGAGAGAGAGAGAGAGAGAGAGAGAGAGAGAAATGGTACACACGGCTTCCAACTTGATTTATATATTTTTTACTCACGATTGTATGTAGCCTAATTCCAATATTGTTTGTTTTCCTTACCATTTGAATTTAGTGATAGTTTATACGTACAGGAAAACATTCACCATGCATGCCTATCCCCCTCCTATTAAAATAAAAATGAGTATAAAAAATAAATAAATCGTACAAACATTGAAAATTTACGTTGTTCACCGAGGGAAAAAAATTAATAAAACTCCACGTTGGTATGAGTGGTATTGCCAAAGTAGCCCTTCACCCCCTCCACCAAACCTTCTTCTGTAAACCTCCCCGGCATGAATCATTCTAAAACAGAGCAAAACAAAGAGACTCAGAGTGGGCTGGAGGAGGGGAGGGGGAGGGGAGGGGGGAAGGGAGAGGAGGGGAAGGGGGCGAGGAGGGGAAGGGGGGCGAGGAGGGGAAGGGGGAGAGGGGAGGGGAGAGGGGAGGGAGTTGCGGCCATGTTTTGCGGCCTCACTCACTCGGGGACTTTGATCTATAATTTGCAGGTTGTTGTGATAAGTCAGACAGCATTTAACTGGAGTGTTGGAAGTTGTCATCACTTAAGTGTGCTTGTGATGCTGTTCGTGAATTGGAGGTTACTGATTTCACTAAACTGCCTCGTAAAACAGACCAAAGCCAACTTTACGTATTATATATAAGCTACAGTCAGTATAACCTGTTTCCTGATATTGTTTGGGGTATTGTGTAGCCTTCAATATGCCGACAGTTTCCTTGCCGCTTAATTAACAAAGGCTGTGTTGAGCAGTGGTCGGCCTCCCTGCCATTGAGGTCTGTTTGATGATACACTGAAGAGTAATAAGTGGTACAGTTGTGGAATAGTAGTGTTTTACCTCTCTTGTGTTTTCGAACCGAGGGAAGGAATCTCTGAAGCATTTGAACCACAGGATTTTCCGAATTTTAGCTTTAGTTTAGTGGGTAATGAATGTAAATAATGTCTACAGCTCCACTATAACAGTCAAAAGAAGTTCGGTTCCTTCATATGCGTCCCCTTCAATAACCTAACAAATGGTGAAGGTCTGAGAGTAAAATTAATGCAATGAGTAACTTTCATGCATACATATTGTTCACAGAAGTTTCATTCATACACCGTCCATCATATTGATTTAGTAATGAGTGTAATAAAAGCTTTTTTTTCAGTGTATGTCCTAAGTCAAGAACGTAAATACAAAACAAACAGATAATGATCATCCTCTTTATCATTCTAATCATAAACACTGAGTGGTTGGTGTTCGCCTCTTTACTTCCTCGACCGTTCACCCCTTGGAAGCAAAGACTCGAATTGGTCCACCATTATTCATGCCACAACCAACACGACGGAAAATGGGAGGCGGACTGTAGTGGGTTTTCTATTTTCTAACCTAGCGAACTCCTAAAAAATGTGGGGAGGGTATTGCCTGCTATGAATGAGGTAGATGTGGTCGTCAAGGTGTAGGTAGGTAGGTAAGTAGGTAGATATAAGTAGGTAGGTATATGTAGGGTAGGTAGGTGGTGGTGATAGTGATAGTGGTGGTGGTGTTGGTGTTGGTGGTGAGGCAGGGGTCAGGCTAAGGGGTGGTGGAGGTCAGTAAGGTCCAGGGAAGGGTCACACGAGTCATGGCCGTCTGCCCCCTCTCACCCTCCCCCCCACCTGCCCCCTCTAACCCTCCCCCCCTCACCTTTACTCAACTCTCTCCTCTACCCATTCCTCCTTCTTCCATTACACCACTTGACTATACTTTACCTCTTATCCTCTTTCCCCTTCTTTATCTCACCTATCCCATTCACCTCACTCAGAGCATCACACGAACGTATAAAATCACACACGCACGCACGCACGCACGCACGCACGCACGCACGCACGCACGCACGCACGCACGCACGCACGCACGCACGCACGCACGCACGCACGCACGCACACACGCACGCACGCACGCACGCACGCACGCACGCACGCACGCACGCACGCACGCACGCACGCACGCACGCACGCACGCACGCACGCACGCACGCACGCACACACGCACACACGCACACACGCACACACGCACACACGCACACACACACACACGCACACACGCACACACACACACACACACACACACACACACACACACACACACACACACACACACACACACACACACACACACACATTGTATACACAAGAACAATACTACGAGCAACATTGTATACAAACTTTTGCATCCATTCTCCTTCTATGGGCCGAAGTAAGGTCAACTTGTTTATACGACATAAGGAACTGTGTGTCTACAAAACAGAGAGACATTTGTTAGTCAGCAGAGCACCCTTTCATCGCAACCCTACACACCCACGCACACACACACACACACACACACACATACACACACACACATACAACACGCATAGTTTTATCTTAGGAGGGATAAAGAAGAACGCTGTGAAATGTCACGTAAGCCGATGCCATGAAGGGCGTGAGAGGAAGGCGGCCACAGAGCTCAATATCCCCGTGGAAAGTTACACCGTTATCGTCCTTACTGCCCGTGAGTGGCCGAGCCTTGTCTTGAGCCAGGGAGCAATGCCTCACTTGGCCTCTGAGTGGACATAATAATGGGGTAAATATGGGTGTGTTTCGCGTCTGGGATGATGCTGGTGTGTGACAACTATACCGAGAACAACTGACAGGCGACTCATGGATGGCCTTGGTTGGTCACAGGAATAGCAATGTAGAGCTTTATATCGTCTTGCACATGTTGGTAAAAATAGAATAGTTGTCTTGCATACATTCATATACCCATACAGATGATCTCTCTCTCTCTCTCTCTCTCTCTCTCTCTCTCTCTCTCTCTCTCTCTCTCTCTATTTCTCTCTCTCTCTCTCTCTCTCTCTCTCTCTCTCTCTCTCTCTCTCTAAATGTACCTAAATAAAAAATCACAATAATCTGGCACACAATAGCAGGCAGGGTTTTGACGTTGATGTGATAATACGTTAATGGTTTACAGTTGACCATGTGACCTCAAAATATGATTGTGGTACAGTACTTGCTGTCGACACAAACCCAGGAGGGAGGGGGCGTGGGCGGAGGAGGGAGGGGGCGTGGGTGGAGGAGGTATATAGTGGAGTTGTGTCGCCACTCACTCCACCAGCCTCGTGTCCACCAAGGCTGTCCCGAGTGGCAAGGTGACGCCTCCACACCCTTGTTGTGCTACATGGAGCAAAATATACCAGGAAATTAGCTGGTGGTGTCGACACGCTTGTGATGCGTCCTTCCTCGTCAGGTCAACAAATGTGTATTGACATCGTAAGGTGGTATGCAGTGATGACACAGAAATTAATATTATATATATATATATACTGTATGATTATTATTATTATATATTCTCCGTAACTATCAACTCTGTTTGTGGTTGACAGGTTCCACACTCAGTATTGCAGTATAGGATTTTATCATTCCACAGCGAACACAGACAGAATACCAATAAGATCAATATGCACTTTAACAGAATACTCATTACATAAACACAGAAACCCTCCTTAATCCCCACCCCTATACTTACGGCTGCAGTCAGCACACACACATATACACACACAGCCAGTCAGTACCTTACTACGTCTGTCAAGAGTTTTTTTTCGGTCGCTGTTCAGTATGAGTTAGCGATTGAGTCATTAACAATAATCAACGTACAAGCAGATGTTCATTATGCAGGAGTAAAATTCAAAAGAGACACAGCAATAATATCCCGAGAAAAAATAAGAGCCAAATCCAAGATAACAGAAAAAAAACAAAAAAACAATGAACACACGTAAAATCCAATGAGTAAAAAAATCCAAGGGTATATCACATGAAAAAATACCAATGACTTTAAACCTTCATAAAAACGAATGAAAAATAACAGGACCAACCAACCAACCCTCAGAAACAGTTAAAACAAAAATCCAAGAAAAGTGGAAACAATACAAAGCTTAATCTCACACAACTGTACCCAGATTGAAGGAGGTTGAGGCAATCACGACGACCCCCTACACCTGACCATGCACCCCCATCATTACAACCACTACTACTACTACTACTACTACTACTACTACTACCACTATCCCTACCACCACTATTACTATACTACCATCTCTACTACCTTTACCACTCCTTCCACCATCCCTACCACCACTACTACCACCACCTCTACCATTACTACTACCACCAAAACCTCTATCACTCCTTCCACCATCCCTACCACTACTACTACCACCACTACCACCTGCCATACCACACCACCCACTAAGGAAGAAATAGACGTAACATTGGATGGTCCACAAATGCTCTACTCTGAACTGAACCTAACCAAACCTAACCTAACCTAACCTAACTAGTCTCAGGTGTAAACAAACATATAGGGAAGTAGCTGCAATATATTGATCATGTATGTCTCTTTCTCGGTGGCACGTGTTGCAATTAGTAGCGTACACCGTGCAATCTTTACGTACTTGAGTTTGGAGTGTACTTATTTATGCCTTGGACTGTACACTGGAGGAGGGAACTGAGAGCGGGGGTTCAGGAAAAGGCGAAGCACATTCGTTTTTCCGCGATTCGTTCCAGCGCGCGCGTGGAATTACCGCAGCTAGCTAAAGGTAGGTGTTCCGGGGGGGAAGAAGAAGGGGGGGGGGAGCGGGGGGGGGGGAGAAGGGGGGGAAAGGCGGTGGGGAGAAGATAGGAGGGAAATGTGGTAAAAGCAAGGTGTGAGGAAGAAAAAGAAAGGAAAAGAGGAAAATGAAGAAGAAAATAATAATATAATGGAATGGTCTCCACTGCACTATTAACTTTTTAACACACATTTTACGCCTCTCCGAGAAGATCATTAACGAGTTGCACTCGTTGACCCACACTGAGGTTCTTTGATCATTACTATTACCATAAATCTCGTCAGTGGTGGTGTGGGGAGGAAACACCTGGCGGGGGGAAAACAAGACGAGGAATGATTACAACTATGAAGGAAGGAGAGAGAGTGAGAGTGAGAGTGAGAGTGAGAGAGAGTGAGAGAGAGTGAGAGAGAGAGAGAGTGAGAGAGGGAGATCTACACCAGGCAATGTTATATGTATGGCCACTAAATGCAGTTTAGAGGCAAACATTAAATGGATCTGGGAGTGAATGAGGAAAGTATTATATGCAAATCGTTATCAGGTTGCAAGGTGATGAAACAAGGAATAATTTTTCATGAAGAAATAGGAGGAATTAAATTTTCTCTATGGAGGGTATAGTCGACTGTATAGGTCTGTATAACGAGGCGGTCACCTATTCTGAAATATATTGCTTTACAAGAAGACCTTAGTACTGCCTTCAATAATTTTCAGAAACGAATTTATTTGTATATGGTAAGGGAACAGAGAGACGTGGATGAACTGGTAAAGGAGGGACAGGGAATATAATGCAACAGTGACACAAGTCCTTAAAAAATGAGCTTGACTGTGTGAGGCCAATCTGCTGAATATGAGCTCAATGCAAACGATACATCGCCTGTCACCTAAAGTCATATCTTCGAAGCACGTTTTAAAGGGTATGTCTGATGAGGAGTGACGCTATAGTATACTCTTGTTGTTGTGGGTGGTGGTGTTGGGTTGCCTTCATGGTGGTCGTGATGGTGTCGACGTGGCTGGCTATCCGTCATGGTTAACAAAGGTTAGTGACAGCTATACATAACAGCCTCGAGGTACATACAGTCTCCTTGCGACCTCCTCTGGGTGGTGTTGGTCGGCAGGGTCACACTCCTTCTTGCTTGCGACAGAAGAGGATAATTTGACAACATTTGTGTCAGGACAACCCAGTGTTCAAGGAATGCGACACAACTACAGTTTCATGTCGTCATTCTGACCTCCTCTCAAATTTGATAATAATTTTGGTGTTTTAAGATAATGCTTGCCTTCATTTCGCCCAGGGTCAGTCTAATCTATCTTACTCTCTTTTTTTTCTTTGAATATATTATTAAACATGACATGTAACAAATCATCCTATGCTTTTAGTAAGTGAAAATAATGTCCTTTACATTTACAAGGCTTAAATCTTAGTCCCCCTTTGTATGTAGATCTTATATTTTTGTTTGCTTATTTAAACTTTTAGCAAATAAAGTGAGTTAGTTAAATGGCATCATAACCTCAATTGTGGTAGGTTGGTGACAATAGGGTCGCGTCTCTAACATTAAATTACTGACACTCGCCCCCGCAGTGGCCGACACACACACACACACACACACACACACACACACACACACACACACACACACACACACACACACACACACACACACACACACACACACACACACACACACACACACACACACACAATGTACACTTTGCAAAACTCCATGATAAAGTACATTGCAACAATATTACACAACTAGCACATTGATACTATGGTTGAATTCCTAGTGTGCAGTTAGGTACCAAAATATATCACCCAAACCACGATATACAATAATCTACAAAGAATGTCACATACACTACATTCAAAATACCCTTCGTTGTAAAATCTAAATGTATTCAGACCAGGGAACCAAAGTGTTAACTCATAATTTATGTAGCTAAGTGTTGAACCACAGCTGCCTTAATTAACTTACTAAAAGTTTACAATAATATTATGGTGCTGTGTATACAAGACAAATCATAGAGGGTAGACAATGATGATGACTGGTATACGATGATTCCAGGTATCGTCTGAAGCCCTCTTTGTTTATCATAATATTGACTTTTTAAACGATGTCACCAATGGGTTGAGAGAGAGAGAGAGAGAGAGAGAGAGAGAGAGAGAGAGAGAGAGAGAGAGAGAGAGAGAGAGAGAGAGAGTGGAGGCCGCACCCTAACGCCCCCACAGTGAGAGTGATGTAGACTGAGCAAGACGGACGGTGTCACTAGCAATTGTTGTGTGTTAGCTGGCACGTGCCCTGACGCCATGCCCTGCCCTGCCCTGACGCCCTTCCCTACCCTGCCATACCATACCCTGCCCTGCCCTGCCCTACCCTGCCCTCTCTGTAATCTCTCTCTACTTACTTAGGCTCCTATCTTTGCCACTCTCCTTTTGTTTTTCATCATCTATTTTCCTGATCTATCTATCTGTCTCTTTTTCTCAGATGTCTCAATTGTTTTTGTATTTATCTTTCCATTCTCTGTTATTCCTCGTCGTTTCCCTCTTCCTTTATTCTCCAGTTCCTCCTTTCCTCACTACCACCTTTCTCTCTCTTTTAACATGCACGAAATTTTCCCTCGTTACCCACTCTCCTGCTCATTCTCCACTCACACTCATCCTTGACTTCCGGCACTTTCTCACTCACTCACTCACTCAGTTCCTCATTTGAATTCCCACTCACTCTGTGTAGCCAACTGTTGCCTCATTCTTTTTACTTGAGAATTATTGCCATACAAACACCTACTTACATATATGATATTTTTACATTTAGTCATTATATTTATTTTTGGTGCGAATGTAGTCTCGATATTAACTTTCTAGAGCTGTATTTTTTTTTTTTTTTTTTTTTTTTTTTTTTGTGTGTGTGTGTGCGTGAATAATGGCTACTGATGCCTCCAGAATATACATGCCAAAAAACATACTCCCTCGTTAAATATGTTGTGTCATGGCACTATGCGGAGGAAACAGTTGCCTCCATCAGTCTGCATTCTAAAAGTATATAATCATAGGCATATCAAAAGTTTACTAACCAAGCAAATTTTATCAGGGTGCGATACCGTCGGGTACTAGAAGGAAACTAATGTTACTTAGTATTTGTGGTGTTGGTTAGATTGAATGTTAAAATGCCTGTACTGTCACGAGCATCAATAAGTATTCAGGTGTGCTTCGAATACCTAGAGACAGTAAATTTATGCACAATAATAATTTCCATTGAGTTCCTTCGTCGGTGAATTGAACTGTTCAAAGTTTCAACGAAAGCTGTGTATACTTAATAGTGTTCGTGACTGTACCTATAATTATTGGAGTGACCTTCAACAAACTCGTTTCATTCCCTTCTTTAAATGACCTATAACTGTAGCAAATCCTGTGTGGGGTGACTGCTGTCAGGGCTGCCACAACCACCATTTATTAATATAAAAAATAAATCTGAAGGTTCCGTTACTTGTCTAAACTCCGGAAATTGGCGTGAGCCTCCCCTCAGCTCAGCCAATTATTTGTAATTACTGCTTCACATACTTTGATGTGTCATGCTACTGTGAATACTTGGCACAAAAAGTAAAATTTTCGCTTTGCTTCACAGTATAACGAAAGCTACCTTTTTCATCAACAGCTGAAAGCTTTAAAATAGTTTCTGGGGTGGTAACTTAAATTAACTTTCATTTTTTCCTTCAGTTGTGTACAAACTAAATAATTACAGGCTTGGGAAAGACGAGTGGAATACAAACACATTTATGGTTGGGTGACTATATCAGAGTAAGACATGGCAGGAAATATATGAATGAATGAATGAATGGTGATTTCAGCTCCATGGAGGAAGACAAGTATTACAAAAGAGACTTCCGTGTGTGACCCTGACATGCAGTCCTTCCTTCAACTCCCTGCTGTGTCATATACAACCTTGAGATAACCAGTAACTAAACAACCTTCCCTCACATGGATGACTCAGTTGGCAACAAAATAGTATAACCGTGTGTGTGTGTGTGTGTGTCTTGTACATTTGACCCCAGTATTCTAAAACAAAAATGAACCATACAACTGCTGACTCTTAAATCACAACACAAGGCATTTTCTTTACTACAATTTGATGGTAATGTATAGTATGTTTGTACAGTTACTCTAAGGGACAAAACGACCAATCCCAAAAATCAAGATAACTGCTTTTATGACGCACTTTCATGTCAGCCGTGCACAAGAATGGGAGAACGCTGCGCTCCATCACTCTTCCCTGAATACGTCGACAAAAAGGGCTTCTGCTGTCCAGGGTCAAGTGAAAATGTGCGTCTGACAGGAAGTATCTGGAGGAGAGAGAGAGACAAAGGCCGCATGGACTCTGAATCGCAACCTTTTTGTGGACCCTGGTTATGACTGAAGAAGCGTTGATATCTATAAGTCACGGCTTTCTGCACACGAAAATCACAGAGAGAGAGAGCGATACATAAAAAGAGATTGAGATAGCGATAGAGATAGATAGATAGATAGAGAAAAAGAGAGAGAGGGATATATATAAAGATAGATAGAGAAAGATAGAGATAGAGGGATATATATATGTAAAGATAGAGTGAGAGAGAGAGAGAGAGATAAAGCTTTTTTGTCATTAACTGCAACAAAGACAAAAGGGTTACAGGGAGCAGGACCACCCAAGCATGCAGCTACCAACCAACCAACCAACCAACCAGTCCACTGTTGAACACGCGCCACTTATTACTCTCCATCTTGTTCATTAATTAAGTAGGAGGGAGAGATTATATTGTTCAGTTGTAGGGGCGGTAACATTAAAAAAAAATCGTAAATAATACTCCCATAGTTAACCGTTTATAATACCCCCGTAGTTTATAAATTGTACAAAAAAAAATCTGATTTCTTGGCGGCAAAAGGGATCGAGTATTGAGTTAACTGTACAGCCTTGTATGATCTTCAGAAAAAATCCCAGAACGGTGAGGTTTTTAGCGTGTTGTCGTCGTCTTCCTTTCTTTCTGTTGGGGTCTGCATGTGTCTTGAAAACATAATTATCTCCTGTGGTGGTCCAATTATCTGTCTGGGCAAAATTGTAGGCATTAGAGCACATTTTCACACTTGCATCTAATTTTCCTATGTTTTGGCGAACAGGGGATCAAGAGTTAGGCAAATTTTCAGACCACAAGTTTCTAAATTTTGTTTTTTTACTCGTTTAACCGTACTTAGGTTTTATTACACTTTTGGCACATTGAGAGGTAACCACTAACTAGCTCCTACAAACTAAGCTAAGAAACAGACCACATCAAGTAAGCTAAAATATTAATAAGGTAACCTGTTTCTTGGAATAGTGTCGAGGAATCAGTTGCTCCACAATGTTCCAACCCTCTACTGACAGAAATACTCACTCATCTCCCGTTGTCATACTCAAGGCCAATCGTTATTAAGGAGTGTTATTCCAGCAGAGGAGAGACTAGACAGTTTTAACGCGGAATGGAAAGCTTACGGGCAGTCTAATTTCTGGTTGTGATGTTAAGTGTGTGTGTGTGTGTGTGTGTGTCGTCGATGGTGTAAATGTTTCATGTCTCTTAGGGTAAGGTTTGGAGACATTTAGAATTGATAGTGCCGGCTCGAGCAAAGGAAAAAACCTATCACTCATCACTTTAATTTCACTCATGAAAATCTTACGAACGTCGAACATTTACATTATCGGCAGTAAAAAGACTTTCAATTGTGATTAGTGGGTGAGACGTGGTGGATGTGGCGGGGCGGGGCTGGGGCGAGGCAGGGGTGGGGTGGGAGTGCGGGTGCGGGTGGGGCGAAGGCAGGGGAGGGGAATAATATGGGCGAGGGGGCAGAAGAGTGGGAGTGGGGGTTGGGGTTGGGGTAGGGGAGGGGACGGATGGGCAGGGTCATGGGGTGTCTGCCTGCACAACAGAGGCGCAAAGTCACCACCTCTGACCTCGGATGCAATTGTGAGAGAAAAGTGAGCCTTGCGTCAACTTCCCTCCTACTCACTGACTCTACGGCTACAGACACTCCAGGCTAGAAAAAGGTGGGCCAGGTAGAGCCAAAGTTGTAGTTGATGTTCAAGTTCCTAAAGTTGTCTGACCGAACAGCCCCGTGTTGTAGTTGTGTAATTTTTAATATGTTTGAGTTTATCTGCATGGTAGAAATAAATGTTAATTTCTCTGTACACTCCTCAGTTCGTAGTAATGATTCGTATATGTAGCATTTTTCTACACAATCTCTCTTAATAATATTATGTTGAAGTGTATAACGCAATTTCTATTCATTCTTTCCTAACTCTAAGATAGCTAAAGTGTGAGAGAGATTCATGGCTGTGACCTTACTTAATGTGAAGTATATAGTCCATCAGAGTATTTTATAATATGGAATCTGAAACTGATAAAATATACTTAATATTCGTGACAATTAAGGATTAACGAGATGGTTCAAAAACACAAGGATACAATTCTTTCAAATATTTAGTTAAAAGACTCAAATGTAATCAACACAGCAAAGCAATTCTGGACCTTCTTATAATAACCCAGGATAAACAAAGAGACGGATGTAAGTGAAAACAATATAGTTCTAACTGTAACTTTCTTGAACACAGCTGACTCATCTAGGGATTAAATGATCCTTCTCAGAGACGAATAATCCAAACTTTCTACGGATTCAGGCATTTGATTCACTCACACTGACAGATGAGACCAGATCTGTTTCGACATACCTAATTAAAATGAACATGGTGTACCAATGGACTAGTATATGGAAGTGTATTATAGGAGTATGACTCAAGAAGTAAGAGTGAAATAACCTTGCATGAGAGGGATAAGGTGGACGGAAATTGGAATACCGATGTCAGAGGGCTTCTTTGTTGGCTGCTCACCACCAAAGGCAATAATTACTTCACCAGCAACACAGGACTCATGGCACAGTCCAATGCAGAAAGTAATAACTAACTTTTTCTTTCTTACAGTAAATCTTGGACGATGAGTTTTCCTTCGATATAAAAATGTGTCTGATAGTAGTATAAATTAATCATCTAAGACATGAAATAGTGTAATTTTTTGGATATAACAAATGACTACCTGTAATAAGAATAATTATCCATCTGTTCGTCCTAATCACAACTAATAATCTTTCAAGTGACAAGTGTGTAGGCATCTCGTATGAAACTGAGTATGATTTTGGACCTTTCACATAAATACTACTTCACAGGTATGGGATAATAAGCAAGTTTTGCCTCACCGTTCCCAATATGGAAGAAAATCACACTCTAGAGGTGCCTTTCACTCATGCACATGCTGGTTACTGCATCAAAATCTCGTCCATTCACAGTTAGAAATGAACAGAGAAATAATTTGCAGGCAGCTGTATTCTCGACGCTACAAGGAGGGTTTAAGTAATACCATTTGTTGCTTAATTATTGAAGCATTCAGAAAATTTATGCACACACACATCACGAATTTGCACACAGAGAAAATTAATGAAGCATGTAGAATTTTACAAATGTAATAGCGGTATATCTCAGCAAGGGGGCCAGCCTTATGACTTCTGATGACTTTATGGTCAGTGACGGAAGTTGAACACGATAAAGATGCAAATACATGTATATAGGTCCAGCAGGAGGCAGTAAATGTGTGTGGGTTGAGGGGGAATTAGAGGTCCGGTTGAGTCACTTCCTCCGTCTTGAGGCCCTCGGCAGGTGTCACGGACGGGCCCCACCTACCACCTGCTGTTGCTGCTGCTGCTGGTGGGTGTCTAGACGCACACCCTCACCCATCATTACCAAGTGAAAGAAGAAGGGAAAAGGAAATGCCTGGAAGCAGCAGAGAGACTCCAGTGACTTCATCTCATGGTCACGAAGGATATCAAGTATTGCGAGAGATATCATGTTGTTTTGATTGTTGTTCTCTTATGATATGAAGGAGAAACGGAATGATTATACACTCACTACTGTCAGACGATATTACTTGTATCTGGGAAAACCAAGGTTGCATTATACAAAATGTTATGTACTCTATGCCGTAACAACATCTGCAAATATATTTCAGTATGTCTGCTCCACATAACATCAAGTGGCCATTTCCAGCGCCAGAATTTTCACAGTCCTTTTTGTTGAGACGTCAGTGTTGGTGAGTCTTGGCTGGAGCCCAAGTTGTCAGGTCGGGTGTCAGGGAGCTTCCACCACAACCCTCTTCTACACTCCCCATCCCATCCACATTTTTAATAACTCTTTTCCTATGTTTTTATGCAGAAGGGAAACGAGGGATGGAGTACTTGTGTGCTGAGTGATCCGACCTTATTCTACCATGAAATATTTCCCTCCAGAATGGTTTGAGGTTACAGTAAAAAAATGTTTTTTAATTATTATTATTTATCTGTAAACGGATCGATTATTGAGTTGGCGATGAGCTGTACAACTTTGTTCTACAGTACTTTATATTTAACAAACACTTCCATTCCCAGATTTTTGAAACTTATATAATAATCATATAAAAAAAAATTCTGCAGAAAGAAAGTAAGTAATTATCTGCATACCTGACAAGATTCACTAAGCAAAGATTCCTCCGTTACCTTTAAATAATACGGATATAACGGAAGCACATGTAGCGTAAGTGACTGCATTGTAATTACATCATTAACATAATGGTCCAAGTTAAGAGGAGAGTATACTTTTGTTACATTGGAGTGCCTTGATTCCTCCAAAGTATACCAGAAAACAGGACCAGATGAACAAAAATAATGGTGGCCTGTTGCTTGGAATAGTTTGGAGGAATAATTTGTTCCGAATTTACCAACTGTACCCTCCTCCCCTTAAGAGTGTGAAATGGCAGAAGGAAATTGTGCTTACGTTATCAAATTAGATGGTTGATTCTAGCAGCCATCACGCTAATCTTACTTGCACTTAAGAACCCACGACGATTATACTATTGTCGTAATCATCCTCAGTGACAGGCAAAGTGTAAAGCAAATTAACTTGCTTTCCTCTGTTACCTTTTCAGAAATGACGATTCAAGGATGCCTCAACCACGGCTGCTGCTGTGTGAGGAAAGTATTTCATATATATTTCTGGTTACTCGAGGATTTGATCTTGTTTGATAAGTGCTATCCAGGTAAGCAGAAACCACAACTATTGGAATAAAATAAAAACAATGATGGATTCGTGTTGTCTCTGAAATAACTATAATAAACTTACAATGTGTCTTTTTTTTTTCCGGCTGTAAACACTAATCGTGACTATTCGATAATTTCCAATAGCTATATGTAATGTAAAGATGTCAGCTGTCAAAATATAATCACTAGATAGAAAATAAAATAAGTCGTTCATAAAACAAGTCTTTCATTAAACAAGTCTTTCATTAAACCTGCTTTATAATTTACGACTACAGTTGCGCGATGATAGCGCTGAGAACACCTGGCAACGCGAGGTCAGGATGGGCGAGGCAACACTCAGTCCGAAATGACCCCGCTACTGGGTCAGAGGTCAGGCAGAAATTACGGGGGACGTGACTGCAGCTCCCCTCACGCCCGCCCCCGACCCCCAAACCCCCCCTTACACCGCTACCTGCCACAGCTCAAGCAATCATAAATAAACAGTGCTGCCAACACGAGACACAGGCGTTGTCATCCTTACGATACAAAATTATTTGTGAACCATTCCTTACGTCTTAAGACACTTGGTCAAAGATGTTTCCCTGATGACCAGTAGTTAATTTACAGGACGGGCCTGAAACATATATAATTGACTTTTGGTAGAAGTATTTGTAATATTGAAAATTTCCATGGCTAGAAATAAGTAACAGCATCAAAATACACAAGTAGTGTAATATTTTGCAGAAATAACTATTCCAAAAAATGGGCAGCGAAACTTGCAGAGGTAACCAACCTACTTGTTATCAATCAATGTATGTATGATGTATATATTATATGAATCCACGTTTCAGAGACCTCCGCATCTCCTTTAATAAAGAAGCATTTCTTTTGACTAACCACAACAATACGTAGGAAATATCTGAAGCATGATCCGCGCGAGGCGAGGCGACAGCACAGGACATCCGGGGTAACAGAAAAACTAAGGTGGCCACGCAGTCCACAGTGCAAGGACACACACACACACACACTCATATAAACAAATGCAAATATGTACATACGTTATACATATATTCCTATTTTCACCCAATGTAACGCTGCTACCATTCCCAACATCCAGAGATATCCGTACACACACACACACACACACACACACACACACACACACACACACACACACACACACACACACACACACACACACACACACACACACACACACACACACACACACACACACACACACACACACACACACACACACACACAATTCCTCAGTCACCCTCTGAATCAGTCAAGGATGGACGGACAGGTGGTGAGTGTGTGTGTGTGTTGGCCGAGCTGGAGGAAGTCGATGATTTCATGCTAGACCAATAGTTTCTGCTTCAGGATTACGGACAAAATCTGAGGATGTCATAAGATGCCAAGAGACCGTAAAGATACCATCAGTGTCGCCAAAATCTAGTAAGATGTTTGGACCCTGTGAGTCATAGCCGGCTTTTAATATTATATACTTTGTAGAGACTTGTTTCATCAGTTGAAATGCATTAATTAGACAATAATTAAATGCTTGGAAAACTAATCTGTGATGAAAATAGTCGTCTCCCAAATGGCAGCGGTAATCTAAGAGTCATTAATTAATCATCTATTTGTTAAGTCTTTTGAACTTTAATTAATTACTTCCCCAATAATGACCCTTCCCACATCACTAAAGATCCTTAAAGTATAATATTTTGCATTCATATTTCCGTAATCGTTCGGTTTAATCTCTGGCGGCAAAACTCAAAACCATTACTGTCATAACAATAATAATTAACTCACACATGCTTTGGTCACAGTAAAAGTATCCTGTTGTTTTAATATTACAGTGTCGGTGCTCCTATGTAACTTTGTCGCAGCTTGACTCTCTATTTGTCTCGATGGATCAGGTATAGATAATATCAGAGAGTAACGCCAAAGGGTTGAGAGAACATTATTAGTTAAAGCGAAGAGGCGGAAAATGTTTACTCTAGGCTCTAAAACCAGACCAAGGACGAGGTGCTGAAATTAAAATGAGGGAAAATGCACTCTGGTCAACATTCACTAAGTGAGCACACGGACGTTTGAGTGATGGGTTTCCAACTTCGGTTATCTGGACGAAAGTCGGTTTCATAAAAAAAAAAAAAAAAAAACTGATGCCGAGGTGTAAAGCCATTATTCAAGAGTTCCATAGGGTCGTATCTGGTGTGTGGTGATTGGAAGCCTTCTTGATATCTGGAAGATGGACCTAATTATCCCTATCTAGAAAGGGAATATCTACTGACTGAGGTATCACAACTAAGGAAGCATAATACTTACTATTCACAGCACCAGGCAAAATCCTTACTTAGTTCCTGTAAGCACGTAGCTGTAATCTCTCGTTCATTCTCGTGACTGTACGAGAGTGTGAAGCCGTTGGAATTATGTGGTTTGACCTCTGACCCAGATACTAGAATTTGGAGACTAAGTTCAGTATAAGTTCTCTGGAGGTGAGAACATTGAAAATACCAGATACTTTCTCTTGTACTGATGGTGTATTCCAGTGCAAGGGTAGTCTGACGAAGCCATTAATTTCCTCAACCAAACTATTCGTGATATCGACTTCTCAAGAACAGTACTTACCTCTGTCACAATCTCTGCAGCAGGAAGAACATTAGCGTCTTCAAGGACACTACGAGTCGTCAGTGCTGCGGAACCTTTACACTCAAAAGGACCCTGAAGGCCATCTTCCTCGGTGGGTCCTTCACAGGATCATGGGATACATATATACAGAGTTCATATCCAGTCATATTTAAAGTGAGACTGACTGAAGGCCTGTATTTTCTCAGAATAAATCTCGGAGCACCAACTTTATCTTCACGAGGTTGTAGTTGTATATTTATATGTCAATATTATCATTGTGTGAAAATATTTAATATTTATGCACTTACTAAAACTCTGCAATGTTTGGATAATTCCAGCGACAACATAATATTACAAGAATTCTTAATCGTGACTACCCGGCTCACAACCACTCTGTTATTTTACAAGAGAAGAGAAGGCGAGGGTTCAGTCACAAATAAAAGTCGAGTCCGCTACAACAACAAGGAATAATTTTTAATATTTTGGTTTCGATTATTCAATTATTTTAAAGCAATATTGAATGGCTCTGGAAGGAATGCCAATCGATCCTAGTCTGAATTGTTATAGATGGGAAATGACGAATAAAAAAAATACTCCATCACAAACCAATCGATAATCCTAACCTCTGATGACAGTAGGCAGGGACGACTTTTGCACCTGACTGTTCCATTGTGTTGGCCTGCCGTGTGTGGACTTCACTATTGTTATTTTCTTTGTTCCTGAAATAAGTGTTGGGGTGAGGCTGGACGCTGTGTTTACCCAGCGCTGACCAGTCGCTGCTCCACCATTGTTATCACAGCCACACTCCCCCTCCCTCTAGGTTTTATATATTCACGACACCACATTGGCATTAGACTCCAGCCAACATGCCTTCTTGGGGTCCTCAGTCCATGTACAGTCGCACCCAATACTTCGTGGTACAATCAAGGTGAAAGACATAATATTATATAACTGATCTGAGAACCCATCATAATATAGGGCCAAGCTAGGGACACTACCAGGGACACAAGTCATTATAAGGTATTGGTAAGATAAACATGGGTACATTAGGAGGGTGAATAACTTCCCCCTTGCTAGCCGCCGCAGTTCATGGCACTGTCTAATGATCAAGTTACCACTGTGAAATTTAGAACACTATCGCGAATGAGAAGTAGTTGTCTGCTTATTAAGTCGAAGGCATTTTTACTTACTAACGATATCCATGAACGATATACTATAAACTCTCTCGTCACATTTGATGAAACTGTATTTTGTAACTCTGAATGTACTATGGTGCGTCTGTCAGCCCGGTAACGACTTCATTTCTATACTTAATTAAGGTCACATCTCTTACCATATAATCCATGTCCTTCATTCGCAGGAAAATTATCAAAAAGGTAAAGACAAATAAATGAAGTGGTCATCGTATTGTGTAAACAACTATTGTTTGTATTTGTGAACTTATTATATAGCTGTAACTCTCCTTAACAGGAAGCTAAACCTTGCAGTGAACCATAAAGGACTGTAGTGTGTACCGCTGTGATAAGCAACGGTGCTCAAGGACAGAGACAGACAGACAGACAGACGGAGAGACAGACAAACTATTACAACCACTACCCTCACAGCCGCCATCAACTCCAGCAGCCGGGCGAGAAGTCGGACTTGTCACGAAGCTACTCAAGTGTGTGTATGCAAAGTAGGGGGAGGGGGTGATGGGGAGGGGGAGGGGATGAGGGGGAAGGGGTAGGGGGTGAGAAGGAGGAGGAGGAGAGGGGAAGAAAGGGCACGGGAGGGAAATAATGTGAAGGGAGCTAGCTATCTTGAAGGAAGTATAGGAGAAGGGGTGATTATTACTGTTACTGAACGGTATCATTACAAGTGTTTAAGAAAATGGCAATCTTTAATCTTTTGTTAGCTATTTAATGCATTGACGGCGTATGGTTCTCGATCGTTTAAGTCAATGGGAATTGTTAATATGTTCCGAGTTCGATTACTGAGCGAATACTTTGAGAGTGTTAAGTTCTGTCGTGCAATATCAATATCTAGGTTGGTTAGGCTAAATCAGAGTTACAAGAGAACACCAAGTCACATCAAAGTCTAGAGTGAATATCGAGAATTGGGAGAGAAAAGAGAGAGAGTTTCCCCGCACCACCACGAGACATTTGGGAACACTACTGACGGGGCAGCTTTTGTCCTCCACACACAAAGTTGCTCTCCTACCTGGTCTGATCACCCAGGCAGGTCACATCAGGAGCAAGGCGAGCGGGTCGTGTTGGCGGCAGGTCGTAGGTCATATTGAGTGGCACTCTTGTGTCATTTGAATCGAGTCAGGACTCCGTGAAGGACCCTAGTTGAACAAGACAGCTAAAGGAAAAGGAAATCATTTTGACTTTTGTCAGTGAATTTAGGAATGACAAAATTATAAAAGAAATTATAATGATAAACACAGTATCATATGATTTTTTTAACTACAGTACAAAGCAAAGATGATTACGGTACTATGAAACCAAATTAACATATGCAGCAAATACGTATTCGTTCTCGTACAGTTATTTTATATAATGCATATCAACCTTCACGTATACTGTACCAGCATAAGGCCATACAATAATTTTGTAATACTGAATGTATAATATTATATTGTATAAATAATATATTTCTTTCTATCTTAAATCTCACTTCTTATCCTCATCTTCAACGTCTCTTGCAGCAGTCGTCAGCTTCTTCGAGGTGTCAAAAATTCGGACGTGGGGAAAAATGTGATGAATAGCAATGAGACGAAGGCCTGGGCTCACGGAGGGTTAAGGCCGGTGTCAAGCACGGGAGGAGGAGGAGGAGGAGAAGAAGGAGGAGGAGGAGGAGGAGGAGGAAAGAAGAGCTGTGTGGAAGGTCAGAGGAGGAGGAGGAGGAGAACAGGTGTGTGGCGGGTAGAGGTAATGACGAGGGACTCCTTAACTGGCCTCCCTCCCCCACACACACACTGGCCTCAGTCTGCTGGTGGCTTGGTTACCAGGCTAAATAAGGAACCTTCAAACTAACCTTACGAGGAACAAAGACTAATCATTATTAACCTACCACACAGACTTTAAGGGCAAATTTATATAGGACTCGTCTCCAGTCTGAAAACTTACAAACACAAGAGAAAAATACCTCATATGATGAAAACAAAATAATAAAAAAATAACTAGAATCCACAAGAGATGTTTTGATGATGTTATGAATACGTGTTGGAGTTTGAGATGCATGTACAATGGTTCCCACCCTGTATTCTTCCTCTGACCCCCGTCGTCACCTCCTCCTCCTCCTCCTCCTCCTCCTCCTCCTCCTCCTCCTTCATTCCTTCTTTTCCTTTACTCAACCCCAATCAACATAAAAACTCAAGTCTTCTTTCCACTCGTTCCTCCACCTCGACCATCACTTTTTTTCTTCTCTCGTCCCCCTCCATCATCATCTTTCCCTTCCTTTGTCTTCTTCCTCTAGTTTACCTCACCTAAGCCTCCTACCAGTTCTTCCTCTCTTCTCCACTCACCTCTTCCTTCCACACCTTCCTTTCCCTCCCCTAAACCCCCCTCACCCATCACCTCCCTGCCCCCCCCCCCCCTCCAATCACCCTCAATACCTTCACGTCCCCACAACCCTTCTTCCTTTCCTTGAGTTTCCCCTCCCACAATTCTCAGTCGTAAGGAGGGCCGAGGTCAACCCCATTAAATTGGTCAAATTGGTGCTGACATTAACCTGTGGCCCGCAAGGAGGATGGAGAGGAACAATTGGTCATTATGATAATGTTCGTGGACCACCCGCGTGTACTCTGGCCTCATAATAGCGACATGAAGAGGAAGGGAGAAGAGAATATATAGAGGAACACAGATTTATACAACTATGACATTTCGTAAGGCCACTTTTTATGACACTATGATGAATTTCATTTAGGTATACTTCATTCATACGTTATTATGTTGATTACGGTTATTTCATCATTATCTAAAAGCAAAAGCTGAGAAATAAGAGCAATTGTTTCTATACTTCTCAATGACGTTCTCTGGTAAGTCTTAATGAAGCAATATAAAAGCATAAACAATTATATAGGAATCTTAAAGACAAAAGATGAATATAACAACCAGTGGACGGACCTGGTAACTACAGTCTCATTATCGATAATTTTCCACCAAGGAATAATCTGTCTGGATATAAACTTTCACTGGGAGCGGCGATATAAAGCGATGGAGGTCAAGTGATGTTTAAGAACCACCTGAGGGCAATCTGGTGTGAACGGATGGTGGTGATGCCTAAACTTTACACCCATTAAAGAGTTTACGAGAACAGAGTAAAGGGTTCCCAAATGACGCCAAATGAGACCCCATTAAACGCTATACCATTGTCTTTAAAGAGAAGGTGATAAACACTTCTTATATATTCACAGTACCATTATATTGTATATTATACCACTACATTTTCTGACAAACAATACATTTTCTCCCTTTCTGCGGTTACACACAAACACACGCCCTTTTCTTCTCTTCCCACCAACTGGCCAGATAATGAGGTTAAGCCGTCTACCTGTAAAGCCTCCGACTGTAGCCGTGATCACTAAGGACGCACACACCCACACCCACACCTGTTGCCGGAGACGATTCAGATAATACGATTCTAGATCTTGGAACACTGATTTTTATTTCATCTTATACAGTCAATATCATAGGAGAGAAATATAAATGCAAAATCTGACTCGTAAATTAAACTAAACACAACGTAACTTGTATATAAGCACTATTTGAGAATGAGCTCATTCTGACTGAGTGGGTGAAAGAGAGATATATACAAACAGACAAATAGACACAGACGAACAGACAGACAGACGGAGAAGGAAGGATGCTGGTTGGTTGGTTGTTTGGTTGGTAGGTTCGTTCACCTGAGTCTTGGCCGCAGGAATCTTTTAATCTCCTTGCCGGTGTTACGACCCAAGACGGAAGGATTACGGGCACTAACTCCTCACTTCCTGAACACACAACACCAGGGACACACAAGGGAAGGTAAAGTACGGCAGGCAGGGTCAGGTCGAGAGGGATAAAGAAACTGACCAGATAATATGACAGACATGAAGGGAGAAAAGAAGTGGCAGGGATCAAGTTTTCAGGCAGGATAACGGTGAAAGAAGGTAATGTTTTGCCTAACCAATTAGAATATTGTGTACACCTTAATAATATATATGTGTTGACGGTAGTAAAACACACACACGGGAGAGAGTGCTACTAAAGATAGAATAATAGTTCATTTCATAATAATTATACGGTATATCCTGAAGTATCGAAGGGCATATGCAAGAACGTTTAATTATGGTGATGACGATGATGTAGTACCGGTACGATGGCTTACTCCATAGACACACTACACACAGACAAAGCCATCGTATCGGTACCACGCCATCGTCAACACTAAGGATTTTCTTATTGAGGGGGCGTAGTTGAAGCTTTACATGTCATCGTATCGGTACCACGCCATCGTCAACACCAAGGATTTTCTTATTGAGGGGGCGTAGTTGAAGCTTTACATGCCATCGTATCGGTACCACGCCACCTTCAACACCAAGGAATTTCTTATTCCGGTGCATCAAGTGATGAAGGGGGTCGAGGGTCTTCTGGGGTTCCTCTCACCCACCTAAACCACCGGCAACAATGACCTGCCAGGGTGCCGGAAGTGAAAGTGACCCCTGGCAGTCTAGTATTGTTTACACCCACACCACGCCGCAGGGCTAGTCGAGGTGGCGCTTATGAGGGCATGATGACCCGGGCTCTATTGTGAAGAAGAATTCCCAGGCATTTGACTTGTGTATTGTATCGCTACTGAAGATAACAATGTGCAGTGCCACCGCTATTTCACCAACTCAATTGACTCTACATTTCCACATCGTACGTAAGCTTGCTTGAATGTATAGGTAAACAGTCAGAAGCATTCTTCCTTTAATAATTCTTCTTCTATATTTGCAATCGTGGAATGATTGCGAAATTTAAGAAAGTGCAGTGTCGTTCTCAAATATTTAAAATTACCCAAGCATTCCAGAAATATTGCATTTGCAGCAGTATCTTTAACCACTTCAGCCTACGGTAGTTATGATATTTGTTTTAGCTTATGTTGAAGATGAGCACATCTATGAATTTGAGACACAAACAAAGAGTTGAAATGGGCACAGCATCGTGACCACTATCATCACGCTCTCATCTCGCTGGCATCTGACGGCGGCGGGGCAGGAGGAGGAGGAGGAGGAGGAGGAGCCACATCCGTGCCCCGAGGAGCCGTAGCGTCGGGGCCTGAGGCGAGGGGGAGGAGGTCAGAGGGCAGCGTGTACCCCGGCAGCGCCAGCCACACTAGGTGCCAGGGTCCTGGGACGACCGGGAGCTGCCCCTCACCCGGAAGACCTTCACTACCTGGGGTCAAGTCTTTATAGAGCCCCCGAGGTCTGAGTTGGCTTTAGGGGGTAAGATGATGATGTTGGTGAATTAGAAGCTGTGTTGTGGTTCCTCCAAACTGTACTGGTTCCTCCAAACTGTGTATTGATTCCTCCAAACTGTGTTGTGATTCCTACAAACTGTGTACTGATTCCTCCAAACGGTGGTTATAGTGATGGTAGTAGCAGTGGTGGTGGTAGTTTTAGTGATGATAGTAGTGGTGGTTTTAGTGATAGTGTTGGAGATGGTGTTAGTGATGATGGTGGTGATGGTGGCGGTGGTTATAGTGATGGTAGTACTGGTGGTTTTAGTGATAGTGTTGGAGATGGTATTTGTGGTATCAGTTCTGCTCGTTGCACCTATCCCTTCTCCTCATACCATTGTTATCTTCACTTAATGTGTTGACTTACATAAGCTACTGTTGTTCCTGAGGCCATCACTTGTATAGAATCCTTGAATTCATTTCTCTCCAAACATAATCTGTCATAATAACGTCAAGGCATTATCATCTGAGAGCAAAGCATCACGAATTACTCTTCTGGAACATAAAATGGTTCCCTTGAGAAAACTTACACGAGAAGTGAGAAAGCTGATGTATTTAGCAATTAACTGAAGTGATGGAACCAGAGGGACTGTGTGCAGAAACAAATTGCTGTATGTATGTATGTATGTATGTATGTCCAAATATGTAATGGTAAAATAGCCTCTAAAAATCCAAATAAACTATATGCTTAAAGTGTAATACCAAGAGAGATTGTTGAATAAAGGAAAAGTATAAAAAAAATTCTCAAGTAATGATAGGAGAGAGAGATATAACAAAGGAGACAGAAAACACACTTAAATTTCTGTGCGTCATCTTCATTCTCCTCAGTCAACCTCTCACCTCACTCACCCATTCTGCATGTAGTCGTAAATTCAAGTAAAGCTCTTGCAGTCCAGCTTCTGCATTTAAGTCTTGAAGAATACTGATAATTATACTGACCAAATAATCTAAAAGAATTCGCATAATCACGATATACCGATTCAGTTGATTATTTAGTTGTCCTTTTAGCACGGTGATTTCTATTGTAGCTAACGACAGATGACTTTCCTCAAAAAAAAGAAAAATAAATACTCAGAACTCAAATTGATCAATATTTGAATGAAAACAAAAAATGAGAGTAACTATCGTCCCTCTATTCCCGCACCCCCCCGCACCCCCCCTCAACCCCAAGCCTGTCCCCTACTCCCGTACCCCCTAAAGTATACCAGGGCCGTGTATTCTTCAACTCACACCAGGCTAAGTGTCCCATTACCAACACGACATGACGAGAGAGTTCCACTGCCACGTGACATTAATGAAGGATTGAGGGTAATGATGGAACAACCAGGTCTCTGTAATACTTTCTTAAGGAGATTATGGTGGGAAAATGGTGGGCTAATGATTGAGGGTAATGATGGAACAACTAGGTCTCTGTAATACTTTCTAAAGGAGATTATGTTGTGGAAAATAATAGGGGTCCAATGGTTCCTCCTCACTGTGCTAAATAAAATAAAACTGCTGTGTGTTGTATAGTCACGAGCACCACTGATAAGTATACATGTTTGGTTGAAGCTTTGAACAGTCCAATTCACCAACGAACTAATTCCAATGGAGATGTTATTATTATTTACTGTCTCTAGGTATTCGAAGCACACCTGGATACTTGTCAGTGCTCGTGACTATATGTGGTCACTATGAAAAACTCAGGAGCCTCTAATTCGTCAACAACATCTTGCCCACTTTAAGCTCTTCTCTTCGACTATAAAGAATTAAGTTTGTTGCCTCACATTTCCCGCCGCTTATGACAGGCTTTACTCTAACTCATAATATACTAAATTGAAACTTAATATATATTTTTTTTCTATCTAGGAGGGTCAATAACTCATACTCCAAACACTACAATTATGACGACTACCAATCCACCTACAGGGAATCTATCCACCTCGGTTGCCAACTCAGTAATAAATATATCTATGTCCTAACTTGTAATCCCAGTATCCCTGAACAAGACTTGGAATATTAAAATTGATAGAGTTTAAGTATTTGAGAAATTGTAATCCCAGTATCCCTGAACAAAACTTAGAATATTAGAATTGATAAGAGTTTAAGTGTGTGAGAAAATCATCAGCTTATGTCCACACTCTTCACGTGTATAATTATAATCTCACGAACGGTATGTTATTGCATCAACAACCTCATATAATAAACTGCTAAATTGGCATCGGTTCTTCCCTATAGCCTCGATTAGTCCGGAGGCTGGGCTTCCAAATAATGGGTTAATGATACAATCTGTCTGTGTTTACTTCGTGCCACTCAGGGTCAAAAGGGCTTCCTGTTGTTAGTCGTCATAACAAGGAAGGCTTAAGTAAACAGACCAGGTATTATTCCCAGTACCTGTTATATAAATTTACTCACTTTAATTAAATTTAGCTTCATTTTGGAACACTTTCAAGCTACTCAGTATTACAAGTCCTATTATCAAGCCATTTTTAACTATAAAGAATATTTCAAGTCCTATTATCAAGTCATTTTTAACTATAAAGAATATTTCTATGCATCAGCAATTTGGCACAACCTTACTCACGCTACCCACCCAACGGAAGAACTTTCACCGACATGCATTACCTTACACACCAGAAGCATACATGCATACTCACAGGAAATACCCAACAAAATCACTTTCACTCGTACATGTATAGCTTAGTTACACACACACACGCACAAATACACACACACACACTAATACACACACACACACACACACACACACACACACACACACACACACACACACACACACACACACACACATAGATACAAGGTTCCCGCGCCCAGTCGTACCATACTTGACCCCTTGACTCGGCCCTCGTCTGGAAAAAGCTTAGTTGACTTCCGCTGGCCCCGCTGGCGAGTGAGAAAGGGCTAGACGGGGCGAGGGTGGGGGTGGGGGGAGACAGGAGTGAGGGAAGGAGAGTGGAGAGGAGGGAGAGGTTAGTGATGTGGGATGATAGAGGTAGGGAGAACGAGAGAGGGAGAGTGAGAGAAAGGTAGGGAAGAGGAGAGTGAGAGAAGGATAGGGAAGAGGAGAGTGAAAGAAGGATAGGGAAGAGGAGAGATGCATGGGTTAGGAGAAGGATAGATGGGTATAAAAGTAAGAAGAGAAGGGTGAGGGGATCGTGAGGAGTTATAAAGGGTTGGGGGGATGGAGAATGAGGGGGTCGAGAGGAAGAGTGATGCTGAAGGGATTGAGGAGAGACAAAGATGTAGATAGGGCCTGGAGCGGTGGTGGAGGTGAAGCAGGGAACTATAGGGGAAAGAAAAGAGGGATAGGATTAATTGGGATGTTGTTGGTAGTGGGGAGGGAGGTCGTAGGGAGAGGAGTGAAGAAGGGAGGGCAGTAGGGGGAGAGTAGGGGTATAGGTGAAGCGAGGCAATGACGGAGGGGGTATGGGGAAGACAAGAGGTGCAGGGGGTACGGGTAGGAAAGTGGGGGGAGTTGGAGGAAAGTGGGATAGACGAGTTAGCAGGTGCAAGGGAGGGGGTAGGGGAGGGAAGGATAGAGGAGCGTGGGATAGCCAATGGGAACAGAAGAGGCATTAATATTGGGAAGCAGGAAAGTAGGATGAAAACTGATATGAGAACAAGGATAAACGTGTATAAGGAAGGCAGGCAGGCAGGCAGTGGTGAGGCGAAGATTGGGGAAAAGATACGTGGCATAAGTATAATTATTGATGATGTACAGATAAAGGAAAGAAGGAAATTACTCGGGAGGGGGTGATGACGAGGAAAGGAAAAATGAATGAGGTAGCTTATTGATGATAGGAAATGGGACTGTACGGTGGAAGAGTAAAAGACGCTTCGGGAACCACAGTCACAGGAAAAAAACGAGGGAGACAAAGAAACGGTGGAGGGACGAGATCAGAAAATTCGACCTGAACGGACAATTGGAGGAAATTAATAGTAGGATTTCACTAGTAGGAAAGTAGAAGATTGTTTGTTGGAGAAGGACATTTTCCCGCAACAGACTCACAATGACTAATGCACAGCTAGTGAGACGAAGAAAAATGTGGAAATTGAAAGAGTGAGGAGAACAATATTGCAGGTAAGAAAGATAAGGTGACAACGGAGAAGGGGAGATTAGAAAGATAGAAATGGAATGAAGTACCGGTATGAGTAATGGGACAGGTGAAAGGTGAAGGAGGTTGAATGAAGGGAGGAGATAGAGAGAAAGGTACCGTAGATCTGGTTGACGGAAGAGAGGGAGAGAAAAGGGGAGAGAATAATTGGGGCAGAATGAGTATAGGTGAATAAATGTATAATGGGCAGAGAATTAAGGGAAGATTATATTGGAAGCATAGATAAAGAATGAATGGGTAAAGGTAGAAATGCGGGGTAGAGGAGAAAGAACCAAAGGATATGGAAGGAAAACCAATTAAAATGACCGAGTGGGAACAGACAGCAAACAGGAAATAATAGAGATAATGGTGGATAAGATGTAATTGATGGGTTGGTATGGTAGGTGAGTAGAGGAAAGTACATACAAGTGATGTTGTGCAGAGGAAGTGAAAGGCCCACCACCATACAACATACAATGATATACCTACAGTCCCCTTCATTTACAGGTAACAAAGTGCCCCGAGGAGAACGAGAGGAGAAAAATAAACACAGTATCAGCTAGGAGTAAGAGAGAGGGAAGGAAAGATTGTAGAGAGAAGGTACACGAATAATATACAGTGAGGGGGATAAGGAAGCTAACAGGAAAATAATATTATAAATGGGGGAAATGTATGTAAATAATGATAGGAAGAGGGAATGGGGAAAAAGGAAGATGAATAGAGGAAGATTGCAAAGAAGGGAAAGGAAAGGAGGCATAAAAACGAGAACAAATGAGGGGAAAGAGAAGGGGAAAAGTAAAGAGAGAGAGAGGGGGAGGGGAAAGAAAAATTGAAGAGAAGGTGAGGTCATCAATGTGGCAAAGGTCACGACAGAGGCAGGGGAAGGGAAGACAAAGTGGGGGGAAGAGAGGGGAGGGGAGGGGGTCACAGGTATACCCTAGGGCAAAGGGGAGGAGTTAGTGAAGGGTTTAAAGGCAGCCAGTGGTGGGGGTGGAGGGGTCAGCCTTGTGGTGGGGCAGAGGTGAAGAGGGGAGAGCTAAAATAGTGGACTCGGAGGTCAGGACTGGGAGAAAATGTGACCCTAACTATGTAAGAACACTGATTCCGCCTTTCCCCCCCGTGTTCAGAATGGCTACAGTTCACTGCAACAGTTTTATTCCTTCTCTTACTATTCGGTAACTCATAGTTTTGAAAGAACTTTTAATCTGGTACATATAGTATTTATTGTATTTATTCATACAAATAACAGAAACTGCAGGAACTACAAATCTAAAACCTTCTCTCAGATCATTATTAAAACCATTGGTGGGACAACAGTGTTTCAGGCGGTGTGCTGATTCTCAGGTGAATGAACAACTCACTATGTTGAAATTCTCTTAAGGAAGGAAAAACTCTGAGCTAAAACTCGAGTTTATACCAAGATGAGAATTTCGACATTCTTCAGGAAGCTATTAGTTTAATAAGTTACTTTTTATGTGATCCCTTTCTACACTGAGAAATATTTATATATTCATGTATTTATTAACTGCAAGGAAGAGATTCTGAACAATCAGTAATTTTCTCCACCTAGAAATAATAACAACGGGAAATATTGAGATGATGTTCTGATAAGTAAGTGACATTGTTAAGCATATATGTGACAAGTTACAACAAACAACTACCGAACTCTGTGTGTGTTTAGACCTACATTAATTTACAGGTAACATAATTATACGGTATGACACTTGGTAAAGTAAAAAAAGACAGAACCCTTGAGCGTTCTATCAATCCTCCTACGCCTCACTTCACACACACACACACACACACACACACACACACACTCCACAAAAATTACACAGACAAAAAATATAATAGAAAAAGGCAACATTCTCATAAACACCCAACTGACCTCTGACGATTTGCTTTTTAGGGACCTTCTCAACTTCAGCCCCGCCCAGGCAGTGAAGTTGTGTGTGTGTGTGTATTCTTTTAAAACTCCAGCTTCTCTCCAGTAAAACCCTTTCTCGTTTAATATGTTTTCGTTTCCAGTCCTGGCCATTGAAATTTATATATATATTTTTTATTTTTTTTTCCGCTCAGTGAAGCTCTATTTACTTTTCTTTTATAACTTATGACCCTTTTTATTGAAGCTGATTCTCTGTACGATTATTATTATTTTTTTTATTCCAACTTTTTCTGGTTATGATCTTCCTTGTCTCTTTTCATTTACTTTTCCATACCTATATTTGATGAATCTTTACTTATATGTTTGTTTTTTATGTGTATTTATATTTTTTATTATACGTATTGTTTTGTTTTTTTTCTCCAGTTCTGTCCCTGAGAAACGCGTTCAACATTTTTGCTAAAGTTTTCCAGGACAAAAATAAAAATGAATCAAAGGAGTAATAATAAGAAGTGCCACACCTCACCACCACCACCACCACCACCTTACGGTTTAGTTTTTAAGCTCCTTTTGAAATATTCGTGGCCAAACAAAGCACTGTTAATCTCCTGCTTCGTCGGTCACAATGAAATAGTTTATCAAAATCTCTTGGTTGACTGCGGTGATTATTCTGCGCCTGGTTGCATCGGGATCAAGGTTCCTACTGCATGGGGTTTGGTGGTGAGGAGGAGGATGGTGAGGGAGTGAGTGAGTGGGGATGGTGAGAGAGTGAGTGAGTGGGGATGGTGAGAGAGTGAGTGAGTGGGGATGGTGAGGGAGTGAGTGGGGATGATTGGAGTGAGTGGGAGTGATTCATGAGGGTGGTGGAACTTAGATGGGGGTGGTGAGCAGAAGGGAGGATAGATAGGTTGGTAAAAGTAAAATAGGAGAAGGGACAAATGTAGTGGAGTAGGGTAGGGAGCATTCTGGGCAGGTTAGAGTTGAGGGAAGCGACAACAACACGACGAAGGAAATAAGAAATAAGCTTGAGGATGAGACTAGTAGCTACATGGCTAAGAAGCACACTAGTATGAAACAGTGGTGGCGTCAACATGAATGAATGTCGTGGTTCCCTCCTGAATGAACGTCACAGCATCCACTGCCTAGAGTGATGTTGTGTTACTACAATGAGCCCCCACAGTAAATGGCGTGCCTCCCCGGCGGGTATATGACCTCAGGAGCACTTGCTGTCCGCCCTAGGGTCAACCTCCGGAATCTAAACCCCAACCACTGGCTGCCGCTGACACCGACGCTCCCGCCCTCCACTGCTGCCGTCGACCCGTCCTGAGAACTAAGTCAAGGGTCAATCTCAGGCCCCGGGCAGCGTGTTTAGGTGGCATTGCCGGGGTGAAGGTGGTCACACCTGTTCTCACAACCAATGGACGGAAGCTGGGCAAAAACCTCTATTGCTTACAATAGGAAGTTGTTCTTCATTGTCTACTGAAGCAAGACGATCAAATCAGAGGTTTTGATATCGTGGTGAATGTTTATCAAGGGAGGTTTTCTTTTCAAAAGTTTTGTTCGATAACAATGGCAAAAAGTTTTGTGTTTGTGGAGCGTAGTATTTGAGAAAACACACAACATAGTATTCACAGGCTCTGTAGAAGGCATATCAGGCATTTTAACGATTTAATCTCCATGTGCTTCATTTTTGTATTATCTTTTTTCATAATGTTTGTTAATTAACTCCTAGTCAGTGGGATGGGTTAAGATGTCCGTATCCTGAGTGACGAGCCTGAAAGCATAAAAGGACCGAAGTGTGTATTGAACAGAGGCAGTACACCTTGAACTCTGAGGACCGGGAGGGAACAACGGAAGTATAGTTGGAGCCTGGTGGTGGTGGGAGGGGACCAACAGACTCGAGGTGAAAGTCACAACACTAACTGCAGACAAGAGGGTGTTAGGTTGGTGGGGCGTGACTCTCCGTACATGCTAAATTTTCACCAAAAGTTGGGGTGCCTCCGCCTTTCTCCACCAAAACACACCCATCTTAGCCTCATAGATACGACCGGTGTGGAAATTTTTTCATGAACTTTTCTATTTGTTTATATTATAATTTGTGTTTGTGTTGTACGTCAGCATATCCAGAACATACATTATTTATTCTTAGACGTTTTCTGGTCAACAAAAGAAGCACATGTAGAGAAGTTCACAAATAATTGATGTTTTTTTTTTTTTTTGTATTAAAGAAAAGTTTACATTAAAACATGATTTTGTACCAAACATAGAATTTGAGTAACTGCCGAAAATGTGTTTACTAGATGTTTGTAATCGAAGAAAATCTTAATGCTCGGCCTATATTCTGCCTATTTAATTTTCTTATCACTCGGTACCGTCATCCCTTCGCCACACGAAAGGTAACAACATCTCATATATGAAATTTGTACACTATATTATATGAGACCGTATTTAATAAAGCCTGTGTGTTCTTTGTTCACTTGTAGTCCAATTACGTTTGCCGGAAGGAGATACTTGAGGTTAACACAATCACTCGTATTTTATCTGGCCAGGAGAACATGTTAGGACACACACCATCATTTATTACACTCCAATAACAAAGATGATCTGAAGGTGTGACAGTGAATATAGTGTTATATATGTTACATTAAAAGAATAGAGAAGCTTCAGCCGTAAGTAAACCTACTTAGCACAATAAAGAATAGACAAGTTAGATATATCATCAATTGAGAAATGAGGAACTGATACTGAGCTTCCAAACAAGAATTATTTTCATAAATTTGCACTGTATAAGGAAGATCACAAAGATTTAGTTCGTTCGAATGATATTACATTACGCTTAAATGCCACATTTATTTGTCAAGGGATGCCTTAAAGATGACATTAATATTATGATAGGCTATAATACATATACTACTTCTGGCGAAAAACGTGTGTAGTTCGACACAGAAAAAGAGATAATTATCGAGAAGAGGAAAGTTGAACAGGGTTAGGTTGCAGCTTCATAATAACCCTGTTAATATGTTCTTCTCATGACCTAAGAACGATACATCACACACATTTGGTGGTGAACTTAAAGGGCACCGTTAACCGGGGTCCGAGCATGTTGTTGACCTGCCAGCAGCAGCAGCAGCAGCAGCAGCAGCAGGAGTCTTCTCGTCGTGGGAGCCAACAGAGTCCAGCCTGAGGACTCGACAGCCGCGGGTCATTATGTGATCTCTGCGTCTGTTGTCATGTCGTGTCTTCCTAAACAGACAGGGAGGATAATGAAATCCACATTTTTGCTTTATATACAATTTAGTTTGAGGTTTTTCTTACCGGATGGGTTACGACTCGGTTCATGGTCATCACCTGCTGGGGCCCAGGTGTCCAGCAAGACGCAGGTGTGGAGGGAGCAACTTCCGGGAGGGTGGGAAAATCGGTCATGAAACAGGCTCCTTGGGTCCTGTCCAGCGCCCCAGGTTACAATCTGCTTTAATTGGCGGCTTCGAGGCCAGTGGAGGTTGAGCTCTTTGTTATCATTCGTAATCAAGGGTCTGGAGAGACAAATCGGAACAGAGTTGGGAACTGAACTGCCCGCAAGATCACGGACAATGAGTTTGATTATAGACTCGGGATTTTATTGATTACGTCAGCATTTATACAGTCCTGCTACCATATGCTTAAGCACTCCTCCTTCATCACGAGTAGAAAAATAATGAAGACAGCACGAAATAAGAAGAGGTTTTCTTTTCTCCCGAGTGCATCTGTTGTTTATGGACTTGGCAAGAAACAACACAATTGCCACTGAAGTCCACAATAGACCATTTAACACTTACAAGGTCGGGAAACGTATTGGTTTAAGTGGGAGTCATTATTATGTTCACTGGTACGAATCCTAAATGCCAAGCCTGGGTGTGTTAACAAAATCACTGGGAGTGTTAACAAAATATACATAACAATGATGATGCAGCAGCCGTATCCGTCGAGTACACACACACACACACACACACCCATCCACCCACCGACCGACCGACCAGCCAGCCCTCAAGATGTGCAAGGAACAAAGCCACATTAATCACGGTGGAGGTCCGGGGAAGTAGCAGGCTGCCAGACTACAATTGCCTCACCAACCCGGCGGCCCAGTGGTCAAGGGTCGCCACAGGTCACTCACACACACACACACACACACACACACACATACACACCACCGCGGGGGCAACAACTAGGAGACACTCCCCCCTCCCCCCATATCAAAACCCCCCGAGGCGACGACGGTGTGAGTTGAGTACCCACGGCGCCGGCGGAGTCCTGAACTAGTGAGAACTTGGTTGGGACCTGACCCTGGGGGCGCTCACACCAGGCACCCACCTACCTACCCATCTTCCCTCCCTCTCTCCCCTCCTTCCCTCTCATGCACTCCTTGGCAAGCAAGCTGGTCCCATCCAGAGCCTGGTCCAATTCCTGTTTCATCTCTCTCACACCACGTTGCCTCATGTACCCGCCCTCCTAACTTCCTTCTCGTGTACTCTCTGGCAAGCAAGGAAGAAAGCAAGCAAGTCACACACACACACAAACACACACACACTCACACACACACACACACACACACACACACACACACACACATACACTCACACACACCTTATGCAGCGCATGTATTCTCAGGCAAACAAGCAATCACTTCCCAAATCCGTTCCTTCCCGGGTTCTGTTCCACTACAACCATACAACCACAAACATTCGATGACCTAAGATTTTTCTTCCTTCTGTCCTTTACTTACACATAATTATACTGAGTGCTTGGATCTGTGGAGATGTATGTATTAACGCTATTTTGTCCTTCAGTCCATTGACAAAACAGAATTGGAGGGAGGATGGGAGCAACTACAAAGAACGATGACTAATGTATAGTGTATTGTGATACTCAATTCACTCTCAGGTAAACATAAGCCAGCCTCAGTTCGAGTTCTTGTCTCGTGTATGTACTCACTATGAAGACACATAGATGCATTCATTTTCCCTGCCAGACTTTCATGCCACTCTCAGGTATAAGCAAGTCTCATTCATTGCCTTCCTCTGTACCTGTCTCGTAAAACTGCAGGCCACAAGAAAACAAACACGACTTGTATTCAGTATGATGGTGATTTCTCATCTTGAACAGTATGATTCTTTCCAGTGTAGCCAATATCGGATTCAGCAAACCTCTTTCTTTGAACAAATATCCGATTAAATATCCAAGTCTCTCTTTAGGTCAATGAAGCAGTATAACAGTCAGAGCTCAACCTGTCTTTTGATCTAGTGAAGTTAAAATCTACATAAACATTTACTCCTATCTATGGATATATGTTTATGTAGATATTTAATACTATGTGCATATATCTTTGTAATCGTGCATGTATGTAAATATAAATGAATGCATATGTATATGTGTGATTCCACAAATTTCCATAAGCATGTTTGTATGTTTATATTTTCATTATATATTATGCAAATTGAACTTAAAGGCATACCATGTTCATGCAAATAATCTTACTTCGGCCAATCGACATCTACATAATTTCTCCAAAACTATCTTCTCAGCCACACAATGAGTTAGGAATATACGACGAGAATAAGTAAGGCAACTTTCTACCTTTTTTCTGTGTTGTGTATAAGCTGCAATATTATACTTTGACCGTCGGCATAATAAGAATAAAGAATATAGGTAAAGGAGGGAAGAGTCTTTTGGTTAATCCTTAGAAGTCACAGAATCATACAGACACTATCAAGCAACAGACCTCTTAAGTTAATCACAGGTTAGATAACAATTTTGTGGCACAGTGTGGAGGAATTTGTAGCCTCCAAACTTATCTAGAAATGGTCTTGATAAAAATCTTTAAGGTTCGACAGTCATGATTGGCACAAATGAACGATTCCTATTTAATGAGAGCAATCATAGTATATCAAAAGTACAATATATTAAAGTATGAAGTTAAAGGTGACTGAACCACTGAAGCACAAAACATGATAGATGAGACATGCGAGTTTCCTGAACCTGAGAACAATAATAATTCACTGTCAAAACTCGACTTTATTTACATCAAGAATTTAGGTGTGCATTCCGACACGGTGTGAATACTGTCATCTTGTAGCCCAGAGCCCAGCATTATGCCGGGTTGGGGACATTTACATTCATGTGGCAGAGGTAGAGTGACCGAGATATCTGGCAGGCAGGCGAGAGAAAGAGAGAGAAAGAGAGAGAAAGAGAAAGAAAGAGAGAGAGAGATAGGGGTGGGGGCGTAGGAGTTGGATATGTCCCTTCTCTTCACTTTATCTCATATCATCTCATTATCAGCTTCTCTTATGTTGCTCACGTGAGGTGCTGTAACTCAATAGGTCCTATCTAATTTACTTAAGGGATATAAATGTAACTGAACACTATACAGCAACCGAACCTATATATCATTGAACTCTGGTTGACAATCTCACAACTTTTAGTTTTTGCGTCTGAATGTACAGTTCTGAGAAGCGAATGATAACAACAGTTGTCACCACACGAGGTCAGGTGTGATCAGACGTAGAGCAGCAAATGAAGGACCAAGCATCCACCACCACTATCTCTACCACAACCACCACCACCATCCATGCCCCGACAGACACTCTCACGCTCCAATTTACTCTTTTTTACAGGTGCAGTCAGTTGTCAGGTCTGGTATAAGGGCATGCAGGTGGTGGGTGGGAGAGCCATTCACGACCACCCTGGTATAAACTTCTCCCGAGTACAACAGAGGAGTGACGTAGCAAGAGGGGCTTCCAACACACACACACACACACACACACACACACACACACACACACACACACACACAAACCGGTAGCTAGTGTACACATTCTCATGCACCGAGTGAGTGAGTGAGAATCAAAAACTACTACAGTCCAGTTTTTGTACACGCGGAAGGTAAAACCTCTGAGGCCCTCAATCTTGTATTACACCCCCGGCTACTGCATGCATGGGAGTCTATAGTCAGGGAGATAAGAACACACTATATCTCTCACTGCTTACCTTTCTATCTATGTTTAGAAAGGTAAGCTCTCTCTATCTCCCCCCCTCTCTCTTTCCCTCTCTCTCTCTCTAGTAAGACACATATACGAGCGCACACACACTCTATTTGCCTTTATATCATTATATATGCGTGTATCTGTCCGTTTATCAGTATTATTATTATATATTTGTGTGGTTATGTGTCAGTCAGTCATATTATTTGCCCATCTTTTACTATTATCTATATGTCTATCTCTCTATCCTGAGGCGACGTGTCTGTGTGATATCCCTTTGACTGATAATTATAATCGACTCTATAAAGACACGAAAATTGATCACTAATTAATCCAATAATAGTTCAGGATTCATAATGCCTAATTGATGGTTCTTTGGCTGACCACACTTCCTTGGTGGAGGCCTAACATTATCTCCTTCCTCCTCTCCTTGTGTGTTCCTGACGCCCCCCTGCTGAGTCCCTCCACACCTCGACACATCCACCTTCACTCCACCGACACACAACCCAGACTATAATTCTTCTGATAAACAACACAGACTATAATTCTCCTGATAAACAAACAGATTGAATACCTTGACTTAAAACTGACCGACTCCCCTTGACAATCTCTTCTGAAAAAAAAAATTCCTGACTAATTCCTCTGACTCCCTGTATCCTCATGACTCTCAACCCTTAGCCCTGACGAACTTCCGGGCCTCAAGACACACCCACCCACCCACACACACACAACTTTCATCCCTTCACTGGCCCCGTATCACCTCAGGCCCCACCCAACCTTTTTCCTTCGATAATTCCAACCCTCACTTCTTCCTAACACACTCCCTATACCACCTCGTCTTTCATGAGCATCTACCTGACAACTAACTCTTCCTTCATCTCTCTTTAGTTTACTCCTGTGCATCTCTCTGCTAATCCTTATCCCAAACTTATTGTACTTTACCCCCCTGGATCTCGTGACAACACACTCGTACCCTCAGCCCTCATTAGACCCCCTACAAGACCACCAGCCCTGATCCCTTTCCTCTTCTTTGGTGGGTTTGTCTTACTATAACCCCTCCCTGACACTCCCGGTACTCCCTCAGGCCACCCCTCACTCCTCCCTGTCTGCCGTCACCCCTCCCTGTGTGTGGGTGGGTGTGGGTGGCAAAGTGAGACACAGACCACTTCAAGCGAATCCTTTCTCTCTTGACGGTACTGATTCCTCAAAAACATACCACGAAACAGTTCCTCTATTTGTACCATTGAGGCTGTCTATTTCCTGGCATAGACTGGAGGAAACTTTAGCACACTATTTCGCCAACAAAAGAATCTCTCCTTAATTAAGACGAGTAATGTTTTTGACAAATTGCGAGCCTACTTATTCCTCTAAACTACATCAAGTATAACAGATCACCTCTCTTAGATACTTATAAGTGGTCTGTCTTATGATGGCACGGATTAAGATGAATCAGTTGTCTACAATTAGCCGACAACATCATACTTACTTACCCCTTTCACTCCTGATAAGCCCGGCCAGACCAATGCAATACCCAACTAATTAAGGAACCCGTAATACAGGCAGTAGAGAGATAGACTAACCCGTATTACAGTTAGTAGAGAGATAGACTAATTGTTGTTAGCGATGTACCATTGCGTGTTCAGCTTCATATATAGCGTGCATTCGGAGCAGGTAATTATGATCTATCAATATGTAACAGCAGCCAATTACTCAACAGTGATGTATAGCAGATGGGGAGAATGAATGTGTGAAGGATGCATGATGAAGGGAAGGTGAGGGGGAGAAACAATTGTAAGTGAGGGGTGGAGGTATTTAGTTAGTGAGTACAGGGATTATATAAATGCATGGTTGGAAATAAAGGAAAGAAAGACTGAGTAAAGTGTGTGTGTGTGTGTGTGTGTGTGTGTGTGTGTGTGTGTGTGTGTGTGTGTGTGTGTGTGTGTGTGTGTGTGTGTGTGTGTGTGTGTGTGTGTGTGTGTGTGTGTGTGTGTGTGTGTGTGTGTGTGTGTGTGTGTGTGTGTGTGTGTGTGTGTGTGTGTGTGTGTGTGTGTGTGTGTGTGTGTGTGTGTGTGTGTGTGTGTGTGTGTGTGTGTGTGTGTGTGTGTGTGTGTGTGTGTGTGTGTGTGTGTGTGTGTGTGTGTGTGTGTGTGTGTGTGTGTGTGTGTGTGTGTGTGTGTGTGTGTGTGTGTGTGTGTGTGTGTGTGTGTGTGTGTGTGTGTGTGTGTGTGTGTGTGTGTGTGTGTGTGTGTGTGTGTGTGTGTGTGTGTGTGTGTGTGTGTGTGTGTGTGTGTGTGTGTGTGTGTGTGTGTGTGTGTGTGTGTGTGTGTGTGTGTGTGTGTGTGTGTGTGTGTGTGTGTGTGTGTGTGTGTGTGTGTGTGTGTGTGTGTGTGTGTGTGTGTGTGTGTGTGTGTGTGTGTGTGTGTGTGTGTGTGTGTGTGTGTGTGTGGTGTGTGTGTGTGTGTGTGTGTGTGTGTGTGTGTGTGTGTGTGTGTGTGTGTGTGTGTGTGTGTGTGTGTGTGTGTGTGTGTGTGTGTGTGTGTGTGTGTGTGTGTGTGTGTGTGTGTGTGTGTGTGTGTGTGTGTGTGTGTGTGTGTGTGTGTGTGTGTGTGTGTGTGTGTGTGTGTGTGTGTGTGTGTGTGTGTGTGTGTGTGTGTGTGTGTGTGTGTGTGTGTGTGTGTGTGTGTGTGTGTGTGTGTGTGTGTGTGTGTGTGTGTGTGTGTGTGTGTGTGTGTGTGTGTGTGTGTGTGTGTGTGTGTGTGTGTGTGTGTGTGTGTGTGTGTGTGTGTGTGTGTGTGTGTGTGTGTGTGTGTGTGTGTGTGTGTGTGTGTGTGTGTGTGTGTGTGTGTGTGTGTGTGTGTGTGTGTGTGTGTGTGTGTGTGTGTGTGTGTGTGTGTGGGTGTGTGTGTGTGTGTGGTGTGTGTGTGTGTGTGTGTGTGTGTGTGTGTGTGTGTGTGTGTGTGTGTGTGTGTGTGTGTGTGTGTGTGTGTGTGTGTGTGTGTGTGTGTGTGTGTGTGTGTGTGTGTGTGTGTGTGTGTGTGTGTGTGTGTGTGTGTGTGTGTGTGTGTGTGTGTGTGTGTGTGTGTGTGTGTGTGTGTGTGTGTGTGTGTGTGTGTGTGTGTGTGTGTGTGTGTGTGTGTGTGTGTGTGTGTGTGTGTGTGTGTGTGTGTGTGTGTGTGTGTGTGTGTGTGTGTGTGTGTGTGTGTGTGTGTGTGTGTGTGTGTGTGTGTGTGTGTGTGTGTGTGTGTGTGTGTGTGTGTGTGTGTGTGTGTGTGTGTGTGTGTGTGTGTGTGTGTGTGTGTGTGTGTGTGTGTGTGTGTGTGTGTGTGTGTGTGTGTGTGTGTGTGTGTGTGTGTGTGTGTGTGTGTGTGTGTGTGTGTGTGTGTGTGTGTGTGTGTGTGTGTGTGTGTGTGTGTGTGTGTGTGTGTGTGTGTGTGTGTGTGTGTGTGTGTGTGTGTGTGTGTGTGTGTGTGTGTGTGTGTGTGTGTGTGTGTGTGTGTGTGTGTGTGTGTGGTGTGTGTGTGTGTGTGTGTGTGTGTGTGTGTGTGTGTGTGTGTGTGTGTGTGTGTGTGTGTGTGTGTGTGTGTGTGTGTGTGGTGTGTGTGTGTGTGTGTGTGTGGTGTGTGTGTGTGTGTGTGTGTGTGTGTGTGTGTGTGTGTGTGTGTGTGTGTGTGTGTGTGTGTGTGTGTGTGTGTGTGTGTGTGTGTGTGTGTGTGTGTGTGTGTGTGTGTGTGTGTGTGTGTGGTGTGTGTGTGTGTGTGTGTGTGTGTGTGTGTGTGTGTGTGTGTGTGTGTGTGTGTGTGTGTGTGTGTGTGTGTGTGTGTGTGTGTGTGTGTGTGTGTGTGTGTGTGTGTGTGTGTGTGTGTGTGTGTGTGTGTGTGTGTGTTGTGTGTGTGTGTGTGTGTGTGTGTGTGTGTGTGTGTGTGTGTGTGTGTGTGTGTGTGTGTGTGTGTGTGTGTGTGTGTGTGTGTGGTGTGTGTGTGTGTGTGTGTGTGTGTGTGTGTGTGTGTGTGTGTGTGTGTGTGTGTGTGTGTGTGTGTGTGTGTGTGTGTGTGTGTGTGTGTGTGTGTGTGTGTGTGTGTGTGTGTGTGTGTGTGTGTGTGTGTGTGTGTGTGTGTGTGTGTGTGTGTGTGTGTGTGTGTGTGTGTGTGTGTGTGTGTGTGTGTGTGTGTGTGTGTGTGTGTGTGTGTGTGTGTGTGTGTGTGTGTGTGTGTGTGTGGTGTGTGTGTGTGTGTGTGTGTGTGTGTGTGTGTGTGTGTGTGTGTGTGTGTGTGTGTGTGTGTGTGTGTGTGTGTGTGTGTGTGTGTGTGTGTGTGTGTGTGTGTGTGTGTGTGTGTGTGTGTGTGGTGTGTGTGTGTGTGTGTGTGTGTGTGTGTGTGTGTGTGTGTGTGTGGTGTGTGTGTGTGTGTGTGTGTGTGTGTGTGTGTGTGTGTGTGTGTGTGTGTGTGTGTGTGTGTGTGTGTGTGTGTGTGTGTGTGTGTGTGTGTGTGTGTGTGTGTGTGTGTGTGTGTGTGTGTGTGTGTGTGTGTGTGTGTGTGTGTGTGTGTGTGTGTGTGTGTGTGTGTGTGTGTGTGTGTGTGTGTGTGTGTGTGTGTGTGTGTGGTGTGTGTGTGTGTGTGTGTGTGTGTGTGTGTGTGTGTGTGTGTGTGTGTGTGTGTGTGTGTGTGTGTGTGTGTGTGTGTGTGTGGGTGTGTGTGTGTGTGTGTGTGTGTGTGTGTGTGTGTGTGTGTGTGTGTGTGTGTGTGTGTGTGTGTGTGTGTGTGTGTGTGTGTGTGTGTGTGTGTGTGTGTGTGTGTGTGTGTGTGTGTGTGTGTGTGTGTGTGTG
>JAWZYT010002814.1:0-20937 GCA_034508575.1 Petrolisthes manimaculis | reverse complement strand
GGGGAACAACTGAGAGAACCAATCAATATGTGAATGAAAAAGTGTCGAGGAATTAAGATATTTGAGTGAGTGTCTTCATGAATGATTTAGTGTGAAAGTGAGTGAGTGAGTGAGTGAGTGGAGAAAAAAAAGTGAAGGCGTGGAAGGGAGTGAGTGAGTGGGTGAATGTGTGAGTAAGGGTGGGTGTGAGTGAGTGAGTGTGTGTGTGTGTTTTGTGTGTGTGTGTGTGTGTGTGTGGAAAGAACCGAATATGAGAGAGAGAGCAAAGCAAGAAGGTGATGGTGAGTGAAAGAGTTCGTGATGGAGTGAGAGTGATGGAGTAAGGGTAAGTAAGGAGTAAGTGATGGAGTAAGGGTGATGGAGTAGAACCAAGTACGATAGCAAATGAAAGTGTGAGAGAGAGAGAGATAGAGTGACTGAGTCAGCTAAAAAAATAAAGAGGCCAGAAGGATGGACAAAAAAAGTAACGATAAAAGAAGGAAGAGAGG
Organism: Petrolisthes manimaculis; assembly: GCA_034508575.1. Classification (NCBI taxonomy): domain Eukaryota; kingdom Metazoa; phylum Arthropoda; class Malacostraca; order Decapoda; family Porcellanidae; genus Petrolisthes; species Petrolisthes manimaculis. Next base: position 20,449 of record JAWZYT010002814.1, on the reverse strand, counting down.
AAGATAGAAAGATAGAAAGGATGGAAGATGAAAGACAGCATGAAGGACACGGAAAACTGAAAGGAAGAAAAAGAAGCAACAAAAATAAAAGAGAGGACGTGACGAAGGAAGGAAGAAGAGTTATACAGAGATACACACAGACCTTACAAACTCTACTGGTCATGTCATGTAATAATTATGGCCACAGATTTTAGGCATTTTCTATACAATTATACTGACTTACAGAGCTACGCACAAATACGAACACGTGCACACACTACCCACGGCAAGATGTACACAATTTTATTCCAGCACATTCACACACATATACAGACATTTTCATAGCGTGTGCGGCCTCATACACACACACACAAGCTTATAAGCGCACACACAGATACACACATAAAGTCGCTACAGGGATGATAACAAGAAAAACAAAAAAATTCCCGAGACCAAAAACACCAACTTTGCACATCAGACCGACTTACTACTCTCATCCCCACTGTCTGATTTTTATATTCACATGCAAATTCCAATTCATTACTTCTCCTCCTCCCTTCGCATCAAGTCAAATTTCCCATTAAGTTGGGCTGTAAAGAGTGGGGGGAAACTTTACGTCCTGCCTTCCTAAATTAATCTCTGGGGCTTAATTCATTTCTAACTGATCTGTTGCCTGGTTCCTCTTACAGAAATACTAAATTGTTGAGTAGATATAAAGGACAGGAAATGAAAGGAGAGGAGAGGAGGAGGAAGAGGAGGAGGAGGAAAAGTAGAGATAATTAATGAGTGAAGGGAAATAGACAAACGAAGTTACAGCAAAGACGATGAGAAGGAAGATGGGAGAGAGAGGAAAGGATATAGGAAGCGATTTTTTTTTTTTTTTTTTATGTATAGTGAGTGAATAAAATAATTAGATGGTAGATAAATGATACATGAAAACAAGTACGGGAGTATGAGTGGGTGAGAGGGGAGCATGGGTGGGTGAGAGGGGAGCATGAGTTAGTAAAAAAAAAATATATATATGAATAAAGATGCGAGGGCCAATTGAGGGGATATTTGTTTGTTGGTGAAGAAGAAAGTCCCATTATAATGGGAATGAAATTAAATACAACGAATCATGAAGCACTAGAAAAAGTAGTAACATAATAATGGACTGCAGAAGGAGAGAGGAAACGAAAGGATTAGTGAAATTAATAAGAAAAATGCCAGGAATAGAGAGAATGAATTGAATGACAAGAATGAATAGCATGAAGTACAGAGGTGAAAGCTTAACATACATAGTTAATTGTGAGGGATAAGGGGAACCTGCCTGACGGTAAAGAATGGAGAAAATAATTAAATAGAAAGGGATTAGAGAACTGGAGTAGAATAATGACACAATGGCAGAGAGAGAGAGAGACAGAGTGAGAGAGAGACAGAGTGAAAGAGAAACAGAGACAGATATAGAATGAGTGAGTGAGTGAGAGAGAGAGAAAGAAAAAAACATAGGGGGAAACCATGACTGAAAATAACTTGATTACGTTTAAGGATTGTAATACACTGCGGTATGACAGATGAAAACAAACAAAAAAATACGCGAGGAGGAGGAGGAGAAGGTAAATTGTATGAAGGGAGTGAATCATATGGAACAAGGATGAACGGAATTATAACATTGCAGCAGATAAAAATAATAACCTTACGAGTCGTTCTGAAATTATGGATTAAGGAATGGAGGATGGAGAGGAGAAGTAACATACCATAAATTATACCCATAGATGTTAAAAATAAATATCGTTTGGTGCTGATCTATGAATTTTATCGAGGGTTTAAGCAGCTGTGTAAAAATTATCTGATATATATTATAATCATTAGCACTTAGGTTAATTTCTCCCTACATGTAAGAAAATAATCGTGCAAGAGGTGTGTTGACTGAGAAAGATGTTACTAGTCATTTATGAATTAGGAGGAAAACTGAACTACTCAATAGAATACTCTCTTCCCTCCGTTTATTCCTTTCTTCAATATTATTCCATCTTCTATTAAACCGACCGTCAGGCATTTCTGTTTCATTGTCGTTCCCATGCCACCCTTCGTTCGCTCACTCGTCTCTTTTCTACTTTGCATCTCCCTTTCTCTCCACTCTTTTCTTCTTCCCTTCCTGTCCCCTCTCCTCAGCTTTTATTTTGTGACACCCGGGATTCATTATTAATTAATTCATTCACACACACACACACACACACACACACTCACACAGACGCACGAACACACACACAAACACACATGTCAGTACACACACACACACACACGTAAATACACACATACACATACACAAAAAAAATACAAACACACACAAAAAACACACACACATACTCATACACAAAAATCACAATAAAAACACACACAAACAATAACACACTCACTCACACACACGCACTCTCTCTCTCTCTCTCTCTCTCTCTCTGTCTCTGTCTCTGTCTCTATCTCTCTCTCTCTCTCTCTCTCTCTCTCTCTCTCTCTCACCCATGTTTCAACTTTTAAACTCGCAGCTAAATATCATAGGAAACTTTAATCAGGACCAGCCTTTCATCTCGGTGAATCTGACATGCCTCCTGCTGCTGTGAAGAGAACCGAAAGACTCCCGTGGAAAACATCTCAATTTTCATCAGTCCTATTATATACTACTAAGGTGGTCAAAGACAAGGCGCTCACCTCTCGCCCTGTAAAAAAAAAAAAAAAAAAAATGATAGATATTACTCTGGGCAAAGTCATCCTCGTCCACTCACTGTCTTTCCCTTTTTTTCCCCTTTTTTTTTTAAGTGGGACGAAGAATAGCTGCTGTATTTTTAGATATATTGGGGTTCTTGTGTAAATGTTCAGTGTTGTTTTTACGTTCCACCATACCGTATTGTTTGATGGTAGTATGAAGAGAAAATTGTCCTTTTTTTTTTTTTTTTTTTTTTTTAGAGCTACGAAGGAGGAAATTAATTAATAATAATGTTGTGGAACTAGATAGATAGATTTACATGCATCTGTTTCAGCATACATTAAAAACATGGGATTGATTCACTGAGGCATTATAATACTAATAATAATAATAGTAGTAGATGCCATAATTATGTACAGTACGTCAACCACGACAGAGTAATCATTAGTGTATAGATGTAGTGTTATAATAGTACTTAGTTATAGGGTTGGAAGAAAAGGAAAGGGAGTGGATAGGATAGAAAAGGATGGAGAGGTTGAGTAAAAATAGGGAAGAGGAAGGAAAAAGGAGAGGGCAGGAATTGGAAAAGGAAGGGTATGGGATAAGAGATTGGGGAAGAAAAAGAAAAGAGTGTCGAAAAGGAAAGGGTAGGGATAGAAAATGGAGGGATGAGAGATTGGGGAGAAAAAAGAAGAGAGGGTCGGAAAGGGGAATAAAGAGGGTCGGGAAGGGGAGGAAGGGGAAGAGAAAGAGAGAAAGAGAGTGGGGGGGAGGTTAAGTACGCACGACCTACCCCACACATCAGCTGCCGACCCATCTCCTGGAATACCAAGTGAACTCAGCAGGGGAGGAGAGGCAGAGGGGAAGTTGGGGAAGCAGGGTGAGGCGGAGGGAAGCAAGGTGAGGCGGAGGGAAACAAGAAGGGAGGAGGAGGAGGAGGAGTGTTGTAGCTGAGGAAGAAAGATGAGAGAAGGGGGGAGGGGAGGAAGTAAAGGAGATGATGGAGAGAGGTTGATGAGAGGGATAAAACTGAGAGTGAAGGGGAGGAGAAAGGTGGAATGTAAATGTGAGATGAGGGGGATGTGTGGGATGGAAGCTGAGGAAGAAGGGTGAAAGAGAGAGAGGGAGAAGGAGAGAGAGGGGGAAAGAAGGATAGGGTGGAAAAGGGGCAAAGAAACAGGAAAACATGACAATGGAGGAACAGGAGTTACATATACTGTATATGTGTAACAGTAATGTCAATTGAGACACATCATTATCATTTAATTTTATCATCGCGATCATCATCATCGTCGTCCTTACAATCATGATGACTATTATCATCATCATCTAGTAACCCAATGCACGAAAAAGATGTCACCCAACCTTGTTCATCTCTCTCTGTCTCCTGTTAGCATATTTCAGAATCCTACTAACTCCAACCCTCAGTAAACAACCTGATTTCATTTCTTCATGTAAAGTACAGTAGTTCATATTCAGTGATTCCAAGGATTGTAAACATAGTAAAGACAAACGACTATAAGTGTAAATATAGTGGTTTTTCCCCAACCCTCCACAACTCTCCAACAACTGCCATATACCAAAGTTAACTTCGAAAATCTTGTACGTATAAAAAAACATGAAATATTTTTTGGGGACATTTTTTTACGTGAAAGTCGAGAGAGGAAAGAGGATGGGCAGGAGAGGGCAGGGGAAAGAAGATTGAAGAAGATGGAGAAAAACGAGGAGAGGATAGATAAGGAGTGAGGGAAAAAGAAGGACTGAAAGGAGGAAGGGAGAGAGAAGAAGGGAGAGAGAAGGAGAAGGGGAGAAGGAAAGTTAAAAAAAGACGGGATGACGAGACGAAGGAATAATGAAAAGAAATGAATATGTATTGGAAGAAGGAAAATAATTCAAGAATGAAGAGGGGAAACGTAAAGTACAAGAAGAAATGAAATTGATTATGTATTATGGAAAAGAAGAGAGGTGTAGAAAGAGAAGGGAGATAATAGGAAGAGGAGAGAGTGAAGGAGAGAGTGAAGGAAAGAGTGAAGGAGAGGGAGAAGGGTAAAGGTAAGGAAGGTGGATAGGTGTGAAGAGATAGAAGGATAGGTGTGAAGAAAGCCTAGGACAAGGGTAAGAAAGGCTAGGAGGAAGACGAATAAGGGTAAGGAAAGAAGGAAAAATGACATAAGAGTGAAGAAGGAAGGATGACATGAGGGTAAGAAAGAAAGGAAGGAAGGATATCATAAGGGTAAGAAAGAAAGGAAGGAAGGATATCATAAGGGTAAGAAAGAAAGGAAGGAAGGATATCATAAGGGTAAGAAAGAAAGGAAGGAAGGATATCATAAGGGTAAGAAAGAAAGAAGGAAGGATGACATGAGGGTGAAAAAGGAAGGATGGCATAAGAGTGAGGATGAGAGAGAGGCATAATAGAAAAGGAAGGAAGGGGACAAGGGAAAGGAAGTAATGGATAGGGGTGAGAAAAGGTCGGAAGGAAAAGAGGGAGGGGTAAGGAAAAGAGGGAGGGGTAAGGAAAAGAGGGAGGGGTAGGGGTGAAGAAAGTAGAGATGGGTAGGGATGAGGAAGAGAAGGATAGGGATGAGAAAAGGAGGGATAGGGATGAGGAAGGGAGGGATCAGGATGAGGAAAGGAGGGATGGGGATGAGGAAAGGAGGGATAAGGATGAGGAAGAGAGAGGTAGGAGTGGTAGGGAGGGGGAAGGAAGAAGAGTGGAATAGCAAGTGAGGGTTAGACAAAATCTGTGCACAGAACGAGGGTCATGGAGAGGGAGTGGAGGGAGGAGGGAGGAGAGGGAGTGGAGGGAGGAGGGAGTAGGGAGGAGGGAGTGGAGGGGAAAGGGAGTAGAGGGAGGAGGGAGGGAGGGAGGAGTGGGAGGTTCAAGGGAAAGGAAGGAAAGAGAGGCGACAGAAAAGGAAGGAGACGAAATTCGGGAAGTTGGTAAGGGAGATGAACGAGGAGAGAGAGAGAGAGAGAGAGAGAGAGAGAGAGAGAGAGAGAGAGAGAGAGAGAGAGAGAGAGAGATTCAGCATCCCAGTCTACAAACGCCATACGATTCAAACAAGATATTTTTGGTCTAAATAGTATCACACAAAAAAATAACGCAAAGGTGAAGGTTCGGATTTGATTTTCTACGTAAAAAACACACAAAAATACAGACCCAGACAAAAAATACAGACCCAGACAAAAAAAAAAAAAAAAAAAAAAAAAAAAAAAACTTCCTTGCAAGAATTTAATTAACATTTCCAAAAAAATTAAGTATACATACTACTTGGATTTTGATGACTGCCTTCATAATGCAAACGTCCAGTGTCGAACCATGACTATTCTATGTATGTATCAATGTACTGTATGCTTGTTATGTACGTATGTATGCTTGTTAGTTAAAGTAGTCCACACCAGAGGAATGATTGGGGGTGTGGGTGGGTTCAGGCAGGCACACACACACAAACACGCACAGAAAAACAAACAGACAGAGATATGCAGACAGACACACACATAAAGACAGATAGACATAAAGACAGATAGACACAAAGACAGACAGACACAAATACAGATAGAACAGACACACACAAAAAAAACTAGACAGAGACAGACAGCCAAAAATACATACATGCAGACGGACAGACAGACAACCCAAAAATACCCAGTAAAAATCACGAAAATAGAGACCCACCAGAAAAGAGAGAGAAAAGGGCAAGACTGCGAAGAAAGATGGAGGAAGGAAGAGAGGAAGGGCGACAGTAAGTGAAGGAAATGGGATTGGGAGAGGTGGTGGTGGGAGAATGAGAGGCAGAGGAAGGAGAATCGAAGGGAACAGATCCACAGAAAAAAAAAGTAAAAGAGTGGGAACCAGGAAAAAGGAGGAGAAGGAGGAGGAGAAATAGACACGAAAAGGGAGAATGAGAGAATGAGGATAATCGTATAGGTTGATGGGATGGGAGAAGAAGTAAGAAAGGATAGTAAAATGAGAGACCAAGGAGAAAGAAGGAAGAGAAAGGGAGAATGAGAGAAGGAGGATAATTGTAAAGTGGTGAGATGGGAGAAGAAAAAAGAAGGGATGGGAGACGATAAATTAGGGAAAGTAAATAGGAAGTGAGAAACGTGATAAAAATTAGAGTAGCACGATAGAAAAGGTTAGCGAAAGAAAAATGATAAAGGAGTAAATAAAGAGCGAGGAATGGTGAAGTACAAACATAAAAGAGAATGAGAGAAAAAAAGAGGACGATAAAAATAGCAGGATGAGAGAGAAAGAGAATGAGAAGAAAATAAGAAAAAGAGAATTAGAGAAAAACAGAGGATGAGAAGAATAACAGGATGAGAGAGAAAGAGGATGAGAGAAAGAGGATGAGAGAAAGAGAATGAGAGAAAGAGAATGAGGGAAAGAGAATGAGAGAAAGAGAGAAAGAGAATGAGAGAAAGAGAATGAGAGAAAGAGAATGAGAGAAAAAGAATGAGAGAAAGAGAATGAGAGAAGAAAAGGAGAAAGACAAAAAACAGGGGAAGGGGAAAAGAGGAAAGGGGGATAAAGAGGAAAAAGAAAAGGGAGAATAGGGGGAGAGGAGGGTCAAGGAAAACATTTAAAGAAGGATGTGCACATTTAGAAACAAGAGTAAGAAAAGGTTGTGTGACAGAGGGGTAATAAAAAAGTGATGGGTAGTGGGTAAGGTGGTAAGGGAGAAGGGGGGGAGGTGGTAAGGGAGAAGGGGGGGAGGTGGTAAGGGAGAAGGGGGGGAGGTGGTAAGAGAGAAGGGGAGGGAGGTGGTAAGAGAGAAGGGGAGGGAGGTGGTAAGGGGGAGAGGGGGAAGGTGGTAAGCGAGGGGGGGAGGTGGTAAGGTGTTCTCTCTTATAGATTTAATGCTAATTAATACAAGACGATTATAATTATTCATAGCAGGTATATTCCCTTTACGGTACACAAAAGGTAGCATAAAATATCACCATTATATTATCACAAACCTGACTTAAAACACCCTCATATTAAATACCACTTACACCCTAACACTTAATGACTACCCTTATTTAAACTGGGTAGATAATCCCTCATACTGACTGACACTGACTGGGCCTGATACACTGACACTGATAAGGTGGGCCCGTGGAGCGAGGTGATGCGAGGTATGAGGGTAAAAAGTAGGCAGACAAGACATTAGCCTGGTGATGAACGGTGCCTTATCTTGGCCAACCCCCTGAATATGTTTAGACTCGATATGACGAGGCCAAGAGGACGGTGGAGAAGGAGAAGAAGGTGGAGGTGGGGGTGATGGTGGTGGAAGTATAGGAGGTGATGGTGGTGGTGGAAGAACTATAGGAGGTGATGGAGAAGATGATGATGGTGGTGGAGGAACTATAAGAGGTGCTGGAGGAATTTTAGAAGATGGTGGTGGAGAAAAAGGTGGGAGAAAAAGCTGGTGGAGTAACTTGACGGTGGTGGAGGAGGCAGAGGAAGGATGAGGTACAGCCCTGGCTGATAGTGGTGGACCAGGGTTCAAGGAGTGTTGGACAGCAATTGAACAGAGTTCGAAAAAGTGAATCTTCTTAACCTCTCTCAACATTAAGAATGGTTTGGAAAATTTACTCATTCGAACTCTGTTCAGTTGTTCTCCAACACTCATTGGACCTTGGTCCACCACTATCAGTCATGGCTGTACAGCAAAAAGCATAAAATAAAGGAAAAATTTGGTGGAGGAAGTAGAGGAAACGATGATATGGAAGATGGGACAAACCGGTAAGTGTTGGAAGAGAAGGTTGAAGAGGGAATCAGTATGAGGAGGAAACAACAGCTGGAGGTGAGTGGCGAAAACTGGCAGAAATGGGACGACAGGCTGAGAGGAGAAGAATTGGAAAGTAAATAAAGAGTGGGGAAAGTAGATAAAGAGTGGTGGAAGTAGATAAAAAGTCCATGGAGGAAGTAGGAATTGGTGATGGTAGGACGTAGAAAAAGTTAAGAAAGGAAGGAGTGAAAAGATAAGGAGGAGGAGGAGGACAAAGAATTATTTATAGTTAGATGGTAGTTTGCGTTTGGAGAGTATTGAGATAAGGAATGAAGGATGCAGAATGTGTGGTGGGAAATATTTGTATTCAGTGACAGAAGGGCCAAGAAGGAAGAGAATAAGATGTGTAATAAATAGGGTGATGGGGCTTTATTATGTAGGTGGTAGACGAAGGGAGGCTGGGGTAGGGTGGAGCACAAGGGGGGGGATGAGCTAAGATTGATAGTGGTTAAAGTGAGGTAAGAAGAGGTGGGATGTGGGGTTGGAGATAAGGGTTAGTGTGAGAAAATAAAAGGGGGAGAAGGGATTGTGTGGGGTTGGAAAGAGAGAATCAGGGAAGGAGAGAGAGAGAACCAGGGAAAGAGAGAGAGAGAGAGCCAGGGAAGGAGAGAGAGAGAGCCAGGGAAGGAGAGAGAGAGAGCCGGGGTAGGAAGGAGAGAGAGAGAGAGCCGGGGTAGGAGGGGGAGAGGGGTGGCCAGGGTCAAGAGTGTAGAAAATATGTCACCCTGTAAATCTCGGTGTGTGTGAGACTCGTGCTGATGGCGGCTGTGTTGTGCTGGGGGGGAAGACGGCAGGAAAGGTAGCAGGCAGACGGTGGCAGTGAGGATGGCAGGCAGACGGTGGCAGTGAGGATGGTAGACAGGAGGCGGTAGTGAGGATGGCAGGCAGAAGGCGGTAGTGAGGATGGCGGACGGCAGGAAGGAAAGCAATGGTGGCAGGAAGCAAGAGGAAATTATAATTGGCAGAGACAAACAGTTGTGTATGTATTGCCTTCCTACACATATGTTATATAGAGTTACACCAACTTCAACAGCATATATAAATCTAAATGTATATGATTTACATACTACAATAATGTATATCCTTATTATTTCCATTACACAAATGGTAAATAGTGAATAATTATACAGTACACATAGGAAAGCTCGGCAAACGACATCGAACTAAATAAGAAAACTACAAGATGGTTACTTCATGTGTCGTGAACGTCTTTTCACTTCACATCCAAACCTCACAGCCTTTGGACACCACAGGCATCTCTTCAACCATAGAGTAACACCTCTCAAAGAACAGAAGAGGAAGTAACGCCAAAATAAAAAAAACGAATCAGAATCAAAGCAAAATGCATAGAATATCCATTTTGCCAGAGTCATGTTCCAGGAACCATCGAAACTTGGGCACAAGATACCGCAAAACTTCCCGGTGCGACAACACAACCACACCGGCCATAACGTCCCTCACACCTCCCCCCCCCCCTTCACCAATCTCCCTTACCTTTGCAGATGTATTCCTAGTCCTTGGCGAGTGATGAGAAATACGACGACAGTTCTGCACTAGGTCAAAGGAATGGTTCTATTGTTACTACACGACTTAAGGGCTTGTCTGCACGATCAGTCAGCACGTATGGTGGCGGAGAATATTTCCTGATCAGTGTTGAGGCATGTGAACTTAGATTAATGCTGAGGAATGATTACCGGAAGCGATGTCAACACTACACGATCACTTCCCACATTTACTTCGTCTGCCCTGGCACCAGACTACCTGCTTAGATGTAGACACTTGTTTATCTCCTTTCTATATTGGCTTTGAAGTACGCTTGTTATTTTAATAGTCTAAAGAGTGCACAAAGGATCAACATATTTCACTTACACAACTCCTCACATGTTTTGCACTTTCATCTCCAATTTTTATCCGTTCCACAGAGATGGCAGGACCCTATACAGTTCAGTCAATTGTAGTTTCAATGATCTAGTCCACTGATTATTTCACTGTGGGTCACTGGTGGTACTTTTCAACACTAATAACAAAGTGTCCATTATTCCTGTCTACATCAGATGGACACACTAATATTCACTCCCCACGCGTCAGTGACTAAGGGTCGATTCCACAGTGGTATTTGTTTGTTAGCTTACCAACTAACCATACTTGTAAGGCTTCATTATTTTCCAAAAGCTGAGTATCCACATTCACAAAAATCTATCAAACAGTTAGATAATGATAATAACTGCATTAAATAATTCAGCAAAAAAGTCATTAATACGGCTAAGATTCTCTCGTTCCCGTGCTAACAAACCAACACCAACCACTGTGGCATCCACCCTAAGACTGAATGAAGGTGTAGGGAGATAAAAGGTTCTTCTGAGGGATCAAGAGATGGTTCAGTGTTTCTGTCTCTACGGTCTGTTTCGGTGCCGTGATCCGAATCCACGCTGTGCAACTGATAATACAGACAAACCCCGAGGGAAGGGCATCAGGATATTGTCGTCAAATTGGAAGTTGCAACCAAGAAATACAACTATTATTAAGTCGGTTTAGTGGTATATATATAGTGTAATAAGAGTCAGTAGCCTCCTATTCGCCTACAAATCCTTACAACCCTTAACCAATCAGAGAGGGAGGAAACCATTCATGCTATCCTCAACTGGGTGAATCACTAAATAAATTCAATGGTTGAAATAATTTGCTATCATTTTGCATATTTTCTCGAGCTGCCGGTTTGTCACACGATAATTAAAAACAAACATCCGATACTCTCCGCTCAGATCCGGAATGAAGGTAAAGGCAAGGAGAATAGTAAGTAGAGAGTGAGAGTTGGAGTAGATAAATAAGTATAGGGAGTTTTAGGAGAAGAAGGTAAATAAGTAGTAAAGGAGAGGAAGTACGAAAAGATAGATATAAATAGGACGACTGAGAGAGAGAGGGAGTGAACAGGGCGGAGGGTGGAGTGGGGGGGGGGGGGGGAATTGTCGAGGCAAGGAAGGAAAGAAGAATAAGGAATAAGGGAGTACAAGGTGGAGGAGGAAAGGGGGGAGCCAGGGGGGAGCCATGAGCCACGACACCGGACTGGTTGGCGGCACTAACGGTGGCTTCTGATTGGTCGTCATCCTCGCGGGGTTCATTTCAAGTGTCTCGTTGGCTCCTGAAGCGTTTCGTTCACGAGCAGATCGAAGCTACCTGTCCCACCCAACCCCTCCCTCCCCACCCAAGCCACCCACCACCACCACCACCAGCAGCAGCAGCGTGTTGAGTCTGCCTGTACCTCCAACCCAACCCAACCCCCACCCCCAATAGGCGAAGCGGCTTGGCAAGGCTTGGTTTGGCTTGGGATTGTCTTGACTTGGCTGGGCTTGGCTTTATGTGGCTAATTAGTTGGTGGATTCCTAGACGTGCTTCAAGGGGTGGGGGGGGGGGAGGGGGGGTTGAGTGGTGGTGGTGGAGACATCACTGATATGACAAGCAGATGGAGAAATGAAGAAATGGACAAACGGGTGGGCAGGCAGGAAAACGGAGAGGGAAGTAGACAGACAGACAGACAGACAAACAGACACGCACACAGGCATACACACACAAGGAGACAGACAGACACAAGACAGCTAGCGCTCTCTCTCTCTCTCTCTCTCTCTCTCTCTCTCTCTCTCTCTCTCTCTCTCTCTCTCTCTCTCTCGTTGACCCGGATTAGGACAAGGACATTTCACCTCGTTAATTTTTCTATTCCGTTTATTTTTACAGTTATCGTCTCCCACTTCCCTCCCTCCTCTCCCTCCCTCTTCTCCCTAACCTCTTTCTTTCCTCTCACCCAACATCCCCACTTTCAATCCCCTCCCACAAACCCCCCTCCCCCCACCCCACCCCATACCACTTCTTTTCTCCTCCCAACACACCCTTTACTACTATTTGTCTCTCCTTCCTCTCTCCTTACACTAAAATATTCTCTCTCTCTCTCTCTCTGGGGAGATATTCATTCTCTACCAGTAACCTTCTAATCAGATCACCCCGTGTGGACCGTAAGGTCTGTTGTGGTCTGTGATTCTATGTAACTCTATGTAACTCTCTCTCTCTCTCTCTTTTTCCTTTACCTCCTAATATTCCTTATCTCCCCCTCACTCAATAACATCTTCTGTGGCTATCTCTAATCTTAACGGTACCTCCATCCCTCTTTCCCTAACCTCCCTCTCTCCCTTTCTTCTTCCCTTTCCATCCCCACTCTGCATCCCCTTTCCTTTCCTTTCCTTTCCCGTCCCCTCACCATTTCTGTTCTCTCCGTGCTTCTGTCGCCCTCTCTTCCTCCCTCCGTCTACTTAACCTTTATCTTCCTTCCCTCCCTTTCTCTCTACCGCTTCCTTCCTTCCCCTCACTACCATCATCATCATCATCATCATTCTTGTCCATTGTTTCACCCCATCATCATTTCTCTCTCTTCCCTTTTTTTCTCTCTACCGTTTCCTTCCCCTCACCATCACCTCTCTATCTCATCCCTTTCTTCCTTCCTGCCCCTTCTCCCTACCGTTTCCTTCCCCTCATCATCACCTCTCTATCTCCCCCCTTCCTTCCCTTCCTATCCCCTTCTTTCTCCCTTCCTCTCTACCTGCCAATTCTGCTCTTTAGATATTCATTCTCCTTAACTGCCCCTCTCCACTGTCTCTCCTCCTGCCTCTCCATCTCTTCTTCTTATTATTATTATTCTCCATGTTATCTATTCATTCTTTACCCCTCCTCTCTACCCTTCGCTACACTATTCCTGTTTCATTCTTATTTCCTCATTCTACATCCTTATTCCTTTTAACCTCCCGATCCTTCAGTTCTTCCTATCTTCTGTCACATATACTTTCTTTCCTCTCATTTCTTTCTGCTTCTCTTCTCTTCTTTTTCCCATTCCTTTTCGTGAACGCTAAGTCTCTTTTCTCTTCCTCCCTTTAGCTCTCTTTTCCTACACAACCTTTCCTACGTCTTAGTCCCCTATCTAATTTGCATAGACTAATTATACCCTCCATTGAATAACAACAACCCTCTTACATTCTCCTCACAGCCCTTAATAGACTTCAACTCGCTTGCCTCCCTATTCACTATTAAACCAACTCCTCCTTCCTCTTTGCAAGCCTTCCTTTTCCTCAACAAACAAACAATCCTTCTCTCTTTTCATCTTTCCCAACACCCATATTCCTAGTCTTATTTCACACCTCACCCACAACCCCTAACACACACTCTCGCTCTCTTTCTCTCTTTTGCCTGTTTCTCCCCCTTTGCTTCCCCCCCTCCAGCCCCCCCCCCCCCAAGGCACCAGCAGGGGGAGGGTGTAGACATTAGTGAGAGCCTGTGAGTACCCCAATGATACTAACCACGAGGACAGCATTTTGATGTCACACGCTCGCTCTTTTCCTCTCTCTCTCTCTCTCTCTCTCTCTCTCTCTCTCTCTCTCTCTCTCTCTCTCTCTCTCTCTCTCTCTCTCTCTCTCTCGCTTCCTTTCTTTCTCTTCTGGTTTTCTTTTAATTTCTCTCTTTCTCCCTCAGTTTACCACCCTTTCCTTCTATCACATACAACCGGGGCACACATACATACATACAACCACACACTGACACACACATGCATACAACCACACACTGACACACACACATGCACATTCACATTCCTATGTATTCACTGTCCTTCAATGTCTCAGAAAAATATGTGTGAATAATATTGTAGCACACACATGCGTTTAGGTGCAAAATTCCACTTAAGCCGCTCACTTATCTAGTACATGCTAACTTTTATATACACACACACAAACACACACAAACACACACACACACACACACACGTTCACAGTAAAACAGAACACAGATAAGTACCCCTCCCGCAAACACACACATATTTTCACACTCAGATTTATACTTACTCTCTTTCTTCCACACTTGCTTGTAACCTCACACCTCTTGGAAAATAGACACCTACTGCATTATTATTCACTCTATATACCTGCCTCCATACCCAATTACGAAAACTCAAATTTATACCTAAAAGATTACCTGTTTAAGACTGCTTTTCAGTTTGGGGCAAATTTTCCGGTTTGCGTTTGTACACACTTCAACTTACGGCAATGCTCTGATTCGTGTGTAAACTTATATGCCTCAAATCGGAAGTATTATGCTCCTACTCTCTCATAAAATTTAGTTTGCACATAAATGCTCAGCTTTTCACATATTTTGACACTGATATACTTACTCATACATATACTCCAACTCATAAAAATGTTCCTATTCATACAAATTCTTATATAACATAATATATATTTCAAACGATTAGGTCAAACGTAAATAATCATGATCCAGTTTACAAAAATGTTGCAATGCACCAATGCGGCAGCTCGAATACATAAAACTTAATTCACTCATACTCCATAATCATGACACACTCACTGAAATACACGTAGAAATACATACCTGTGTTCCATGCTAATATCTCAAGATATAAACATACTCGCTTTTCCCACCCAAGCACAGTGTTATATGCTCGAAAAAAAAAAGCACACATGCTCCAGACCCCTGACTTTTACAGTGGGACTTATGTTCCAACTCACGTCCACACTCCGACAACCACCACGGGCACGAGCTGCTGACACCAACCTCTACAGGCTAAATTATGCAACAAGTTTGAGTGTAAACCTCCAACGCAAACAGGTATATTGTGTGAGGGAGGTGGGGGGGGGGGGGTACGGAGGAGAGGAACAGGGGAGAGAAAGAGGAGGAAAGTGAACAAGAGATTGAGAAGAGGGAAAGAGATCAAGAAAGAGAGATAAACAAACGAGGAACTGAAAAAAAAAAATATATATATATACCCTTCAGGATTATGACGAGCGTAAAGTATAGTAAGAATTATCCCAGACTGTAAGTAAACACGAGACTTAAAGGAGAGTGAATAGTTTTAAATCCTGTCACGCTCTACCACAGTTGCACTCCACCCATTCCACTCTCCACCTATTGCACTCCACCCTAGTCACAGCAGTCCATCTCTGTCACACTTCACCCGTCATATTCCACCCCTGTCACATTCCACATCAGTTACACTCAATCTATAGCACTCCCTACCCCCCCTGTCACACCCAACTTCTATTTCTACCGCTCAAAAATACGATATACAACAGTTATTATAATGACCATATTTACGAGTCGACTATATAAATCCACATCCTCGGAGAATGGTTTAATTGGTGGGGAAGTTCTTTATGCTCATTGTACACTCGACCTTTGATGTCTATATCGACCCGGTTTGTCTTCCTTTCATCCATCCATGCACGCCTTTCCTTCGTCCTCTCCTCTCTCAACACCTCTTCAGTCTCATCACTCCCTATATATATCATAATTATTTTCCCTATTTTCATTATTTTTTCATCTGTCTGTTCTTGTTTTTTTTGTTTTTTTCATCTTCCTCATTTTCTTTGTTCCCATTATTTTGTTTCTCTTTATTTAATCATACTTCGTGACGATTTCCTCTTTCTCGTCTTTATCATACTTTCTCTTCCTCCCCCATACCCTTCCCGTCTCTTATCACTTTTCTTAATTTTTCTTGTCACTTCCTCTTGTCACCTTCTACGCACTTCACACCATACTATATAAGCAGCTTTCCTGTCTTCCCAGCACGTGTTCTCCTTAACCTCTGCTCTCACATCAACCCCTTTTAGTCTCGTCCACTCCCAACCCCATGCACAAACACACCTCTCCCTCTCACTCTCCTTCCTTGTCTCGCCTCCTCTTTGATCCTACTTTCATTTTCACACTCCTTAGTCACCATTCATTTTTATTTAAACTCCATACTTTACGTGTTTTTATGTACTACTATACGTGGCAATTACTCCCTTTCTGACCATCTTTGTTTAATTAAGGGGAAAGTAGTATAGTGTTGGTAAATCTGGAGCAACTAATTCCTTCAAACAATTCTGAGCAACATGCAGGCCACCATTATTATCGTTACTTTGGTCTGTTTCCTGACATACTTTGGAGGAATCAAGGCAGATCAATAACCTAAAGTCTACTATCCCCTTACTTAGATAAATCCTTCCGCATCTCTGTGTTTCCCTTCACAATATAGTTAATCACCTACCATATTTTTCAATCCAAACAGCCCTATATGGAACAGCACTTATGTTTCCTACTGTTTGACAATCCTTGGTAATCTTTTGTAATCCCACTTCAACTCCCATACCGCATCTCTCAGTCCCTCCCATACCGCATCTCTCAGTCCCTCCCATACAGCATCTCTCAGTCCCTCCCATACCGCACCTCAATCCCTCCCATACATCATCTCTCAATCCCTCCCATACCGCACCTCAATCCCTCCCATACCGCACCTCAATCCCTCCCATACCGCACCTCAATCCCTCCCATACCGCACCTCAATCCCTCCCATACCGCACCTCAATCCCTCCCATACCGCACCTCTCAATCCCTCCCATACAGCATATCTCAATCCCTCCCATACAGCACCTCAATCCTTCTGTCGTAACCTTCCCTTGAGCTCTACTCTTCTTTAGCCCGTCCATCTCTTATCCCCTGAAAAAGACCTGTTGTGTCTCCCTTTTTCAACCTTGTTATTCTCTTTCCTTTTCCCATCCTTGGTGTTTTCTCTCCTTTTCTCAATCTTGTATTTTCTCTCTCTTTCTCTACCTTGCTTTCATTTCTCCCTTTTTAATCTTGCCATAATTATTAGTATCTCCATTTATTAACCTTGCTTACAACTTTTTTACCGTTGCTTTATCTCCCCTTTTCAACCTTGCTACATATATATATTCTCTTTCTCAACATTGCTTATCCCCCGTTTTATTTCTGTCCCTGTTCTCAGCGTCACTCAATAACCCCCTCCTTCCCTCTCAACACCTCTTATTAATTAACCCCTTTTTCAACTCCCAATCCCTTATTCATCCCTCCTCCCCTCTCAAACCTCTTCTTCTAAACCCCATTCTCCACCTGTAACCCCACGTCCAAAACACCTGTTCCCTTCTCAGTCCCTTTTACAAAACTCCTTTCCCTCTCATCTCCACTTACCAACCCCCTCCTGCCCTCTGAAGCCTCCTTCTCCTCCTCCTTCTTCACCCAGATCAACTTTATATACCGTATATATATAAGGGAAAGCGTACACACACAGAGAGGATCGGAACCTTTTCATGCACAAAAGCCTCTCGCGGATCCTCCTCTACCCGGCCTTCTGAAACCAACTCCTCCTCATCCGCTTATGGGCTCGGATCCTTGGCTACGGTCTGAGGTGGGAGAGGAAGAGGAGAAGGTTACATGAGGGGTGAGAAGGAAGGGGGGTAGGAGGAAGAGGGGTAGGAGGAAGGGAGATGGAATGGAGATGGAAGGGAGGGGGGGAGACGAGAGGGAGGGAGGGAGGGAGAGGTGAGAAGGTTACATGAAGGGGGAGGAGGAAGGGGAGGGAGGGAGAGAGGGAGATGGAAGAGGGGACAAGGTTACATGTGGGAGAGAGTGGGAGGGAGGGTAAATAGGGGAGGGAGGGAGGGATAGAGGGGAAGCTGCCTTGTGATGTTCCAAAGGGTTTGTGTTTGAACCTTGTGGTGATGGTAGTGGTAGTAGTGTTAGAGGTAGTGGTGGTGTTAGTGGTGGTAGTAGTGGTGATGCTTTATTGCACAGGGTGAGTATTTTTAAAACCTTTCCCTGATATCAGTGGATACACACACACATGTTCACAAACGAATACACACACACGTGTATATAAACGAATACACGCACACATTTTATACATACAAATCAGGGAAAAAATATATATTCACTCTGTGTATGTTGTTGTTATTGTCATTAAAGTGTTTTTTGTTTTTGTTTTTTATAATACTTTCGTTATTGATTAAACTACGGATGTTATATTTTGTTACTTAAAATCATATACTTCTGCTCCTGTTGTTACTGCCTTTATTATTATTATTATTTATCAAGTTCGTAATCTACTTGTGTGTTTACTACCTTATGTCTGCTGTGTTGTTCATGTTTAGTTTCTTTGTTTACTCTTGTGCTGTGTGTTGTCAGGGTGGAAAATGTCAGATGAAGGTAAAGGGAGGTAGGGTTGAGGTAAGTAGGTCAAGAAGGGAAGGAAAGTGAAAGAAGGGAGGTTAAACGGAGGTAGGGTTGAGGTAAGTAGGTCAGGAAGGGAAGGGAAGTGAAAGGAAGGAGGTTAAAGGGAGGGAGGAGAAGTGAAGTATAGGGTTAAGGTAAGAAGGTCAGTCAGGAGTGGAAGAAAGTGGAGGAATGTAGAGGGAATGAGAGAAAAAGAGGGATGATGATGATGATGATAGGAGGATACAGAAAAATAGGAGGAATTGGAATATGGAAATAAACGAAAATCAAGGAGAATATATTAGGAAGAAGGAGAGGAAAACATAAGAAAAGGAAAGGAGAAAGATGAAAGAATATATGAAAGATGAAGGACAGCATAAGGAAAAAGGTGAAAGAGAGAAGCAAAAAGGGGAGGCATATATATATAAAAAAAAGGTGAAAACAGGGAAAAAAAGAAGGAAGCGGAAAAAGGAAGAAAGGAACAAGGATAATGAGAAAGATCAGATAAAGGGAGAAGGTTGCGAAGGTGGAAGAAGGAAAATATAGGAAGAAAGGAAAAAAAGAGGAGAAAGGAGGTGGAAAAAACAGGAAAGACGAGAAAAAAGAAAAAAAGAAAAGGTAAGAGAAACGTCAGAGAAAGACGAGAAAGAAAAGGGAAATCAAAAGATAGATATAAAAGAAAAAGACGGAAGAAAGACGGAGAGGAAAAAAGAGGATGAAGGAAGATAAAATGGAGAGGAGATAAATAATGATGATAAGAGATAGAAAACCAGTTAAGATAATATAGGAATAGCATAAATAAAAGGGTACAGAGACAGAAAGTACAAGATGAGGGAGCATTTTTTTTTTTTTAGTAAATTAAAGAAAAAGGGTTGCCAAAGTGACAAAATATAAAAAGTGAGAATAAATAAGTGAAGAACAGGATAAAAATTAAGAGGTGGAAAGAATCGATATAAACGTAAGTGATTACAGAAAAATTGATGCAAAGACAAAGATAGATAAATAAAGATAAGAAAGATAGAGACATAAATAATTGATAGACATATCGAAATACAGATAGATCGACAGACATCTTGAGAGAGAGAGAGAGAGAGAGAGAGAGAGAGAGAGAGAGAGAGAGAGAGAGAGAGAGAGAGAGAGAGAGAGAGGAACAATCAGTATTCTGCACTCTTAGTTCTCCACTGACCCTGCCAGGCCTCCCCCTAACCCCCCTCCCCCTACCACCCTAACCCCCCTCCCCTACCA
Organism: Petrolisthes manimaculis; assembly: GCA_034508575.1. Classification (NCBI taxonomy): domain Eukaryota; kingdom Metazoa; phylum Arthropoda; class Malacostraca; order Decapoda; family Porcellanidae; genus Petrolisthes; species Petrolisthes manimaculis. Next base: position 730 of record JAWZYT010002814.1, on the reverse strand, counting down.
CCCTAACCCCCCTCCCCTACCACCCTCCTAACTACCCTCCCCCGTCTTCTCTCTCTCTCTCTCTCTCTCTCTCTCTCTCTCTCTCTCTCTCTCTCTCTCTCTCTCTCTTTCTCTCTCTCTCAATCGTCTATTCTCCTTTTTTGCACTTCCTATATGTCTTCTTTCTTATTCCTCTTTTCTCCACTTACTCTATTTTTTCTTTTCGCTATTTGCCTTATTCTTCTCATTTATATATTATTTCCTTGTCTTTTCTCCTATTTCTTCTTCGTTTGTTCCCTATCCCTCTTCCCCTTCTCCCTCCCTGCCTCCATCTTCCCCCTCCTCTCCTCCCTGTCCCTCTTCCCCCTCCTCTCCTCCCTATCCCTCTTCCCCTTCTCCCTCCCTGCCTCCATCTTCCCCCTCCTCTCCTCCCTGCCTCCCTTCCCCCTCCTCTCCTCCCTGACTCATTTCCCCCCTCCTCTCCTCCCTGCCTCCATCTTCCCCCTTCTCCCTCCTCCCCCTCCTCTCCTCCCTGTCCCTCTTCCCCCTCCTCTCCTCCCTGACTCCCTTCCCCCCTCCTCTCCTCCCTGTCCCTCTTCCCCTCCTCTCCTCCCTTCCCCTTCCTCTCCTCCCTGTCCCTCTTCCCCCTCCTCTCTTCTCTTGCATTCCCCACACACCGACCTCATTACTGGTGGATAGTGGGGGAAGGGAAGACAACAAAGGGAAAGGATGGGAAGGGACGTGAAGGAAG
>JAWZYT010002813.1:167500-175171 GCA_034508575.1 Petrolisthes manimaculis | reverse complement strand
ATATAAAATTTTGTTACGTATGAAAAAAAAAATTATATTATTTTTTTAATACCGATATATATATGAAGCGAGAGAGAGAGAGAGAGAGAGAGAGAGAGAGAGAGAGAGAGAGAGAGAGAGAGAGAGAATGAAAGAAGTGAAAGGAGTGAAAGAGAGAGAGAGAAAGTGAAAGAGTGAGTGAGTGAGAGGTTCAGTCAGTCAGCTGAGTCTCTCTCTATCTCTATCTCTCTCTCTCTGCTGGAATTCGACCTTGCCTCTCTCTCTCTCTCTCTCTCTCTCTCTCTCTCTCTCTCTCTCTCTCTTTGCTAGGATCCGACCTTGCCTCTCTCTCAATAACAGTAACATCAAGTAACACTCACCAAAGTCACTATCAGTAACACCAAGCAAATAACAGAAATAGTAACAGTAACACCAAGCAAATAACAGAAATAGTAACACCAGTATCAGTAAGTAACACCAAGTAACACTAAGTAACACCAGGTAACATCAAGTAACACCAAGTAACACCAGGTAACACCAGGTAACACTAAGTAATACCCAAGTAACACCAGGTAACATCAAGTAACACTCACCAAAATCACTGTCACACACGTGTTGCTGTGGATGACGTAAGAGACAGGAACAATGGTGTTGTGGGTGGTATGAGTACTAACAATACCACCACCACTATACCCACACACCATACACCATACACACCACCACCACCACGCCCACACGTCCACCACCACGCCCATTACACACACACACACACACGCACACCTGAAAGAGTAAAAATGGGGTGTGGGTTATTTGAAAAAAAAAATAATAATAATAATAATAGTAGTATTTTTAGTTCTTTGCACTTACTACTACCGGTACTTAAAATAATAATAATAATAGTATTTGTAGTTATTTTGAACTTACTACTACTACTACTACTAATAATAATAATAATAATAATAATCAACCCAAATTTACCCACCAACTCGGAAGGTGAAAAAATTGAGGATGAAATGAATAACAGCTGCACTACTGTAATAAACCAACCTCCTCTAGCTAGTGTTACACGGGATATCAACACACACACACACACACACACACACACACACTCATGCACACACACACATACACTCTCTCACTCATGCACACACACACATACACTCTCTCACTTATGCACACACACACATACACTCTCTCACTCATGCACACACACACTTCTCTCTCATGCTAACACACATACAGTCCATCTCTCTCTCTCTCTCTCTCTCATGCTAACACACATACACACACACTTCTCTCTCTCTCTCTCTCTCTCACACACACACAAACACACACACACACAGTCAAGAGTATATCACAGCTTGCACTTTATATAATAGACTCTCTCTCTCTCTCTCTCTCTCTCTCTCTCTCTCCTCTCTCTCTCTCTCTAAACAATTTTGGCACGTTAATTAAAGTAAGATGCTCTAGGTTGGTGAACTGAAGGTCTCTTGATTCCTCCAAACTATACCAGGCAACAGAAGCCATTTAATATAATAATAAAGCCTTACAAGTGTGGTTGGTTGGGAAGCTAACAAACTAATACCACTGTGGAATCAACCCTAATAATTATAATGAAGCCTTACAAGTGTGGTTGGTTGGGAAGCTAACAAACCAATACCACTGTGGAATCAACCCCAAAATAATGAAGCCTTACAAGTGTGGTTGGTTGGGAAGCTAACAAACCAATACCACTGTGGAATCAACCCCAAAATAATGAAGCCTTACAAGTGTGGTTGGTTGGGAAGCTAACAAACCAATACCACTGTGGAATCAACCCCAAAATAATGAAGCCTTACAAGTGTGGTTGGTTGGGAAGCTAACAAACCAATACCACTGTGGAATCAACCCCAAAATAATGAAGCCTTACAAGTGTGGTTGGTTGGGAAGCTAACAAACCAATACCACTGTGGAATCAACCCCAACAGAGTGAAAAAGTGTGTTTGTTATTGTTCTCACGTCGATGGATCACTTTTTATTTATCAACTTTTTTACGGGGAGGAAATTGGGGACGAAAAAGGAATTGATGAGACAACAGCTGCATGGCGAGAGAGAGAGAGAGAGAGAGAGAGAGAGAGAGAGAGAGAGAGAGAGAGAAGCGTGGGAGGGAGGAAAGCTGTCAGGAATGGTTGCCACTAATAATAATAATAATAATAATAATAATAATAGACTACTACTACTAGTTTTAAATCTATCAAATGAGAGAGAGAGAGAGTATTCAAACACACAATCACGGAGTAGTTAATGAAAGTATTCAAACACACACACATACACGATAAGAGAGAGAGAGAGAGAGAGAGAGAGAGAGAGAGAGAGATTCAAATACACGTGCCACACGATAAGATAAAATATTCAAACACACATACTCACGGAGAGAGAGAGAGAGAGAGAGAGAGAGAGAGAGAGAGAGAGAGAGAGAGAGAGAGAGAGAGAGAGATTTAAGTTACCTACACATACACATAATATTAGGCTATAATCGACCCTAAGTGCTGATTCCACAGTGGTTGGTTTGCACGCACCCGAACGAAAGAAACTGAATTGTGTGAATGGCTCAATGATAACTACCTGACAGTGTGGTTGGTTGGGGAGCATCCTAACAAACTATGGTACGGTAATAATGGAACTACCTGACAGTGTGGTTGGTTGGGGAGCATCCTAACAAACTATGGTAATAATGGAACTACCTGACAGTGTGGTTGGTTGGGGAGCATCCTAACAAACTATGGTAATAATGGAACTACCTGATAGTGTGGTTGGTTGGGGAGCATTCTAACAAACTATCGTGACAAGTGTGGTTGGTTGGGGAGCATCACAACAATCCAAAACCACTGTGGAATCAACCCTAAATGATTTCAAGGTCTCACACTCTTCTCTCTCTCTCTCTCTCTCTCTCTCACACAAACTCTCTCTCTCTCTCTCCATGTGTTGGTGGTGGTAAAACTGGAGCAAATTATTCCTCCAAACTATTCCCAGCAATAACAGAAGACCATTATTTGTTCATATGGTCCTGTTTCCTGGCATACTTTGGAGGAATCAAGGCACTCCAATGTAACAAGAAAATAATTATAACCTTAATTAATGTTACGGTATACTTTTGTCACATTGGGTTGATTCCAAAGTGGTATTTGTTTGTTAGCTTCCCAACCAACCACACTTGTAAGGCTTCATTATATATTTTCCCAAATTCCACGTTCACAAAAATCTATCCAACAGTTAGATAATAATGATCATTGTATAGTTTATTTAATCATCAAATTCTTTAATTTATCAAAATACAAACATTGCCTTCAATATTCTTTAATAAATTTATGGTCCCTGTGATGTAAAATGTTAAATAGGTATAATTATAATGATTGTAGAAAACCCGTACGCAAAAAAGGCAATTCCTTCAATATTTACCTTATTTTCTTCCCTACAGAAACCTAAAAAAAAAAAAAAAAAAAAAAACACAATTAAATACTCACTTGTTTTTATTATTACCGGTATTACTATTATTATTCCTAGAGATAATGAAGGTAGAAAAACCGTACGCAATACCTGGAATTCTTTCAATATATTTACCAAAAAATAAAATAAAAACACACACACACACACACTGAAATACTCACTTTTTATTATTATTATTCCCAGAGAGTTCACTAACCAATATAATAGTTCGTTAACACACCAACAACAACAACAACAGTAAAATTGAAGGTCTTTACTGCAACTCTCTCCTCTACACACACACACACGCACACACCAAATGTTTCTTTAATGAAGCACTATGTGATGTTTACACTTCTTCATGTATGTATGTATGTATGTGTGTGTATATGTCACTGAGTGTGGAGCTATTAACTTTACACTTTCCGTGGGTACTGACAGACTATGTGTCAGTATGTTTGTCAGATATAAACAAGTACTGGTACTCGTAGTAGATGAAGTAACTTTAGATATTCACACGACTAAACACATCCCACAGATATGAGAAACACATCCTTCTCTTACACTGTCGCTACACCTACTGGTATCAGACTTCAGTCTCAGACTGTCTCTGACAGTCTCTCACTCTCAGGCAACTCCAGGCCTTTCATGAACTCCGAAAATATTACCCTAGAAGTGAGCCAGTTTTACCCTATATTACTTTAATATTACTATATTACTTAGTATATTACTAAGTAATTATTATATTACTAAGTATATTACTAAGTAATTATTATATTACTAAGTATATTAGTAAGTGATTTCCGATAGATTTTAACGTGTATAAAAAATGTTTTGCCCTACAATTACCCCAGATTAGGCATTACCCTAAATACTACCGTAAAGACAGTCTGATTACTCTAGTTTGGGGTATTTTACCTTAAAATGGAAGCACTGGGTCACAACTCTCTCGTTTCAGCTCAGTGGTGGTTGGTTAAAACTTGTGGGTTGGCAACTTGGCAGAATGGCAGGACTATAAGGCTATATAGGTTAGGAGTTAAAGGAGTAGTATACATACCAACCAACACACAACTACCAGTCTGTCCCAAACGTTATAAAGTGATAGTGTGTGTGTATGTGTGTAGAAGTGTATGTACTGTACGTGTGTGTGTGTGAAGTGTACGTATGTTTGTGAAGTGTACGTACGTGTGTATGTGGAGAAGTTTAGGTGTGTGACTGTGTGTATATGGAGAAATATCTGTGTGTGTGTGTATGTGTTTTGTTGTGTCTGTGGAGAAGTGTAGGCTAAGTGTGTGTATGTGTGTAGAAATATCTGTGTGTGTGTGTGTGTGTGTGTGTGTGTGTTGTCCTACTCACCACCACTTTGCAATATAATGTAACCTAGTTAGGCTATAGCCTCTATGCTCTGCTGGATTCCACATACACACATACACACACAAACTTCTCCACATACACTTCTCTACATACACACATAAACTTCTCCACATACACACATACAGACACGTAAACTTCACATACACACATAAATTACTCCACATACACACATACAGACACGTAAACTTCACATACACACACGTAAACTTCTTCACATACACACACGTAAACTTCTTCACATACACACACGTTGAGTCCCTTCGCAACAAGCAATTGCAAGTAAATTTGTCTGCTTGCCCTCTCTCTCTCTTGCAAGTAAATTTATCTGCTATCTCTCTCTCAAGTAAATTTGTCTGTTCGCTCTCTCTCTCTCTCTCTCTCTCTCTCAACAGCGAAGCAATTTCACGTTTTAAGCATTTTAATATGGCGTTAGAAGAGAGAGAGAGAGAGAGAGAGAGAGAGAGAGAGAGAGAGAGTGTTACCGAAACGTCTTATTCCAAGAACGCGAAATGGTTTACAAAATTAATGATGTCCAGGTGTGTGTGTGTGTGTGTATGTGTGTGTGTGTGTAGTACGTATATGTATGTGAAGTTTATGTGTGTGTGTGTGGAGAAGTTTGTGTGTGTGTTTGGGAAGTTTATGTGTGTGTGTGTGTGTGTGTGTGTGTGTGTGTGTACAATTCGTTACCAGTGACGTGATTTCAAGATTTTTTTTTCCTCTCCAGTCAAGAGAACGTAAAATTAATGATGACACAGACTAATTATTTTGGTATTTATATGCAAATCTCTCTCTCTCTCTCTCTCTCTCTCTCTCTCTCTCTCTCTCTCTCTCTCTCTCTCTCTCATATATATATATATATATATATTTTAGATAAGATAGGTTAGGTTAGGTTAGGTTAGGCTAAGGTGTTGTAAGTTAGGTTAGGTTAAGTTTGGTTATGTTATGTTAGGTTAGGTTAGGCTAGGGTATTGTAAGTTAAGTTAGGTTAAGTTAAGTTAGGTTAAGTTAGGTTAGGTTAGTATAGGTTAGGTTAGGTTAAGTTAGTTTAGGTTAGGTTTGGTTAGGTTAAGTTAGTTTAGGTTAGGTTTGGTTAGGTTAAGTTAGGTTACATAATGGGTACATGGAATTACATAATGGGTACAAGGAATGGTGTGGGAGGAGATAATAATGTATTCATGCTCACAATTAATCTCTCTCTCTCTCTCTTGGCATTTAACACTATATATTTATGGTTTACAAATAATCTCTCTCTCTCTCTCCTTTCATTTAATTACCTGCCTGCCTCCCTATCTATCAATCTTTTTATCTATTTGTCTTTCTATCTACCTACATATCTATCAATCTATATATCTATTTGTATATTTATCTATCTATTATATATATAAATAAATATCACGAAAGAGAGAAGCAAGGAGAGGAAAGAAAAAAGGAAGAAAGGAGGGAGGGAAGGAAGGAAAGACCATGCAGGAAAAAAGCAAGGAAAGAAAGGAAGCAATGGAAGGAAAGAAGGAAAGGAAGGAGAGAAGGAAGGAAAGGAAAGAAGCAAGGGAAGGAAGGATAGAAGGAATTTTGTTTATTTTCATAATGCCTGACGTCACAGGAAAGAGAGAGAGATTGTTTATATCACAACTCTCTCATCTTTCAACCTTCCCTTCTGCTTGTTATATATATATATTTATTTATTTATTTATTTATTTATTTATTTACATACACCGTCAGTGAATCTCGTCGTGTCTGTACCAAAACAAACCACTTTTATCTATCTTAATAAAACATGATTTGTATGGGGATTGGGAATGGGGCATATCTCGAAAACGGGGCATTTGAGGAAGAAAAGACATAGAAGAAAAGTGTCTTAGAATGGTCTAAAATAGTGGGTTGGAGAGCCATCTGGTGTTTTGGTCATGAAGCAATGTAGACGGAAACATGTGGTTCGAAACTGTTTCTATTTACTCGAGACTTGTGAGTGATCAACTCTTATACGTGAGCTATAATAGTGTGGCTCTTTGAACGAAATTATTTATGTATGTTGAGTAAATTTTTGACATTAACGTACACTCTGACATTATTCGAACAATAAGACATTCGCTGTATAATTATTAACGTTAATATGTATGTGGCAGGTGTGTATGCATAGATGTACAGCATGTATGGGGAGAGTGTGTATGTATGTATGTATATATGGATGTTATTTAATATAAACTCGCAATCCAAAATTTGTATCCAAGTCTAGTTGAAGTTTCGAATCATTTGACGTATTAATTTATATGAAGACACTGTTTGACAACTTATAAATTGGTTTTATAAATTGGTTGTAGGGATTATTATACGGCTTAGAAAACACTGCTAATGAACCACAATAAATGAGAACTTAAAACACTCGGCGACTAAAAATATAAAGGAGTTAAATTCAGTTAATCGTGGGAGACAATACTTCCCCTACACCTCTGTAATTTAAACTGACCAATAGGATTTTTTTTCTAGGGACTAGGGAGGGAGAGTGGAGGGTTGGGGGGGGGGGGGTAGTAGGGAACGTTGCCAAGAAGTATTTTCATTATATAATATACTATAGTTTGTTATATAATAATTATAATTATATGTATGTATTTTATAATCTCTCTCCTTCCTATTCATCAATTTTTTTTTATATATTATACTCTTCAATAAACACTAACCTATAATATATATAGTCTTTGTTACTACAACTACTACTATTACTACTACTACTATTATTATCATCATTATTATTATGACTACTTACTAATACTATTAAGGCCTATTATTATTTTTATTATTATTATTATTATTATTATGTAAAGTGATAGTGTATGTGTGTGTGTGTGTGTAATGCAT
>JAWZYT010002813.1:115000-160000 GCA_034508575.1 Petrolisthes manimaculis | reverse complement strand
ATACATTTTCTGGCAACTGAGGGTAATCATTTTCATCCCTTCATGGCGATCTAAATGTTGTTAATTAAATCTTGCCATCCAACAACATCAACCAAATTAATCATCAGGTTCTTCAGAAATTGGAAACTTAGTGCGAGGTTGTGGTGGAGATGACCGACTCCTCTTGTGACTAACCTGACCACCAGTACTACTCGATTTAATCTTTTTGACGACTTTTTTGTCCGTCTCTTTATCTGTCTTGTTTGAGGCCTGGGATTTGTCGTCTGCCTTCTTCATCGGTAGTCCATGGTATCTCAAAAGTTTGTTGTGATGATGGAAGAGTTTTTTGTCCTTTCTAACCAAACCTTGAGCCATTCTTTTTTCTTGTTGGGTAGCGTGTTCGAGAAGTCTGAAGGGAACAGGTGCTTGATCATCTTCGCCTACCTTCTGTGCTTCAGTAATCATTTCTTTGGCCAGTAATTTGACTTTACTCCATTTATCCGTTTCTCTCTTTAGGATGGCTTCGATGTAAGTCTAAATTCTCCTCTTCACATCTTTTACTTGTGAACTGAGTTGGGTTTGGTGGTTCCCGGTTCCTGTTGGTTTATTATCGAGTTTTTTGGTCGTGGATTTGATTGGTTCTTCTGCACTGCTGTCTTGGTCGTTCCTTCCTTTACCTTTCTTCACGTCTCTCCTCTTCTTCTCCTTTACACCCCACTTCCTGGTACCCCAGCTGTCCAGTTTAAATTCCTCTGCAGGGCTTTCTTCCTTAGCCTTCTTCATTTTCTTTGTCTTGTGTTTGATATTCTTGTCTTTCAGTCCATCATTACCCCATTTCCTCTTACCCCAGCTCTGTACTTCACTCCCAGTAACAGAATAATTAGATTCCATGCCATAGAGTCTACACCTAATGATAATAATAATGGTAATGATACACCTTCACCTATTGACCATCACACAGTTGTAGTCAATCTGGAATAAAGACAAATTGTGTAGCAAACTGGAAGATGTTTGAGAGGTGAGGAAAGGGTAGTCAAGATGTGTATGTTACTAAGTATAGTTTGAGAGGTGAAGAAAGGGTAGTTAAGATGTATGGATGGATATACAATATGTATGTATAGTGGTACTGAGTTGAGTTTTGGAGCTGGACATTTGTTTATATATATATAAATAAACAATAAAATTTTCATATCAACTTTTTTTTATTATAAAATTACAATACAGTAGCAGATCACATACAATAGTGTGCAAAATACAGTATAATATTGTTGTTGCTACAGTAAAATATTCAAATAGCATCTCTGTAAAATTACTAACATCAAAAACCTTGCATTGCATTACTTAATATTTCTAAGAGTTTTATCACAACTGCTAAAATTTGGTGCCGATACTTTAGGAACCCTGTGATGTCGTCAGAAAATTGGAGGTAAACGAATCCTTCAAATATTGCCATGAAACACACACACAGTCTTTATACATACACATACAGTCTTTACACACACACACACACACACACACACACACACACACACACACATACAGTCTTTATACATACACATACACACACACACACCTATATAGAAGGAGCTTGTTTGTTTCATGGCATGGTCAGGAGGAATCAGAAGCCTCCAATTTTCATACACAATTACAGGGTGCTTCAAAAATACTACAAACATTCATTATCAACAAACAGACACAGATACATTTCATGCCAGTACTTATGTGTGCAGTTTGACCAAGATAAAGGCGTCAAAATAAAAAATATATATAAATAGGTAAATAAATCCTTAAAAAAATATATAAATAGGTAAATAAATCCTTAAAAAAATATATAAATAGGTAAATAAATCCTTAAAAAAATATATAAATAGGTAAATAAATCCTTAAATAACTAAATAAATATATAAATAGGTAAATAAATCCTTAAATAAATAAATAAATCCTTAAATAACTAAATAAATCCTATCTATCCCCCCATTACAAGGCTTTAGGGGACCAGTATAAAATTATATCATAAAAATAACAACAGATTATTCATGTGAGAATTATAATTATAGTTCATTGACTAGATTGTATGAGATTATGTAAGTTTGTTTATTGACCATTATCATTATTACGTACTATTTTTATTCTTTATTATTACCGGTATTTTTTTTATTATTACAGTATTACCGGTATTTTTATTATTATTATTACAGGCATTTTTATTATTATTATTACTGGTATTTTTATTATTATTATTACTGGTATTTTTATTATTATTATTACTGGTATCTTTTTATTATTATTATTATTATTATTACCGGTATTTTTTTTATTATTATTATTATTATTATTATTATTAAAGGGGCAATTTTCACTGGGTCCAGTTCACTAGGGTTTAAATGGCTAATACAGTACTAATAAAGATCAGTAGCCATTAATACCAAACTTTTCAACTCTCAGATTAACATAAATACTGTTGCTTGGATTAGTTTGGAGGAATCAATTTGCTCCAGATTTACCAACACAAAATTTCCCCCTCAAATAATTAACGTGAAATTCGACGACATTAATATCATGAGATCGTTAATTTATAATTGGACGGATAGAAGTGTTTAAGGGGTTAGGTAGTACACTGTTGGGAAATATGGAGCAAATGATTCCTCCAAACTAGTCCAGGCAACAGGATACCATTATTTTTTTTTTCGTCTGGATCTGTTTCTTGACATATTTTGGAGGAATCAAGGCATTCCACTCTTTCAAAAGTATACTATTACCCTTAACCACAAACTTAATATAGCACCATAGTGTACAAAAGTCAATTATTTGTGCATTATTATTAATCACTTAAATATTAAAAACAAATAAATAAATACCTTACTTTACCAACTCACATAATATAAAACCCTATAAAAAATAACATCGTAACAAAATATAAATATAAATTGAGTGAAGGCAGTATTTTTTTTTTTTTAATAACTACTGTATAATATTATTTGACATATGAAAGGAATGTTATGGCGGTAATACACTTTTGGTACAGTTGGCCACACGTGAAGCTGGTACGCCTCGTTACTTGTGAGGTGGCTACAACAGGAAGGAAAGTGAGTAAAAGTTATAGTTTGTTGACAAGCAGACAGTAATAATATTTTACTGTCTGTCTATCTGTCTGTCAACAAACTACATATTTTTTCACTTCCCTTCCTGTTAATATTATTTTGGTATTATTTCCTGTTGTATGAAAGTAAATAAAAGTTATAGTTTGTTGACAAGCAAACAGTAATAATATTTTACTGTCTGTCTGTCTGTCTGTCAACAAACTACATCTTTTTTTTCCCTTTCCTTTCTTTTGTATCCAAGCAACTCACAAGTAAAGAGCCGTACCAGCTTCATGTGGTACACTGGAGTGCCTTGATTCCTCCAATGTATGCCAGTAAACAACAGCAACACAGGAGAACAAAACCAATAATGGTGTTCTGTTGCCTGGACTAGTTTGGAGGAATCATTTGCTCCAGATTTACCATAAGTGTATTTATTACCCCCATCAAGTGCCATAATCTATTGAAACATTGATCTTTGAGTGTTATTATGCATTTGTGAATAGATTGTTTTAGTTTGATGAGCCTCCCATTATTTTACACCATGTACAGTCGGCAAAAAAAAAGTTTGGTTACCACTCCTACGTTAATTATAACCTGGGTACGTCCGGTAGTGTTGGTACTCCACTGACTGGGCAGCTGTTGGTACTCGTGTCATCCAGGACATGCTGGACGGGAATTGTCATTGTCCCGGCAGTGACATTTTTTATATCAAAAGTTTAGCTGATTTTAAATTAAATTTTGAGTGTTAAAGAACTTTTGCCATTTAACTATTCATTATTAAACATAAGAAAATACGTTTGAGTGGTTTAGAACAAAATCAACCCTGAAATACCCCGAAAATATAGCACTGCCTGAAAGGACGTCATTCCCACTTGGCTGCCCATGACACACTGAGGGGCATTGGCCAGGGGCACAGACTTATAGAGGCTGGAGGGTGGTGGAGGTACCACACTCAACAGTCAGGTGTACCAACATTACATCACACTGTTTTAGGGATGCTAACGAAACTTTTTTTGCCAAGTGTACAATGTTTACTGGCGAGTGCGTTATTAGTTTTAGTGATTAAAGTGACAATGGTGTTCAAGTGAGGAAAGTGTGAGTACAGAACACCTTTTATCTAATACATACAATGAGAACACTTAATTATTGTTTTTGTTGTTTGTTTTTGTTATGGTGCATTATATTTATGGCCACTATTTAGTCACACACATTATTTGCTTTTTGTTTTCATATATATAGTGGAAATAACATGTTTTTCTCTATTCCCTCCCTCCCTCATTTTCCTCCTTTCCCTCCCTCCCTTGCTCTCTCCACCTCTCTCTCATATTTTCCTTCTTTCCTCCCCTCCCTTACTCTCATATTTCCCTCCTTTCCATCTCTCTCTCTCTCTCTCTCATATTTTCCTCCTTTCCCCCTCTCTCTCTCTCATATTTTCCTCCTTTCCCTCCCTCTGTCTCTCCCTACCCAACCTCCCTTACACATCCCACCACTCAAGAGAGATGTAACAGCAGCCTCCCTTACACATCCCACAGCAGCTTCTCTTACACATCCCACAGCTTAGAGTGACGTAACAGCAGGACAGGCAAGGAAAGCAGACACCTGACCGGCCCCCTCCGACGTCTCAGGAGTGACATAGACCAGAGGCGGTGATGATGATGTCTGTCCAATATTCTTCTCGTGGGCAATGAGAGTACAAGCCTGGGATACACCTGGACCCACACATAGTAAAGCCACCACTGTCATCCCTGTGTTACTCAGTCCACTCCACACCTCACCCAGGATTCTCTTGGCATCCGGCTCATCCAGTTTCACTTCACGACTCAGTTGGATCTCCACGTCAGGCTGTTTGGGAGTAACACACACAACACTGATAAACCCCGGGAAAACATCAATAACAACAACAACACTGATAAACACGCTCTATATAAATATTATACCATATTATTTATTAGTATATACAGTATATATATTTGTATTTGCCAAGTCACAATGGTGGCCAACCAATAAAATGGATTATTCTCACTGAAATAAACACACTTATTAAAGATTGTACAGTATTAAACTTTCACACACACACACACACACACACCCAGCACTTACCACACGTGAGGTGAGTGCTTCAATGAACTGATGGGCAGTTTGATGGTGTTGTGGATGAGGAAGAATCAACACCAGAGTGGCATTATGTCCAGAGGTTAGAGCAGGACGACCCAAAGTGTACGGTACCATACTACCTTGGGGACTTACACTCACACCAACACTGTATACGGAATAATAAACACATGAAGAATTAGATACCACACAACCCTCGGGACTTATACTTACACCAACACTGTATACGGAATAATAAATACACACAGAGAGAATTAGATACCTCACTACCCTCGGGACTTATACTCACACCAACACTGTATACGGAATAATAAATACACACAGAGAGAATTAGATACCTCACTACCCTCGGGACTTATACTCACACCAACACTGTATACGGAATAATAAACACAAGGAGAATTAGATGGCAGAACAGAGTGGAAGTGTATGTGAGAGAGAGAGAGAGAGAGAGAGAGAATTAGGTACCATATTTCCCTGAGAACTTACACTCACACCAACACAGAGAATTAGATGGCAGAACAGAGTGGAAGAGTAGGCTATGTGAGAGAGAGAGAAGGAGGTGTGAGAGGGGGAAGGGGAGGGGGGGGGGGATGGATCAAGTGAGGAGGGAGTGCTGGAACAGGGAAAACTGGAGACTCTTCTGCCATGGCCATAGATAGATAGATAATTTATTAATGCACCGACATTGATCTGTTCCACACACCTGCCTTCTAACAGCAGATAATTATGTTAAGTAGACCTATTATTATTGAAACTGCATTGGATAAAATTTAGATGCACATACACACACACACTTGCACATACACAAATGCACACATACACAACACACACACTTGCACATACATTACACAAAACACACACACCCTCACCCTCACACATACACACACCTAAAATAAAACTATACAAACACGGACTGCCTCACCTACTAAATTCACCATCTTGAGGGAGAGTAAAGGCGTGTGTTAGATGAGAGGTAAGGATAGTCCAGTTAGTCTCACCATCAACAGGAGTAAAATCATAAACATCAGCCCACTTGTTGTTAAAGACGCTCAGTCCGGCACTCTCAAACTGATCTGTAAAAGAGTGTGTGTTCAGAATTTTTTTTTTTATTGGTTTTTGTTCTGTTGCCTGGAATATATTTTGGAGTACCTAATATTTCGGTTTTCGTTTTGTTGCCTGGAATAGTTTGGAGGATTCAGTTGCTCCTGATTTACCAACACAAAATTTCCCCCTTCATTTTATATTATTTTTGTTTATCTGGTTTTGTTTCCTGGCATATTTTGGAGGAATCATGGCATTCCAATGTAACAAAAGAGAGAGAGAGAGAGAGAGAAATTCACCCTATCCTTCTAATCTTCCTTTCACATATAAATTAATTGTTTATCTATTATTTACAATTATATCTATTTCAATATCATTATAATTCTCTCTCTCTCTCTCTCTCTCTCTCTCACACATACACAAACTAGCAAAACACACATACAAAATCTCTCTCTCTCTCACACACACACAAACTAGCAAAACACACATACAAAATCTCTCTCTCACACACACACAAACTACCAAAACGCATATACAAAATATCTCTCACACACACACACAATCTCTCTCTCTCTCTCTCACACACACACACACACAGACATAATTTCTCACCCAGGAGTTGAGGATAGGAAGCCTGAAGACAACCCACTCTAATCTTGGTGGAGGCTTCAATAACCGGCTGAGTTTGACACAACAACAGTAGGTCCAGCTTGTTACAGTCTCGTGTTCTCAGTTGACCACATGCTGCTGCTAACACACAACCCTCACAGTCTCTCAGGAACACACTGTAAAGAAAGAGAGTAGGTGGTGAGGTTAGATATCAACCAACTAACCATCCAGCCAACCACACAACCAACCAACCAACTACACAACCACACAACCTTCAGTCTCAACCAACCAACTAAACACACAACCAACCATCCAACCACACAACCATACATTCAATCACACAACCCTCACAGTCTCTCAGGAACACACTGCAAAATATAAAGAGGTTCGGTGGTGAATATAGGTGGGGTGAGGTTAGGTTTGGTTAGATATCAACCAACTAACCATCTAACTACACAACCAACCAATCAATCTGTTAACCACACATTCAACCAACAATCCATCCAACCACATAACAAACCAACCAACCATCCAACTACCCAACCAACCATCCTACCACACATTCAACAACCCACCCACTACTCAACCAACCAATCAACCACACACACAACCAACCTTCCAGTGGTAGGACCGACAAAGATGGTACAACCGGAGCAGTCGTCAATGGTGATGGTATTGATGTGGTCAAGGAGATAAATACAAGAGTCCCTGCAATTCTGGACAATAAACTGTTGTCCTGCTATGGTGCCTGGGAGTCGACCTGCCTCTCCTCCGTGTAAGTTCTCTATGGTGAAGTCGGCGGGGTTCACTCTCTCCTTCTTGTCCCTGGTCCAATGTAAATAATTGAATTGATTTTAGAATGATTTAGGGTTAAGGGTCAATTTTAATTAATTCGATTGATTTTAGAATGATTTAGGGTTAAGGGTCAATTTTAATTAATTCGATTGATTTTAGGATGATTTAGGGATGATAAGGGTCGATTTAGGGATGATAAGGGTCGATTTAGGGATGATAAGGGTTGATTTAGGGATGATAAGGGTCGATTTAGGGATGATAAGGGTCGATTTAGGGATAAGGGTTGATTTAGGGATGATAAGGGTCGATTTAGGTTGGGTTCACTCTCTCCTTCTTGTCCCTGGCCGAATGTAAATAATTGAATTGATTTTAGATTGATTTAGGGATAAGGGAAGTTCAATGAGGAATATAATGGACTGATTGACTGAGGGAAAAAAAGAACACTGACACCAATAGCTATAATAGGCCTGTAAGACCCTGTAGATATGGTATGTATAATGAGAGAAGGTTATAGAGAGATTCAATGAGGAATGAAATTGACTCCCCCTCCACAAATTAATGGAAATCTCCCAACACACCTATTTTTTACCTAATTAAGTACTGTACAATTGGCCACACATGAATCTGGAACGCTACTTATGAGATGCCTACAACGGGAAGGAAAGTGAGCTGCAGAATTACCCAAAGTTTATATTAAGAGAAATAATGGTGTCTTTTCATTGCTTGGAATAGTTTGGAGGAATCAGTTATTTCAGATTTACCCAAAGTTCCCTTTAATTAAGAGAAATAATGGTGTTTTTTCATTACTCCAGAATTACCCAAAGTTTACACTACCCCCCATTTATTTAAAAAAAAATAATGGTCTTTTCATTACTCCAGAATTACCCAGTTTACATTTAATTAAAAAGAATTATGTGTTTTTTCATTACTACAGAATTACCCAAAGTTTACACTACCCCCCCCCCCTTTAATTAAAAATATATAATGTTTTTTTTTTTCAAATCCATTTACCATGAGTATGTTTTGGCCGGTTCAACAGACTCCTTAACAGACTGTGAGTTGAGTTTCTTGTCTCTGCTGTAAATACATCCCATTATGTCCCACTTTCCTTACGTCCTATTACGTCACAATGCCAAAGTCTGCAAAAAATGTAGTTAAAGGAATTATTAAAATGAACTTCCATAATACAAGATTAATAAATTTATCACTATTTATCACTACATTGTCCCCTACTGGGTAAATTTACAGAATACCTGAGTTCACTATATTGTATATTTTAGTATCATTATCCACTATTTTGGACCTGCCTAACATATTTTTCATCTATGGTGTTTCTCTCGGAGATGTCCCCGTTTACAAACATAATTTGGAAACTAGTGTGACCTGACCTAACCTGACCTAGACCACATCAGACTACCGGGACCTAACCTGTACAAACTACCGGGACCTAACCTGTACAAACTACTGGGACCTAACCTGTACAAACTACCGGGACCTAACCTGTACAAACTACCGGGACCTAACCTGTACAAACTACCGGGACCTAACCTGTACAAACTACCAGGACCTAACTATCATAAAGTAACTGGGGCAAATTTTCAGGACCTAACCTAATGTGGTAATACTGCTCAAGCCTAACCAAAAACACAGTTATTCTGTAATAATACCTTAGACTGGTCTAAATACGTGAGTAATTAAGGTAGAAAAACCGTAACTTACATAATAATGGTAATTAATTCAATATTTACCCAAAATAATCTTAGAATGGTGTAAATAAATGGGTAATGAAGATAGAAAAACCGTAACTTACATAATAACGGTAATTCATTCAATATTTACAATAATAATGTCTTAAGGTTAATGGGGTGTGGGAATAGGGGACAGGCTTGGGGGGGTGCGGGAATAGGGGGGGTAGAAAGCCTGTCCCCCTATTCCAACAAGCCACCCCTAACCCCCCTCATTCAAGCCTGTCCCCCTACTCCCGCACCCCCCTAAAAAAACCCCAAGCCTGTCCCCCTACTCCCGCACCCCTTAAAAAAAACCCAAGCCTGTCCCCCTATTCCCACACCCCCCTAACCCCCTTCCAAGCCTGTCCCCCTACTCCCACAACCCCTTAAGAAATTATTATTGTAAATGTTGAAAGAATTACTATTATTGTTAACTAACGTATCTTACATTCTTCTCACCTCATATAATGAATGGATGACTTTATAATTATCTTGTGTTGACTCTAGGCTATTATCAGTAATGTCATCATCCACGTCATTAACCCAACCAGTCACCTAATAATCCCAAAAAAATGTATAAATATTGAAATAAAATGAATAAATATCCAATTTCTCTTCGTTTTAGCCTCAGCTCTGATTTTTCCCGCGAAGAATTTCTACCCTGAACAGTGTTACAAATTTTACTAGATAAATTTTACCCTAACTTTGATATTGGAATTTCCCTTTTTACCTCAAATATATGTAGGAAGGGAATAGGGGGTGCGGGGATAGGGGACAGCAGAGGCTTGGGGCAGGGTTAAGGGCAATTTAGGGGCTGCTGGAATAGGGGGACAAAAATGGGGGGGATTTAGGGGGTGCGGGAATAGGGGGACAGGCATGGTGGGGGGGTTTAGGGGTGTGTGTTTTTTTTGGGAGGTGCGAGAGTAGGGGGACAGGCTTGGGGGGTTTAGGGGGTTACGGCAATAGAGGACAGCAGGCTTTCTATCCACCCCAAGCCTGTCCCCGCACCCTCCCAGTCCTCCCCAACCCTGTCCCCCCCATTTACAAAATTTCTATAAATCCCAAGAAATGCTATTTTTTTTTATATAAATGACCAAAATACCAAGATATTTTTCAAAATATCAAGATCTTGTGAGAAATTACAAGCATTGGTAACTTCGGTTTGGGTAAAAACTTCACTCCGTTCACTGTCTTCTGCTACAAAATATCTACCTAAAGTATCCATTAAATTTAGCAACACAATGACATTATCCAAAGATTAATAACAAACTATTAAAAAGAAAAATTCAAATGCAATTGCTTAGAACCTCAGAAAGTTGTTATAAATGTCGAGTTTTGTTGATTCTAGAATTATTATTCAGATTTGTGTGTGGCTTAAGCTTAATATAGGATATAAACCTCCACTAAACTAAGACATGATAGATAATAATTACATATTATCATTATTACTACACAGGAATGGTTTATTGTACAAGTTATTTAAGATTGAATCCTTGTATATAATGACATTTCTTATTATAAAAAAAAGCATCCGGACACATTGTTTATATCAGCATCTCGGATCATCTATTATCACAATACCTGAACTTAATTTAAAGTGGTCTTTCAATTCTCCAACCAGATTTTATTATTTAAACATACCAAGTAATTAAATAAAGCATTACATTTTTATACACTCGTCCATTATATATTTTTAAACATTAGAGCAATAATGTAGAAAAATAGAAACTCAAAAATAACTCCACCAAATCAGGATTGTCCCAAATTGGTTCTCGCACTCGGAAAGTTGCCTAGGTGTTTCTGAACAATTATCGCCGGCGGATATATTAACTGTCATCACTTTATTAGTGTTGAGATAACTGTTGGTGATTTTCCCTGAACTGAAGCCGAGGTGCAGGAAGGGAGGGACGAGGCAGGACGAACACATTAGGTGGAAGTTAACTTTGTTTAGCCCTCAGGTAACCATACTCGATAACTCGAAATTATTCACTCGAGAAATAATTAATATAGTCTAAAGTTATATTACTTTCTATGGTATTTATCTGCATAAAAGGTCCACGTGGCCAACATTTACAAATTGTGTATATTTCACAAGGGGACAATGTAATATGTTCATGTGTAATGAATTTAAGAGAAGGTTACACTTATTTTTGGTATAATAGCATATAACAAATTTCAGCTGTCCAGAGCCTAAGTTCAGTGTTTTCCTGCCGTTATAAACATTGGACAGTCCCTGTAGTCTGCCCAGGTTAGGTCCCTGTAGTCTGTCTAGGTTAGGTTAGTCAGGTCAAGTAATGGTAAAAAAAGTTATCTCCTCTCCTTTAAAATATTATGGGCAACAATGAATAGAACAATAAAAAATATGCATGACAATATTACCATCTAGACTATTTCCGTTTTGTAGCAGTGTTGTCAGATCCGGCTAGGTCCCAGTATTTTGTCACAGTCATTTCCTGGTACTTTATCACGATTATATCCCAGTAATTTACCCAGGTAGTTTGCCCAGTTTAGGTCCCGGTAGTTTGCCCAGGTTAGGTCCCGGTAGTTTGCCCAGGTTAGGTCCCAGTAGTGTGCTGTGGTCTAGGTTAGGTTAGGTAAGGTCAGGTTAATTTCAAAATACTCCGTTTGAATATCTTGGAAATGGGGCATTTCCGACGAAAATGTCATAGAAGAAAAGTGTATTAGAATGTTATAAATTTGTGGTTAAAGAAGGTAGAAACATTGTAATAGAAAATAGCAATATACAGGATAACCTTTTATTTGTATGTATACTGTAATGCAAACAAAGACACATTGTAAAATTATTATGCATAACTGAGTCCTTATCTGTAACTCAACAACACTGGAATGAATGTAAATGTGTATTAAATGTCATATATATTACATAAAAGGGAATTAGTACATTTGTACCAGGATATAAATAAAAGAAGACTATAGTTATATAAATAATTTGTACCAGGATATAAACACAAGTTGACTATAGGTATATAAATAAAAGTTAACTACAAGTATTTAAATCATTTGTACCAGGATATAAATACAAGTCTACTATAGGTATATAAATATAAGTTGACTGTAGTTATATAAATCGTTACAGATGGATGCAGGAACTTGGTGAGAAGGTCAGCCCTCATCCTCTCCCTTTATATGACAGCAAAAAACCCTCGGCGTCTGCTGGGAGGATGCGGAAATACCAGCAGTTAGCACTCACTGTCATTGCCGCCGTCAGTCTTGTGGCTTTCCTCTTCTATAAACATGAATATGAACGACTGAGGTATACCTTGGAATATCTGGACACATTTGGTGAGCCTCCAGAACCAAGTGATGTAGATCATATTAATTGTGGCTCCAATGTTCACAACCTGTTGACCACACCACCCGCTGACTGGGTTCAGGTCACCTCCGATCTTCAGGTCTATTCTGCATTTTGGGACGACCAGATTGGGATTGGTGAACCCCGGATTAGGGTGCTGGCGGCCGCACGAGTCAACAGCGAACCCCCGCAGGACTTGGGATGTCTAGTTTGGTTTGAGTCTGAGAGTGAAGCCGTGGCTGGGTCATGTAAGGTGGAGGCAGCACCGGATCGTAGTCATGGCCACAGTACCAAAGAAGCTGATGTTAAGGTGATATTTCTACTGTGTGCTGCAGATGATCCAAGACTCATGTTAAGTCAGACACCACATCAAGTTCAGCTCAAAGTGGGAACAGAAGAACCATCACAACCTGTATTTATTCACCAATCAGAAGGTCTTAAGACAGTGGCTGATAGGAGCACTGTGTGTGTTTTACCTCCCACTATTCCTGTTGCTTCCATTAGGGTAGTGGAGTTTATTGCATACCATCATATCCTTGGTGTACATAGGTTTGTGTTGTATGGGACTGTGTTGACTCCATTGGCCCGTGCTTTACTTGACCAATATGGAGACCAGTTAGCAATACAGTATGAGGAAAAGTTGTTCAGTTCTGGACGACATTTTCATCTGAGTGAATCAGTGATACATCGTGTGGTGGAGTTGGACTGTGTGTATCGTCATCGTGATGTTCAGGAGAATGTGTTAGTATTGGGAGTAGATCAATACCTTATCTTACCTGACCGACCCACCCTACAGGCCACCCTCATCACCCTAGGGGCTTCTAGACGACCCTACAAGGATGTGGCTCAGTTCCATCTTACTTCCCAACAAGTATGTATAGACCAACAACATCACCATAGCCATAGTCAGGAAGCAGCTCTACTCCTGGCCCACCCAGTACACACCACAGGGCCATCAGAGGAGGCCGGTGTGGCCATATTAAGGCCACACTTGATGAACTCTGTCTTCACTGGTCCAAGTAACAACCAACATGTGTCTGTCAGTACGGCCAGTGTTCGTCAATTTGTTTCCTGTCCATCAGAACTTCACCAAGACACACAACATCTCCCATCTAACAAGAAGTTTGTAGAGAAGGTTCATAAGTCCCTACTCTATCGCAAGTGGATCATTAACAACTAAAATGACCTGTGATACCACCTGGTTTATTTACCTGAGGCGAACATACATATTGTATTGTATTTGTCATAAATGTCCGTTATGTTTTATACATTGATACTTCAGTCATCGAGTATTTTGTACTTATTAGGTCATGTGAGTCAGTGAAAACATTGAAAAGTTTTATTCATGGTCATCCCCAAATAGAGTCAGCCATTTGGCAGACATTACTGCTTAACAACAAAAATCTTAGACATAAATTAAAGTTTTTGGAGTCGCTTAGTAGACATTTTTGCGGCTATATTCCCAGCAATATTACTCTCAATTTTCAGTGATCACTTTAAGATATACTGTCCAGTGACAACAGCACCAATTGTGCATAAAGAATGACCAAGGCAATATGGGCATGTGTCAAATTCTTATTAATCTTGATTTGACTTTACTGATACAATGATTAATCTCCATAATTATCTTTATGAATCTCATTCCTCAAAGAGGGGTACAGTACAGTACAGTACTACCAATGAAAGGGTTTTGACGTGCATTTGGACCTGAGTTGATTCACTTCAGTTCCTGTACTATTTCCTTTGTACTTGCTGACCCTCCTCTTTGTCTCCTTCAGTATTTTTGTTACAATAGAATTATCATACTTTTAGCCTTATAAGAGGCCGGGTTCCTGGAAATTGTAGCCAAATAATTCTTTGAGTCATTCATGAATCTCATTTTCTCACTGTGTCTGGAAAGGTAGTTAAAGTTTTCATCAGAATTGTACCTAGAATTTCTTCTTGCCTGAATTACTATTAAAATTTGGCAGTACTGTATTTTCAAGTGTACTGTACACTTTATTTTATATTACTGTTACTATAGCATTTATAGTCTGGCACAATATGGTACAACCACCAACAAAAATGCTCTCATTTTATATGTGAACCACAATTGGTACAGTAAGCTTCACAGACTTCTGGCTAGTACAGTGGTAGAGTCTGTGGCTGTGTTTCTGTGGTCCAGCATTCAAGTCCTGCTCTGTACACTGTAAAAATCTTTCACTGTAAGCAGGGTGTGGGGAGTTTGAGTCGGCTGTCTGAGGCCATACTGCCATAGCCAAAGCTGACTCAGGTCTCATATGGGTGGTGAGGTCTCTGGGCCACGCATCATCTTTGTGAATGTGTGTTATAGTTGTGTTTTATACAGGCTAGTGTGTACTTCACTCTGTCTCATTGACTACCATTCACTGGCAGAATTAACCACCAGAGAAATTTATTATTTTGCCCACTGGATATTGTACCGTAAATGTGTTTGTTTGATGATTATCCTTTATATTGATCTTACTTAAACAAATGTTGGATGTAGTGACAGCACTCTTGTTGGTGGATGTACACAAGATGTTTTATATATCAAAAGCTTACTATTATTATTAAATGTACAGTGATGGCTTAGGTATATATTATAGAGTTAATGTACTATAAAAGGAAGTCTTACCACAAATAAGATTTCTATCGTATGAACCTGACCACACCAGGTCTTTAATGGGACCTGTGCTGTCGGGAGAAAATGGATGGTTAGTGAGTCCTTCAAACATTGTCACAAAACACCACCTATTCTGAAGGAGCTTGTTTCGTGGCATAGTCAGGAGGAATCAGATGCCATGAAACAAGCTCCTTCCATATACAGTACAGTATTTGAAGGACTTGATTACCTCCAATTTTCTGACTACATGACAAGGTCCCTTATGGATACTTTGCTTCATATTCATCTGTGTTTTCTTTGCCATTCTACATTCAGGAGTATTAATTTCTAGTTCATGGAAATGCTCTCTTAAGACCCTTCCACACGAGGGACAGTTGCCTGCTGGTCAGACACTGTTACCAATTCATGTGCTTCAAAACAGAGGTATGTCTGGTTGTGGCCAATGGCTGCTGGGGACAGGCTGATCTGGTAACACTGGTAAAAAGTGAGAGATTTCCACTCAGCGGCCAGTGCACATTAAGCATTTGACTCTTGTGTGGAAGGGCCTTTAGTCTACCTATTTTTATTTGGGTAATTTTGGTTTTATTAGTAGTGTGGGAAATCTTTTAATAAAGCCATTGAAGAGTATCAGAAATATTTATATTATGTTCTGTGTTCTATACATAAATGTGTTTCTTTACAGTTCATCATTCAGTCACAAGAAACAATAAAATTGGTCTTGTCAGGTTCTGCTTCCATTACCTCTCTCTACAAAAGTTTAAATTGACAGTTGTAGAAAAGGTATGACAACATTTCACTATTGTTTCACTACTGGTATACCTGAGTGATTGTATGTCAGGGTGTGTGGGAGTGGGGGGACAGGCTCGGGGTGGGTAGAAAGCCTGTCCCCTATTCCCACAACCACCTAACCCCCCCCCCACACCCCAAAGCCTGTCCCTCTCCTCTAACACCTTCCAAAAAACCCCACACACACCCCAAGCCTGTCCCCCTATTCCCACACCCCCTTATTTTAACATGGGTGTACAGAACTCTTTCAACAAATTCCTTTCATTGTTCCATCTAGCTGAATTTGACACAAGGAATGGGTCTGGAAAAAACATATCTTAGAAAAATTATAATGCAAAATTGTACAGTAATAATGTAGAACCTAAGTATATAGTATACAGTATATAGAAACTATGTCAGGAAGTTATTTATATACACTCATATACTGATTGTCTTGAGTGTATCCAAACCATTATCTATGGTATGGTAGTCCAAGGAATCTCATCAGACTTCCTTTACACAGTGGGAAGAAGAGAAAGTGTCAGTATTTATACAAGTAAATCACTGCTGAACCTGGACTAATATCACATTATTGTAATACTATTTGTTTGTATCCTCTTCAGTCACAGTTTTAAGTCTTCACAATATTTACTGGCATATAATACAATAGACACACACACAGGTTCCTTTCCTAATAACTTTGAGGGTTGTTATAAGGAAGGACATCTAGCCACATTGACCCTACATAGAACTGGGTAAAGAATTAAGTATTGGTGGAGAGAACTAACCAACTTGATATACATCATTGTTGATGCCCAATGTTGACAACAATGACTGATAACCTTGCCTGCAAAAATAATGTGTAATAATAAATAACTCGTACATATGTTATATAATGATACACAATAATATGAAATATTTTGAAAAAATACACAAAATTAATAACTGTCGAAAATGAATGTGTATATATTTAATTAACACTGTTAAATGCATTTCATTACTTGACACTAATAACAATATCATTAGAGAATGTAAACAAGACAAACACAGAAAAGTTTAGATAACTGCAACTAACCTGAGAGTGTTGTCAAGTCCTGTTCCTCTCTTCTCCTCTGTGGTAGTAACAGCCCTGGTGATGTAAGGTAGAGCATCCAACACTAATGTCCGATACATAACACCTGTTACTCTTAGTACTCGGAACACTTGTCCTGATGACCAACTCAGATGTCTTGCCACCAACTGTGTCACTGCACCAACCATTGTCTCCCTGTCATGGTCAGGTTATTATATAATTCACTCAATTTAACTAGGGATATTTTTAGTCTTTCACAGGTGATATATGGAACAGATATACTGACTATATACAGACTATAATAATATATACACACAGATATACTGACTGTCATGCATTTTCTTTTAATGTTGATATATAGTACTGTATTTTAAACTAAACTGATAGTAATCCTCATGAACAAGTTTCCCCTTGTGTTTCCATTTCCTTTAAGTTTGATGAGTGGAATGAGAATAGAGTATAATAGAATACCTTGGTGGTGAGGCAGACTGTTGGGCTCGACACAAGAGTTGTTTAAGTAGATGTGTGGTGCAACGTTTGGTGTTGTGGTCATCCAGGCTGAGTAATATCTCCAACAATGGTAACAGCAGTACACTACAGCACTCCTCAACCCATCCAACCCACAGCCTCTCAATGCCTTCATTAACTAAACTCAGTGCCTGGAAACAGTTATTTGGACGGTGTTCAATGAGGAAGGAGGTGAGTGTAAAATGAAATGGTGGGTAATGAATAATAGAAACCTGTGAAAATATTTGGTGATCTTCAATGCATGACCAAATGTAAAATGAAATGGTGGGTAATGAAGAACAGAAGCCTGGGAAAACATGGTTGTCTTCAATGAGAGATTAAGTGTAAAATGAAGTGGTGGATATAAATGTTTTATTCATATTATTACCATTATTATATATATATATATCAAGGGTTTACTGTGATAAGATAGAGAAGTGACATACGATCTGTGTGTGTGTGTTGGGTGTGGAGCGTCTAGTTAGGAAGGCATCCCTCACCACCTCCAGGAAGATGGTTCTTAACTCCTTCACCATCTCTACTGCCACATTTTCTCTCTCCTCCAGACACACCTGACCACAGATGGAGAGATTAATACCACAGTAAATGAAGGTTGAATATTTTGTGTTGGTACATCTGGAGCAACTGAATCCTCCAATCTATTCCAAGCAACAGAACACCAGTATTTTTGTTCATCTGGTCCTTGTTTCCTGACATTCTTTGGAGGAATCAAGACACTCCAATGTAACCAATTGTCTGTTACCAATAATGTCCATTACCATAAACAAAAGAAACTCACCAAGATAGGGTGAGATGTAGTGGTGGAGGTGTTAGTGGTGGCCGTGTGTGAGAGAAGTGAGGTGATGGAGGCAGGATAACGAGGCAAGTAGTGAGTGAATATCTCCTTCACACACCTTAGGAGATAGGCATCCCTTGACAGTCCCAGGCTTCCCAGTCCTCGTACTACCTGTAACACACACAAACACACACCAAAAATAGACAACTTAATATACAGTTGTTGAAGTTCCTCAAGCTGTCTGGCCGAGCAGCCCCGAGTTTTTGCTTAATATACAGTTAAATACATAGACTGTATATATTCAGTTCTCTGCCAACATATTCAACAATTGTTATTTAACAGAGGTCCAGTAAATCACTTATTCTGTATATAAATGAATAGCAAGAACCTGGGAAAATATCTAAAAGTCTCAAAAATAAAATGGTGAATACAGGTATCATGATTGATTGATTGATTGATATTAGGGGCAGCAACAGCAAGGTCATATAGTGCCAGAAAAAAAGCAATAGAGAGGTGAGACAGCAAACAGGAAGGAAATAGAGAGAAAAGAGGGACAGTTGAATATTTACTCGTGATGTATCAAGAATCTACAGTAACGGAAAACCAACTACTGTAACTAACTTTGGGTAAAGCTGGTGCCAGGGCTGATGTGAGGGGTGGAGGGAGAGTTTTATCAGTACAGTACACAGCTGCAGCAAGGAACACTCCACTCATTAGGCTTGGTAAGGCACATTTGGGGTTGGACTGAGAAAGAGAGAGAGATGCATATTAGGACACAATGTTTAGAATATACAGCCACAATCAAATATCCACCGACTCTTTCCTTCCATCATAGTAAATATCTTGGTAATAAAGAACAACATGTGTATGATTTTGCAGCACCTCATAATAATAATAATATTCATTAAATAATTCACCCATAAGTCATTTACACGGCTAACATTTTTTCGTTTACTCGCATACAAACCAAATTCATTAAACAATTCACCCATAAGTCATTTACACGGCTGAGATTCTTTTGTTTGCGTGCCTACAAACCAATACCAACCAACCACTGTGGAATGACCCCATCCACCCATTGACTCACCTTGACATAAATGAGTTGATGTGCATTAAGTATTACATCAGCTATGATATCAATGACACGAGATAGATGTGGAGGTGGAGGTGTTGTTGTTGTCTTCTTGAGTAATGTTGTACCAGCTCTGTCTAAACCATTGAAGTATTGTGATGCTCTCTCTCTGTATGTCATCCTCTCGTTGAAGTTCTGTGTTGGTGATGGTGGTGAGGGTAACAGTTGTAAAGACATATGTAACAGGCACAGATATGTAACAGGCACAGATATGTAACGGGTCCAGATATGTAACGGGCTCAGACACATGCGTTTGAAAAAAAGTTATGATCCAAAATTTGTACCGGTAATTTGAAAAAAACAAAACAAAAAAAGTTATGATCCAAATTTGTATCAGTAGTTTGTAAAAAAGTGTATTCAAAATGTTTATCTTACCTGTAGATGTGAAAATTTATCCCCGACACCTTTGATCAAACTGCGCGCCAGGACGAACGGGCAGGACACGGGCCCCGGCAGGACACTAGCCACCCCGGGCAGGGCGGTTAGACGTAGGGACATCTCCTGTACCTGGTCCTGCGGTCCTTGGGTTACCAGGGCACATAACCATGACGAAACCAGCTGTCCCTCCAGACCAGACCATGGCAGGTTATTAGCATCCAAATGTTCCAACAACCACGAACCATAGTGAAGACAACATCTGGAAATAATAAATAATAATAATAATAATAAAAAAAACTAATAATAATATTAATAATAAAAAAAACTAATAATATTATTAATAATAAAAAAAACTAATAATAATAATAAAAAACTAATAATAATATTAATAATAAAAAACCTAATAATAATACTAATTAAAAAAACCTAATAATAATAATAAAAACCTAATAATAATAATAATAATTAAAAAACTTAATAATATTAATAAAAAACTAATAATAATAATAATTAAAAAAAAAAACTAATAATAAATAAGAGGTAAAAGAGAATTGAACATAAACAAGTGCCCAATGTAATAACTGACCCAGTATTGACGGCTTCAGAGGTGAGGAAGTGTGTGACGAGGGTCTGTGCCGCATCTCTGGGGGGTGGGGCCGGGGGGGACTGGGGGGTGTTGTTAGTGGTGTTGGTGGAGAGACTGGAGATTGATGAGGGAGGAGGTAGATGAGATAGACAGAGGGTGAGACATGCAGCCACCTCGCCTAAAGTCCTTGGAGGAGTGAGGGTGAGGGAGTGTGTACGTAGGAAGCCTCCAAACTCACTCCACACCACTCCAACCACACTCTGTAGTACACTGCTGCCATCACCTGTACCAACACCAATCAACATTAAAAACAAAGAGTCACACTGGGGTTAAAAAGATGATAATAATAATAATAAAATAATAATAAATATAATAACAATAATAATAACAATAATAATAACAATAATAATAATAATAATAATAATAATAACAATAATAATAACAATAATAATAATAATAACAAATAATAATAATAATAATAACAATAATAATAATAATAATAATAATAATAAAAAAAAAGTAATAATAATAATAATGAGCACTAACCAAGTAAAGAGTGTGGAGATTTGGTGAGTGTGAGGACTTTGGTGAGGGCAGTATATAACATTGACAACACTGCCTTCAGCTCTGAGATTCCCACCTGGGGAAGTACACCCGCTAAACTCCCACCTGCGGCACAAGCAAAATTATCGGGTGAAAAAAAAAAAAAAAATCCACAATAATATTTTTAAATCCAAAATATGTACTGTAGTCATCTTTTAAAATTCATCAGACATATATACTTTAAAAATTGTCTGTCTACATTTCATTTTTATTTTCTTGCCATTATTATTGCCGACTGTCTGTACATATTTATTGGCAACTTATAAACATTAGAATGTACAGTTACCAAAAAAGGTATTGTGACAACTAATGATACAACATTAAATATATTAATGACCATAGTTGTTTGTAGGGATTATAAGTATGTATTACAGAAGGATATGTATATTTCCTTCTGTTATACATGCTTATAAGTATGTATTACAGAAGGATATGTATATTTCTTTCTGTTATACATGCTTATAGTCCCTACAAATAATTGTGGATATTACTATGGTTAAAGTTCTATCAAGATTTGTCACAATACAAGCTCCTTCCATATAGGTGTGTGTGTTTCGTGGCAATATTTGAAGGACTCGTTTATCTCCAATTTTCTTACTACAACATAGGGTCCCTTAAGGGGGTGTGGGAGTAGGGGACAGACTTGGGGGGTTTTGGGGGGTGCGGTAGTAGGGAGACAGGCTTGGGGGTGTGTGGGAATAAGGGACAGGCTTTCAACCCCCCCACCCCAAGCCTACTCCCTACTCCCGCACCCCCCCAACCCCAAACTTGTCCCCCAATTCCCACACCCCCTTAAGTGTAAATAGAGTGAAGGTGAGACTTACAGAGGAGTGTGTGTTGGGAGAGGGAAAGGTCTTGACTTTCTTCAAACACTTCTTGGACACCTTCAGCATACACCACCAACAGCTGACCCAACTCCCTGAAAAAATGTTGTAAATAAAGAGTTAAAAAGAGACCAGTAATTTATCCTTTGTTTTTCACTGGTGTTGTGGGTGTGTGTTGCTCTGTTTGTCATGAATGTTGTGTACAATAAACATTCTTTGTACAGCCACAATCAAATAACCATCAACACTTTCCTTCCATCGTGCAAATTAATCAGTATTATATCAAAATATAATCATACAACAACAACACCTTACGTCAACTCAACCCCTTCAATTATTATTATTATGAGGTGTTACAAAATCAACACCTTATGTCAACTCAACCCCATCATTTATTATTATTATGAGGTGGTGCAAAATCATACACGTGTTGTTCTATATTAACAAGATGTATACTAAGATGGAAGGAGTGTCCATGGATACTTGATTGTGGCTGTACACCCTCCTTAAAATGATGTTGTATTTTTATGAGTTATGTTATGTTGTGTTATGTTATGTCATGTTATGTTGTGTTGTTTTTATGTTGTGTTGTGATATGTTATGTTGTGTTGTTTTTATGTTGTGTAGTGTTATGTTATGTTGTGTTGTTTTTATGTTGTGTTATGTTATGTTATGTTGTGTTGTGTTTATGTTGTTGTTATGTTATGTTGTGTTGTGTTGTTTTTATGTTGTTGTTATGAGTTATATTGTTACCTCCTGGTAGATGGATCCCTGGCAGCCGTGTACTGACTCACCACCGACGACACCAGTGGAGTGAACTTGTGTGTGAGGTTGGTGAGGTCTGCCCCGGTACCCACCAATAAGAGGGCACAGGCCAGGAAACTTCTCCATACCACCCTCATCCTCCCACTACTCCCTCGACTTGGCACCAATACCAACAGCTCACATAGTTTGGTAATCTGAAGCATATCATACACTTAAGTAAGGTGGTAATTCACTTTTGTTACATTGGAGTGCCTTGATTCCTCCAAAGTATGCCAGGAAACAACAGGACCACATGTTCTGTTGTTGTTGTTGTTGCTTGGAATAGTTTGGAGGATTCAGTTGCTGCAGATTTACCAACACAAAATTTCCCCCTTAATTAAGTTGAAGATAAACTAACTTTTAGACTATTGTATTGTATTGTAATCTTGTAAATTGAAAACTATTTGTAGCATATTTAGACCAGGTACAGTAAGAGAAACAAAAGAAGACTGACTGATTGACTGATTGAATGACTGACTAACTGACTGATTGAATGACTGACTGAGTGACTGACTGACCACATCAAGGCATAACGTACAGTAGGAAAAACAAAAGAAGACTGACTGATTGACTGACTAACTGATTGACTAACTGACTGACTGAATGATTAACTGACTGACTAACTGACTGAATGACTGATTAACTGAATGATTGAATGACTAACTGACTGACTGACTGAATGACTAACTAATTAACTGACTGACTAACTAACTGACTGACTGACTACTTGACTCACCACATCGAGAGGGTCGGTAACAGTAGCCAGGGTGAGGAAGAGTGAGGCAGCGTGATGGAGTCCCGTTGACGACAACTCACCCATCAAACGACTGTGAAATCTTGAGTAAACGCGACCTCGGACCTGACGCCAACCTGACCCCATACCACCACCACCACCACCACCGCCCCTCGCCACACCCGCTGCAAACCACGGATGAAAAGTTAAATGCGTGTGATGAGTGGAAAATTGTAAATAGACACACCACCAACAACAACATAAACCAAGGATGAAAAATTAAATGTGGTGGATGAGTGGAAAATTGTAAAGAGACACACCACCACCACCACGGATGAAAAGTTAAATGTAACCAAGGATAAAATATTAAATGTGGTGGATGAGTGGAATATTGTAAATAGACACACCAACATAAACCACGGATGAAAAATTAAATGTGGTGGATGAGTGAAATATTGTATAGACACAAACCCACAACATAAACCAAGGATGAAAAATTATATGTGGGTGATGAGTAAAATATTGTAAAGTGAATGTAAATAAAGGATATCATTGAGTATCTACCACCTAAGCAGTAGCAGTACCACATGTGCAATACCGACAATTAGATCAAATAAACATGGTAGGGTTTCTCTAGTACACAAAAATATATCAACAGCATGAAAAAAAAAAAAAAAAAAAAAAAAAAAAAAAAAAAATCAGAATTGTACTTGACAAGGTGATTGATAACTTTGTGTTTGACTTACTGATATAATTAAAACAGCATGGAAAAACAAATAAAAAAAAGAATTGTACTTGACACGGTGATGGCTAACTTGGTGTATTACTAACCGATATAAATAAAAAAAAAAGAATTATACTTGACACAATGATTGATAATTTTGTGTTTGACTTACCGAGTAGGCTGACAAAGAATTGCCATGACGTGGTGTGAGGTTCCCAAGCATTGACATTCCTTCCCAGCCTCTGTGCCTCCTCCACCCATCCTCCTATTGTTCGACTGCAACAACAACAACAACAACACAAACATCAACAACAACAACAACAATACAAACATCAAGTACAGTTGCCAAAAAAGGTATTGCGACAACTATTGATACAACATTAAATATATTAATGTCCATAGTTGTTTGTAGGGATTATAAGTATGTATTACAGAAGGATATGTATATTTCCTTCTGTTATACATACTATATTTTATAAGTATGTATTACAGAAGGATATGTATATTTCCTTCTGTTATACATGCTATATTATAAGTATGTATTACAGAAGGATATGTATATTTCCTTCTGTTGTACATGCTTATAGTCCATACAAATAGTTGTGGATATTACTAGGGTTAAATTTCTATCAATAGTTGTCGCACTACCTTTTTTGGCAACTGTATATTAGTTATGGCGCCGTTATATTCTCAAGATGGCAAATTGGAGTGCGAATAATCCCTCTACAAAATATATATATGCCATGTAACAGTTTCCCTACTAGTAACAATGAGGATATTATTATTTTGAGTGAGGTATTCATTATTTGTACACTATATACAATAAGGTAATGGTATCATCCTTAAAATTCACCTTGTAGTAGTATGAGCGTCCATGTTTGCCCCTGGTGGTGTGAAGGAATCATTGAAGCGACGTGAGAAGTGTTCCCAGAGAGGACCCACCCACTCCCAACTGACTCCCCCCGGCCCCCACACCCCACACAGCAATACACAGCAACGCAGGGACGACCGTAGCTGTGTCTCGGAGGGTCTGGTGTTGTTGGCAGTGGAGGTGTTGGCGGTGGTAGTGGTGGCGGTGTTGATTTTAGGATTACCAACAGTCAGTCTAACCAGTGTTCGTAACAATTTGGGTTCAACCTTTACTTCACTCTGTAGAAAAGATTACATTCATGGTTCAGTATACAGTGTAGTGTGTGTGTGTGTGTGTATTCATAAAGCTGGTGTATACAGTGTAGTGTGTGTTGGTGTGTATTCATAAAGCTGGTGGGAGTATACAGTGTAGTGTGTGTGTGTGTGTATTCATAAAGCTGGTGGGAGTATACAGTGTAGTGTGTGTGTGTGTGTATTCATCGAATGTTTTCACAGGCTTCTGCTATTTATTACATTACCATACAGACTATGTGATTTTCTGGGCCTCTTTTACAGTATTAGGATATTATTATTATTATGTACAGTTGCCAAAAAAAGTACTGCGACAAATCTTGATAGAACTTTAATTAACCCTAGTAATATCCACAACTATTTGTAGGGACTATAAGCATGTATAACAGAAGGAAATATACATATCCTTCTGTAATATATACTGTACTTATAATCCCTACAAACAACTATGGTCATTAATATATTTAATGTTGTATCAATAGTTGTCGCAATACCTTTTTTGGCTACTGTACCTCACCTGTCGTGTGTTGGTGTTTCCGTTGACATCATAAACATAGAGTCTGGCCAGGTTGTAGAAGTACCACCATATGTGTGTGAGGCTACCACTCCTTAACACCTCTGATGGACATTGAATAGCTAGACTGGTGGTGGTGGGACAGGAAGACAAGGCAGTAGCTTTAGGAGAGGTGTTGGTGGTGGTGTTGGTGGATACAGTGTGTTGGTTTGAATCATTAAATAACTTGAGTAATACCAGTAGTTTATTCCTCGCCTCCTCCCAGAAACTCTGAAATATACACGAACGTACGTATGAAATAATAATTACAATTCAGTCTATCATTCAAATCTTGTATATGTTTGGTATTTCATGCACCCCACCCCCAAGCCTGTCCCCCTACTCCCAAACACCCCTAAACCCAGCCCCTCCCCCCTATTCCCACACCCCCTTATTACTAACCTGAGTGTTGTTGTTGTGGTGTTTGGCGCGGTGGTCCAGGATGTGTAGAAGAGACACACCCAACTCCACACAACACCCACACGGCCATCTCACTAAATCCTCCACCTCACTCGAACCAGCCTGAAACACACACACACACACACGTCAAACTCAACACAACTTTACATAACTTGAAAGAAATATCGAAGTAGAATATTTGAACAGTTATATAGCATCTATCATAATTCATTTTTGTTATGTTGGAGTGCCTTGATTCTTCCAAAGTATGCCACGAAACAGAACCAGATGAACAAAATTAATGGTAGTGTTCTGTTGCTTGGAATAGTTTGGAAGGAATCAGAAGTTGCTCCAGATTTACCAACACAAAACTTCCCTCTGAATACATACATACATACAGCTGGACACATGAATGTGTGGTACAGCCCAGGTGAAAGATACTTGTCCCATTTGAGTAACCATGGGTGTCTATTATCAGGTACTTGCTTTTTATTACCATCCTCAATACTGACTTCTGCCCCTGATGTCTCCTATTTGGCACTAATTAAGGAACTTGATATTGGGAGAAATTGACCATCTTTCACTTGGGCTGTACCACCCATTCATGTGTCCAACTGTACATACATACAGTGGGTGAGTATAATGAAAAAAACAATAAACAACACAATATAACCTTGACTGTTGGTACGGCTAAAAGATGTAAGAGATCCCACACCACCAGACTGGCACATTGACCAAAGCTGTCATGTCCAGTCCCTCTTATGTCCCCCCCTACTCCACCTCCCCCTCCTCCTGGTGGCGGTGGTGGTGGCTCATGTAGTAGTAGTGTGGAGGAGGAGGGGTTGTTGTGGTGGTCTGGGAGGGTGTGGAGGAGGGCCAGACTCCACCATCGCACATCAAGGTGGAGGTGGAAGAGGTGGTAGGCAGCTGAAGGACACTGTGGGTAATACAAATGTTAAGGGAATATTAATTTTATACCTTTAATACTTCATTAATAAAGGGGGTAATTCACTTTTGTTACATTGGAGTGCCATGATTCCTCCAAAGTATGCCAAGGAAACAGAACCAAATGAACAAAAATAATGGGTATTCTGTTGCTTGGAATAGTTTGGAGGAATCAGCAGTTGCTTTGCTCCAGATTTATCAACACTACACTTCTTCCACTTTTACTCACTGCCATGTCTGCCCAGTGACCTATAAACACTGACCTTATTACCCTGTGATGATGCAGCAGTAGTAACATGTCCCTGTAGGTGATGTAAAGGTCCAAGGTATCTCAGTAATCCTAAAACACACTCATCCACCTGTTTCAAGAAGTGTGACTCCTCCCTTCCCTTCAGGCTGTGTGTGTAAGCTGCTAGGTGGGTGAAAAATATGGCCACATCTTCTCTTAGTTGGCCGTACTGCGTGGTGTGTGGGGCTGCGGCCGGGGTGAGGCTCGGGGTGAAGGTGGACTGGGCACCCCGTTCTAACTCTGTGATGCCGTGTCTGTTGGGGTGAATCATGGGGTGGGTGGGGGTAAGAATTGGGTGACAGTCTTGGGGTGGGTAGTAAGCCTGTTCCCTATTCCTGCACTCCCCTATCCCCCCCAATCCAAGCTTGTACCCCCTATTCTGACACCCCCCTAAATCCCCCCCAAGTCTCTCCCCCAAAACCCCCCCAAGCCTGTCCCCTATTCCAACACCCCCTCAATTAAGTGTATAAAATATTTACCGTATAGCCATAAAGTAGTGATGTATAAGGAAATGTATATTGTCTGGTGTACACGGAGGAAGTTGAAGTATGGCTGGTGGTGGTGATGGATGAGGTGTGATGGATGGTGTGTTGTGATGGAGGAGTGAGGATAGACAACCGGATGATAGGTAGGATCCCAACGTCACGTCTTGTCCCCAACTTGGTACACCTTGACAGTTAAACCACACGGCTGTATTCTCCACACTGTCTACACCACCTGTAATATACATACATACATATATACATACATAGAAAATATACATATACATACATCACCATACATACAATTGAACCACACGGCTGTATTCTCCACACTGTCTACACCACCTGTAATATACATACATACAAAATATACATATTATATACACGTAGAAAATATACATACATAATACATAGAGTAGTTAGAGTAATCAATACCATTACAGTACTACCACCTGTAATATAAATACACCACAATACATATAGTATTATTTTGTAGTATATCAGACCTTGGTGTGTATTGTTGTTGTTGTTGTTGTGTGAAGGTTCATTGTCCGTGGTAAAAAAGTCGAGATAATCAAGGCTGTCCGAATCCATCATAATATCGTCCATCTCTTGCTGTTGTTGTTGTTGTTGTTGTTGTTGTTGACTCCATAGTGGTGGTGGTGGTGGTGTTAGTGGTGGTGTCATTGAGATCTCTGCCTCCGTCATCGCTCCGACTGCGTTAAAAAAAGGGGGAGATTTTTGTTTTTGGTATTTGTTGAGAGCATTGCCGTTTTGTAGCAGTGTTGCCAGATCCGGCTTGGTCCCAGTATTTTGCCCCTGTCCATTTCCTGTACTGTACTTTACCACGGATATTTGCGGAGGAAATTCCGTAGACGAAAATAGGGTATTTATTGAAAGAATTACCGTTTTGCAGCAGTGTTACCAGATCCGGCTAGTTCCCAGTATTTTGCCCCAGTCATTTATTGTAGTTTATCACATTTATTTCACGGTAGTTTGCCCAGGTAATGAAGGTAGTAATAGAAGTAGAAGAACAAAAAGCCTGTCCCCTAATCCTGCACCCCCACCCCAAGCCTGTCCCCTACTCCCACACCCCTCAAGCCTGTCCCCTAATCCCGCACCCCCTTAAAGTAAATACCAATATAAAGTTAAAACTTACCTTAATTTTAGGTGGTCGTTTTTTTAATAAGTTAGTCAATTCATTTCTGGTGAATCTTTTAATAATCACTTAAATAAAACATTAAATCAATCTCTTCT
This sequence comes from Petrolisthes manimaculis, assembly GCA_034508575.1. Lineage (NCBI taxonomy): Eukaryota > Metazoa > Arthropoda > Malacostraca > Decapoda > Porcellanidae > Petrolisthes > Petrolisthes manimaculis. The sequence continues at coordinate 130,705 of JAWZYT010002813.1, read as the reverse complement.
ACTCTTAATGTCACTCTATGTGTGTCATTTTATCGTCATTATCTTCCCGGTCATTAATATTATATCATGATGAGCAAATTAGTTTTATCTAAACAAGTAAACATCAACAATTTTCAACATCAAAGTCTGTGTTTATAATTTGAAAGGCGCCACAAGTTCACAGTCAGTGTTACCAACTGAACAAACTTCTTATTATGGTTATGAAATTCCCAATATTACTCACTGAAAAAATCCCCAAGAAATCCCAAGATTCATAATAAATCTATTTTTACTTCAGGATATACCGACGATATAAACATTCATATTCACAGCTGCGCCGTGGGTGCTTTTGCCTGCGGCGCTGCTCGCTGCGGTCGGCATATTGGCCAACTGTACTCCATTCCCGCACCAATTTTGAAAACGGCTGGTCCAGACGAATTGAAGGGGTAACTTGTTTAAACATCGCAACTCGTTTACGCACGGCTCCATTATTATGGTCGCACATTAATAATGATAATAATAATGAACGGTTTATTGATTTGGCAGCCAAAGAGCTGAAAATACATAATAAGTTAGTGATTGATCATGAATGGGAATTACAATTGAAATATCTCTTAAATTAACTATATATATTATATACATATTATAATACATACACATACATCTTCAGTCTTCACATAGATATACATGGTATGAATAGATAAGTTTGTATGTGTATGTGTAATCACAATGGTGCAACATCTCTTAAAATATGCCGATAGTTTTTGGAGACTGTATATGTACATTTACACTCGTACTCACATACACAATTCCATGTACTCGGAGTTTGAAAGATACTTATAGTACTTGTAGGCTTGTTTGTATTTGAACGCCATGTGTACTGTACATGCCCAGTACTTTTGAGTACGATTTATATGCAACCACACAAAGCAACACACTACGTGGGCAGCAATGGTATTGATAGTTTGGCTTAGGCAAATGTTATTGGGAAAAAGGGTGAAAATTGAAATGCAAGGGTGAAGGGGTTCATGATGCGAGGTGAAGAACTAGACAATCCTTATATAAGTCCTTAAGAAACATTATTATATCTAAATAATAGTGATGGTAATTTCTCTATATTTTCATTTACATCTACAAAACCTTTCATGGGAGACAAACTCAGATTAACTTAAACCAGCTTTTTTATGTATTTTCTGCAGCATATACTTTGATTAAACCATGCAGCTTTTTTTATGTATTTTATGCAGCATATACTTAGATTAAACCATGCAGCTTTTTTTCTGTATTTTCTTCAGCATATACAGTAGGCTCACACCAATAACGACTTCCAAAATAACGTTTTCAGCAATAACGGCAAGTTAGAATAGACACCAGGGTTGCCATATTTGTCCTTTTAAGGACAATCTGTCCTTTTTCAGGATCTGTTGTCCTTTTTATTTCTAAGAAAAAAGGACAACTTAAATCTGTCCTTTTCTGTCCTTTTTCCAAGTATTTTCTGTTTCTGCTCTGTATGACTTATTCTAAATATATTAGTAATTAAAATATTAATAGACGTTGTGTATGATTATGGTTTGAACGTCTGGTTCGTTTCAAACTCACACGTCCAGCACCTGTCCAGTTTGCGAGGGATAGGGAGGGGAGAGGGAAAGAGTGGGGGTGGAGCCGTGCCCGTGGCAGTCAGTCTGAGTCTACTGAGTTACGGAGAAGCCAGTAAGTGCTAGGATATTGGTGCCTCTGTGATTGAATACACTTGCGTCCCTTATTATTTAAATCTGTGATATATCAATCTAAAGGCTGTGTCCAATTATTCTATGAGCTATAAGCAGTGATTACAGTAGCCAAACCTATTTTTCAGGAGTATAAATTAGTTTTGCTCATACAGTGCAAAATGGGCAAGTGGAAGAAAACCTATAATGATGCCAGAACTTATAATAAGTCTTGGGAGAATGAATTTAAGTGGCTGTCTTGGCAAAACAATGCGTGTTATTGCAAATGGTGTCAATGTACTCTATCAAACATGCGAAAATCAGCTTTTGAAGGACATGAGAAAACAGCAAAGCACAGAAAGACTCAGGAATCATTTTCAAAAACCAAGAAAATAACAGAAACCTTTAAGAAAAATAAATCTGATCCAAGTAAAGAACTTAAGGAATTCGAAATAAAGTTCAGTGTGTCTGCAGCTTGTCACTGCAGTATTAGGTCAGTGAATCATCAAACAGAATTAATAACTAAGTATGGTAAAGGCAGCATCCTTGAAAATGTAAAGCTCCATCGGACAAAATGCATGTCACTGCTGCGGAATGTCGTATCTGTGGCTTTATTTGAGGATCTTATTGATGATCTCAAAGATTCAAAATACTCATTACTGATCTATGAGTCCACAGACGTAAGTGTTACTAAGTTACTGTGTCTGTGTGTGAAATACTTTTCGAGGAAAGAGAAAAGAGTGCAATCGTCATTCTTAGGCCTGATACCAGTCATCTCTACAACTGGCGAAAGTCTTTTCTGTGAAATTAAAAACTTTCTTAGTAAAAATAACTTAGACATAAAAAACTGTATTGGATTAGGCACAGATGGAGCCAATAATGTCAGTGGCGAAACAAATTCTGTGTTTTCAAGATTTAGAAAACTAAATCCTTGCATTAAATTTGTGAAGTGCACGTGTCATAGCTTAGCTCTGTGTTGCGAGAAAGCCTTCCAAGTTCTCCCCTCTAATTTAAGTTACCTGATATCTGAAATTCCTCGTTGGTTCTCAATGAGTTCCTTAAGACGTGATGACTTTAAAAACATATTTGCCACAATGAATGACGGAAGCAAGCAACATGAAAAATTTGTTACACCGAGTGCAACTAGATGGCTAGTGAGGGGAAAATGTATAAACATAATACTGAGATATTGGGAAGAGCTCAAGGCATATTTCTGGTCAATTGTCGATAGAAACTACAATGCACGTTTGATCAGAGAAATGTTGTGTGATGAAGTAAATAAACTGTACTTGACATTTGCACTCCCAATCATTCAGAACTTTGAGTCACTGAATGCAGCTTTTCAAGCTACGAATCCTGATCCTTCAAAACTTTTTAAGGAACTTGAAGATATGAGAACCTTTTTGCTCCAAAAGGTTTACAGAAATCACAGTGAGAGAAAAAACCCTTGGACACCAGCTGATGGTAAACTGGGAGACAAGCTTGAATTTGACCTAAAGAACAGCTTACTACCACCTGAGAAGAAATTTGATATAAAAAAGAGATGTCGGGAGTTTCTAGTAGAAGCCATAAATCAAATAGACAAGAGAATAGACCAAACCACCATGAAAATGAGTTACATTAGGAACCTCACTCCTGCGATTTGCCTGAGTCAAGTCAAACCACGGTTCAATGATCAACCAGAACTGGGACAGTTGGCTAATGAGGAAAATTATGATTTGCTGACAGTTGCAAATCAGTATGAACAGCTGTCTATGAAAACCGATTGGAGAGATGAATTTCCAGGATCAACGATACCATCAGACCCAGTAGCGTTTTGGACATACGTGTTAAATTATGAGAATGCAGCTGGCGAACACTGCTACAGAGAATTAGCTACAATTGCTATAAACTCATATTGTATACCTCTAAGTACGGCCTTTGTTGAGCGGGTGTTTTCGCATGTCACGAACGTGAAAACTAAAGCAAGAAATAAACTAAACACAAGTTCTTTGGAAGCTATACTGCGAATTAGATCACACATGTTTACTAATGCTATATGCTGCCAAAACTTTGAAGTTACTGATAAAATGCTTAAACTATTCACAAGTGATATGTATAAGAGAAAACCCACACGAGCGGGAGAAGATCCACAACCATCGACCTCATCAGCTTCAAGTACTAATGTTTCTACAGCTGCAGAGGAAGATGAAGATTGCTCAATCGAAGAAATTCTTTCCATTGACTTCTAAAAACCAACACAAAGTGGTATGTAAGCATTTTTTTAATATATTTTATGGTTTGTCCTTTTTTGAGGGCAAAAGTCCTTTTTTCATAAAGAGTCTGTCCTATTTCTAAGCGAAGCATCTGGCAACCCTGATAGACACCCACTTTCTATAATAACGTTTAGATTCTCTCAAATAACGTATACAGTTGACTCTCGAATCACCAGAGTTTGAGTAATGCTTTTTTTTATTTAATGTTGTGTAATATATAGGGAGGATATGATTAAATAACGCTCTTTGTTGGATATAACACGGCCACGCTCACCCAATCAGAGCGCAGTGATGAGGGACTCCGAGGGAGAGATGAGGGAAGAGGCAGAGTGGAGTGACCAGGTCAGTGTTAAAAGTGAAGAGAAATGTACTGTACTGTTACTTTACAAATGTAAATACAGTACTTGTATTACAATTCGTATTAAGCATATTAAATGCATATAACAATTTGTATTAAGGTTTTCGCAGACGACTAATGACTGAAATGAGTCGTTGGCATGCTTATTAGTGGTGGAGGTGGTAGGGGGGAAGGGCGGGGGAGATAGTGTGATATAGTTTGTTTACATTTGATTAGCCATACGCTGGTGTTTCCTTCTCCTTTCTCTGTCCGATAAATAACTTCTTTCTTTATATGGAAGAATATGGCCTTCCATTTTGTAAATGCACCACCTGCCATGACTGAGTGTTGAAGCTGGTGGTTAACTCGTAATTACTAAACACGAGAATCACACACCGGTGACAAGGCAGGCTAGGCCTATATTCCCTTGACCTTGGGCTAGGGTGAATGGAGACTGAGGGGGGGGGGGGGAGGAGTGTGGGAGAAGTAGTGGCAACCATTGTCCAGGAACACACCTCCCATTATTATCATTGTTACTTATGGGGAAATTAAGTTTAAATAACGGTACGTCTCCAGGAACATTACTATCGCGTTACTAACGTGCATACTCGCTTCAGGAAAAGGAAAATTTTGTTACAATGGTGGAGAGTGGTGTAAGGACTGAGTACAAATGTCATAGTAGCAGTCCCAGATCAAGACAGACCATGTAGTATTGGCTGTGGGACTGGAACCAAATGTTGAGTAACTTGAGTTGGCCACAACATCAGGACTGGAAGTGGATGAGAATCACGGAGGTTTCAGAGTCAACGCAGAGCTGGAGGCACGATCAAACCTCTGGGTGGTAAGTCTGATTATTGGTTATAGAGATTGTTGTGTCCTGGTACAGTAAACTACAGCAACAATACAACACCTATGAGGTAGAGGGAGATGCTACTTTTAATTAATAGAGAGTGAGAGAGTGACAGCAAGGGTTGTTGGAAGAGAGAGAGTGACAGCAAGGGTTGTTGGAAGAGAGTGAGAATGACAGCAAGGGTTGATGGAAATTGAAGGCAAGGAGAGGTGTTGACAATATGAATCAGTACATAAAATTATACTGGCAGCTGAATGGTAGCAGATAAATTACTGATTATTTTTTATATTGTACAGTACTATGTTTGTCTGTGATGGTAGCCAAAATCAAGTACAATACAGTACAGTAATCACAGTACAGTATCACGCTGAAGAGATAACAAAATATAAAGAGATAAAAAAATATGAAGAAATTAAAAAAAAAAATGTGATCTTACCGAGATGTTGGGTGGAAAATCACACTTAAGGGAAGAGTTATAGTTTTGACATTTTTGGAGATTATGATTCCTCCAAACTATTCCAGGCAACAGGATACCATTATTTTTCTTCATCTGGGTATGTTTCCTGGCATACTTTGGAGGAATCAAGGCACTCCAATCTATCAAAAGTATACTCTCCACTTAACGTGATCATGAATGTATGTAAAACCACACTGGTAGACGAAATATTTTTATTCTTTGCCTCTCTGATAGATGAAATATTTTTATTCTTTGCCTCTCTCATTTATTTTTATTCCTTGCCTCTCTCATTTATTTTTATTCCTTGCCTCTCTCATTTATTTTTATATCTTGCCTCTCTCATTTATTTTTATTCTTTGCCTCTCTGATTAGGCGGGTGATGCAGCTTGCTTCTATGACATCAAGCTGGGAAGGCGACGTGTTGAACATCACGACCACGCTATCGTGTCTGGCAGACTGGCTGGAGAAAACATGACTGGAGCAGGTACAGTTACAGTTAAGGGTGTGTGGGAGTAGGGGACAGGCTTGGGGGGGTGCGGGAGTAGGGGGACATGCTTGGGGTGGGTGGGGGGGAGGGGTAGAAAGCTTGTCCCCTATTCCCGCACCCCCCCTAACTCCCCCAAGTCTACTCCCACACCCCCTTAAGCAAGTAGAAAGTGTAAGAAAAATATGGCTCTATATTTTGACAACCTCTTCACCACCACTCAAAGTTTAGCCAATTATTGTATGTTCCTCCTTACATTGACTTTGGATTCTCAGTTATTTATTCATAAATATACGAGGAATTATACTACATACAACGGCCACATGTTGTCATATACTGTACAGCCAAATTTGTCTTGCACTTTCTACTTGCTTAACTGTACAACACACGGTATCAGTGTACACTCTCCTCTTTTTTTATGGTAGGTTAGGTTCCTGAAGGGGTCGCATAAAGTGAATTTCGCATAAAGTAAATTGTACATTTCCATAAGAAATAATGGTACTTTAACTTGAAAATTGAGCCTCCTTGTTCGTGTTATTTTAAGAGTTCGTGTAAATTGCATTTATTTAATTTTTTTCATGATACGCACTATTTCAAATTCGCATTATTTAAACTCGCATAAAAAGAGAGGAGAGTGTACTGTATGTAGTTCAGATAAGGATTAATTAAGGGAATAGATGTTTGGTGGAAAGTTTTCTCATAAATTGATATGGAGAAATTTGTAAAGAGAGAGAGAGAGAGTGGGTGGGTGGGGGGTTTCTTGTCAAAAGCATATTTTCTCTAATGTTAGCCAAAGTTTCATGCACTATAGGTAATGAATTAAATGACCTTATAATGTTTTACCGTCTGTTCTGTTTTGTATATTAATGAAAAGTTTGTTAATTAACACTAGATATATTTTACCGTCTTCTGTTCTGTATATTTATGAAAAGTTTGTTAATTAATTAACACTAGATATGTTTTACCTTTGTTATTTTATAATGTTTTACTGTCTGTTCTGTTCTGTATATTTATGAAAAGTTTGTTAATTAACACTAGATATGTTTTACCTTTATTATCTTTACAGGAAAACCGTACTGGCATCAGTCCATATTTTGGTCTGACTTGGGACCTGAAGTAGGATATGAAGCCATTGGTATTGTAGATGCATCATTACCCACAGTGGGTGTATTTGCCAAGGCTACAGCAAAGGACACTCCTAAGGCTGTAGTGGAGGCTACTGGGGAAAGCCTTAGATCAGAGACAGAACAGGTAATTATTTAAAGATAGAAACACAAAGAATAACTGTGTGTGTGTGTGTGTTGTTGTTCCTCCTTGTTCGTGTTATTTTAAGAGTTCGTGTAAATTGCATTCATTTAAATTTTTCATGATACGCACTATTTCAAATTCGCATAATTAAAACTCGCATAAAAAGAGAGGAGAGTGTATTTGAAAATTACTATTCATCTCCACATCCATGGCGCATTTTTTTTTTTTTTTTTTTTTTTTTTTTTTTTTTTCTTTCAGATTGCAGACCCCAGCCCGCCCATGTACCACTCCAGTTCACCCCACTCCCCACAGACTGGTGAGGACTATGGTAAAGGTGTAGTGTTCTACCTGAGGGACAATGTGGTCGTGGAATGTCTTCAACCGTATGCCCATCGCCAGAAAGGTACACCAACAATGTCCTTTGTATATTTTCTTTCTTGTAGACTATGTTATATTATATTTACAAAAGTACTACAGTAAGCAATTGTAAGATTCATTGAACCGAGTGGTGACTGACAGTGACATTACTGAAGAAAGAGGAATCAGGATGTGAATGTTTGTTAATTAATAGAATGTTGTTAGTTAATGGTGGGAATATTTTGATGCAAGATATATCATCCAAGAATGAAAGGTTTATTATTATATTAAATACTGTAAATATCTTTTTTTTCTTTTCAGATAATCAAAGATGGTAAGAGTTATGATGACGTTAATGAAGTTGCCAAACTCTTCAGTCTACATTCAGAGTAGGCAACAAAATACACTTTTTTTTATTTTTCGTTTTTTTTTTATGTTCCGACACTGGACATAGGCATCATCAAGCCCGTCATCATGGCCCAGGTCAACTGCTCTCTCACACACACACACACACACACACACACACACACACACACACGTCATGACTTACCGGTACACACTTGGTTTTTGATACATAGTCACTATTTTTTTCACTTGTAATGAAATGTAAATGTAAATGTAAAAATGTTTCCAGATTACATTTATAAATAGCAGACAATGTACAGTTGCCAAAAAAGGTATTGTGACAAATCTTGATAGAACTTTAACCCTAGTAATATCCACAACTATTTGTATGGACTATAAGCATGTATAACAGAAGGAAATATACATATCCTTCTGTAATACATACTTATAATCCCTACAAACAACTATGGACATTAATATATTTAATGTTGTATCAATAGTTGTCGCAATACCTTTTTTGGCAAACGTACAATTACAAACATATGAAACAAACACACCTAAAGCAGGACTCCTCACTAAGTATAGAATAGGATGAGATGTGTATAGAGGTGTGTCCTGTTCTATGTCTGTTTGAAATGTGTCTGTTTCATGTGTCTGCAACTGTACCTGATTTAGAATTGACCACCATCCCCTTTGAAGAAATTCACCTTGTGTAAAGAGCTCTTCTCCCATGATTGAAATGACACTTGGAATTTATGGTCTTAAAGGGATGTGGGAGTAGGGGACAAGCTTGGGGGGGACTGGGGGGGTGCGGGAATAGGGGGACTGGGGGGGGGATAGGGGGACAAGCTTGGGGTGGGTAGAAAGCCTGTCCCCCTATTCCCACACCCACCCATAACCCCCCCCAAGCCTATCTCCCTACTCCCGCACCCCCCAAAACTCCCCCAAGCCTGTCCCCCTATTCCCACACCCACCCATAACCCCCCCCAAGCCTATCTCCCTACTCCCGCACCCCCCAAAACCCCCCCCAAGCCTGTCTCCCTACTCCCGCACCCCCCAAAACTCCCCCAAGCCTGTCCCCCTATTCCCACACTCCCTTAATTAAGGTAGGAATCTCTTGTTGGTAAGTTGAAAGGCTATTGATTTACTAATAGGGGATTTGTTTCGTGGCATAATTTGGAGGATTTACTTGGCCATATCTTTACCAACAACAGATTCCTTCCTTCAGCTCATAAAGCACCATCTGTAATTTGCACTGGACATCTTCCAAGGTTTTATTACAGCCAATATTTTGTAGCCGACACAACCCAATGTTTACAGAATTATGCCTTAGACAGTTATTACTACACAAGGTGACTACAGTATACTTCATAGGGGATAACAGTTAAATTTAAGTCAGGTAGGCTAGTTGTGCTTTATATAGATGCAGTCTACAAACTTTTTGATCATCTTGTATAAGTTAGTATGCTTGTTGCAGAACACTGTTATCCCCTTGACAGTTTTAAAGGAAACAAATTGGTAAGAGAGAAAACAGTTTTGTAAATACGGTATTTGTTTTCCTTCATCATTTTAAATTAATGATGTGTACAGAATAATGATGTCAACTGTAGTTTGATATCCAAGAATATAAATGGCACAAGGGTATTAATGGAGTAGAATGTACAGTAGCAACAAAATAGGTGGAGGGAAGGGATGAAATATTAACCATAGAAAGGTATTGAGAATTAATATTGATAACTATTTTTTTGTTACAACTTCTTTAAACCCTTCTTCACCCATGTTAATTTAATAGTTGACCAGTACTTTTTGTATGTAAGGATAAATACACACTAAGGCCTGCCAATTTCAGATTACAAATGAAATGTACAGTGTTTGTGAATACAGCATTATATTTTTTAGTTTACTGTATAATATTCACTTTAACTTAATACCAAAGGACAGTACTGTATAGCGTTCATAGTGTGTGGAAATAAAGGCATTTTACATTGAAGAATTCTGATTAGTTATGATTTTGCAATTATGATAAAATATTGTCATTTTTATACATTCATTGCAACACCTTATTTATTACCTTCACAAAGAGAGTTTAAGGAATATTATTTTCACCCCTGTTTGTGTGGCTGGTTGATTAGTCACCAACATAATCAAACCTCAATGGATGATTTGCCTCATAACACCATTCCATTTCTCCTTTCTGTATTATATGTCAGTCAGTCTTTGCCCTGATCTTGCAGTCAGCTTCTGTTCTTCCTATCTATCTATGGCTCTGACGCCTCGTTCCCTCCGGTAACTCCCTCCAAGGGGATGGCCACGGCAGAAGTGTCTCTAGTCTTCCCTGTTCCAACACTCCCTCCTAACTTGTTCAAACCCTCCTCTGACCCTTATGTTTCTCTCCTTTACATACTCTTCCACTCTGTTCTGCCATCTAACTGGTCTGTTCTTCTCTACTCAAACATTGTTCCCATATCTACAAATCTAACTTGTATCTTTGCCTTTCTAGTAACATTTTTCTATTCTTTAATCTCTGAACATTCCATATTTATTTTTCATTTGTCTTTGCAGTCAGTTTTCTAGATATTCACAGGTGTATTGATGTGTTCATTATACAGTCGCGGTCATAATTATATAATCATCCATATAGGGGTAACTCACGTAAGAGTTTGACAGCTTCCCTCTGTTCCTTTGATGATAAACTTTCCAATAAATAGCTAGATAGATAGAGGCTAGTGGAACACACATTTTGAACAGACTATAGTGAACTCAGTGGAGATGTCCTGATATTTGTTTCCTCATCTATTGTCATTATTTTTTGAACAATACAGCCATGAACAACAGCCCTGCAACACCTTAGAGTGAAAGAGCTTCAAAAATGGGTGCAAAAGTACTGTATAGCTGTTGTTGGTATTCACTCAATCACTCGTTGTAGGACTTTTGACCATGACTGTACATCCAAACACTGAAATCTGAATGTGGCAGGTCCTACTGTGATATGGTTGATTTTTTTTTTTTTTTATGGAGCAGTGAAAATGTTGATATTGAAGATACAACAGTAATTTTAATACAAACCTGTAGTTGAACATATAAAATTATGCTCAAAGGTAAAATTGAACCACTTAAGGGACCCTGTCATGTAAAAAAAATTGAAGATATAGGAGTCCTTCAAATATTGCCACGAAACATCACCTATATGGAAGGAGCTTGTTTCGTGGCATAGTCAGGAGGAATCAGAAGCCTCCAATTTTCATACATGATCACAGGGTCCTTAAAACTCTTGGAACATTTAAGGGGAGGGTGTACAGTATATAGTTTGGATATTTTTTGGTGATAATGATTCCTCCAAACTCTTTCAAGCAACAGAACACCACTATTATTTTTGTTGATCTGGTCCTGTTTCCTGGCATACTTTGGAGGAATCAAGGCACTCCAATGTACCCAAAGTACTGAACTAGTTTGGAGGAATCGTTTGCTCCAAATTTACCAACACTGTAATATCCCTTTAATCATAGGGAGAAAAATAATATAACATTTTGACGAGTCTCCTGTTTATTATTATTATTATTATTATTATAAGTTTTGCAGGTCAATATTTTTATCATGACTCAGTTTGTCTTTGATCAAGTTATACAATTCCAGATAAAACTCTCTCGACTCATTTGGCATTGCTTATAGGGAGATGGGGGTTTGGGGACAGTGGTACCCTTCATTGAATTTTAATATTATTCAGTGTGTGTGTGTGTGTGATATCTGAGGGAGGTCCTGTGTATATATTAATGACAGTGTACTTAGAGCCAGTGTAATGTGTATGTACTTCTTTCCTAAAATTCTATGAAGAGTTCCCCTAATCCCAAACCTCCCTTCCCCCTTCATATGAGATGCCAAATGTTACTAACCAAGCCAAGAGAGTTATGTCAGGAGCTGTACAGTTGAGCAAGTAGAAAGTGCAAGAAAAAGACAATTATGGCTGTATATAGCAACATGAATGGGTGGTACAGTCCAAGTGAAAGATGGTTAATTTCTCCCAATATCAAGTTCCTTAGTGCCAAATAGGAGACAGCAGGGGTAGAAGTCAGTATTGAGGATGGTAATAAAAATCAAGTACCTGATAATAGACACTGGTTACTCAAATGGGACAAGTATCTTTCACCTGCAGGGCTGTACCACCCATTCATGTGTCCAACTGTACATGTTCTGTGTTGTGTAATTATCATCACAGTAGCAACTTACAGAAAGATAATTTATATATTGCAGTGCCATGAAACACTATTGGGTCACATTCAAGAAGATTCACGGTGTGTACGAGTGTGTGGTACAGTCACAAGCATAAGTTTCTTTACCCCTCTGGCTAGAGTTAAGTCAAAGTCGTGGTTGGAGATGGACTAAGATGAACCAAAATAGACCAGTTGATAATGTTGGGATGATGCTTCATGTCACTAGAAGTGTTTACTTGAATACAACACATTTTATGCCATCATGAGATACTGACTCCCAGTGTTCCATTGTCTGGTCCTTCTCCAACCATAACTTCTACCTCATTCTCACCATGGGGGTAAAGAAACTTATGCTCGTGACTGTACTGTTGAGGAACAAAGTATCTGAACAGTGTTGATGGCTTCTGGTAACAATGGCTGGGATAAACATAATAGCAATAGACAAAATGTATCCATTACTACATAACGATAACTGATATTGGGAGACTTCAACCAACCACAGACAGAAGCTATCAACAGTGTACAGTTGCCCACACATGAACCTGGTACGCCATGTTACTTGTGAGATACCTACGTAAACAGGAAGGAAAGTGAACTAAAGTTATAGTTTGTTGACAAGCAGACAGTAATAATGTTTTACTATCTGCCTGTCAACAAACTACATCATTTTTCACTTTCCTTTCTTTTGTATACACTACAAAATGATGTAATGTTCTTGAATATAACCCAAATTGTTGTAAACCCAGTATGTCGTATTGGGACTCAAAATAATTACCCTTTGATTGTGTCTAAAAAAAATGTTGTATGATAGTTAGTCAAAAGTTGTTGTGAATAAAAGTGTTGATACATTTGTATATAGTGTAGTGTAAGTACATACAGTAAGTGGAGTGAATTTAATATGAGAGGTTTAGTATGAAATATTTTACTATGTGTTTGTTTCATTACATTATGATTCCTTTGTACACTGTAGAGTAGACACACATATGGTTCTTCAACGGCACCAAAAATAATAATAATAATAATAGTAATAATAATAATAATAATAATAACGAGCATTAATTAAGAGAAAGTGGTTTACAGCTTGGGCAATCCCTCCCCCCCCCCCCCAGAACGACCGTTAGACCCTTGTGGTTTTGAAGGGTGCGCCAGGTATAAGAAAAATAGAAATATGACCGTTGGACTTGGAGAGGTGGAGGGGAGGGGAGGGGGTGGGGTAGGGACCTTCACACGTACATACATCCATACATACATACATACACCCATACATAAATACCTACACACAATATACATACATACACACACACATACAGTACAATGTAAAAAGTATAAAACAAATATAATGTACATTCATCTACCTTCACACATACATACATACACCTACATACATACACAAATATACATACACACACACATACAGTACAATGTAAAAAGTATAAAACGAATATAATGTACAGTTGCCCAAGTAAAGACTGCAACCGAATTTGCTGGTGTGTGGCAATATCTGGCAGGTGCTGCAAAGTAAACACTCGTATTTTATCAATGGATCACTCACAACCTATAACCTTTGTATGGATGGATGTTATTGGCTTCAGCTAATTACATTCATCCTTACAAAAGTTGTAGGTTTAAGTGATGCATTGATAAAATACGAGTGTTTACTTTGGAGCACCTGCCAGACATTGCCACACACCAGCAATTTTGGTTGCAGTCTTTTCTTGGCAACTGTACATTCATCTACCTTCACACATACATACATACATACACAAATATACATACATACCTACACACAAACATACATACACCTACATACATACAGTACAATGTAAAAAGTATAAAACCAATATAGTGTACATTCATCTTCCTTCAACGTGATACCGTACGATTAAAAATATATGAATCTTTGAACCGATCTTTGGTAGCCTTAGGAAGTAATAGAAGCTGTCAACCTTTTACCTAATCTTAATAAGAACACGTAATTGTTATGTAAAGGAGGGTTTATATCAGACATAATCTTATATGTTTGTTTTAACATCAATTTATTATACAGGTCACCTATTGTTACACACTCGACCCCAGATCTCTTCGCAGATTTAACTATTTTATTTGCTTTATAGTTTTCTTTTTTTGTTAGACGTCCATACCAAACCATAATCGAAAAACATATAACGGATTCCACCACCACTGACCTGTAGAATAATTAAGGTGAGTATACTTCTATTTACTCTTAATGATTTCAACACACTTACAAAATGACGTTCCTGTCTACACTTATTATACACTACAGTATTAATTATTAGCTGTTCCTCGTAATGTTTCATCAATTACAACACCTACTAAATATTTATATTCCCACATTCTATCAACTGTTCCATTGCCTACTTTGATATTATCTATATTTCTTGTGTAAATATTATATCTTTGGTCTTTTTTACATTTAAGTAGTATCATAATAAACCTAATTAAGCCACTGTGAAACTAGCCTTAATAATTGGCAAATCAAACTACCGAACTACCGTGTCTAATCTCACACCCAAAATAAACAATGATATCGTATGGCAGAAATTACTATCCATTGTATTGTAGGCTACGATGGTATGGTAATGGTACGAATGGCCCTGCTGTTATTTTTTGTCTATGGAGCCATCGTACCTTTAACCACACATCGTATACACCACAAAACAATGTTCTTAAATTCATAACAAGCATAAAAAAAATCGAAAGTGGTTAAAAACGATTAGCAACCCCACTGCCACCCCCCCCCAAGAAAACCGTTACGGGTCGGTGGAGGGTTGGGTCGGTGGGCCAGGTAGTCAGTCAGTCGAGGCTTGTCCACGTGTGGTCCAGGTCACGTAGGCCTACCGCTCTGTCGTGATTTAAATTTAAAGAAAGTGCTGTCATTACAATTATATATATATATATTGGTACATACTTTATACCAATATACTGTGTGTGTGTCCAATTGGAAAATGGATGTGTATATTCAGGAACAATATATATACTCCAAAATAATGCTATGAAACTAAGCATAATGTTACAACATAAATGATATTTGTATTACAAGTGATTATAGTGTTACAACATAAATGATATTAGTATTACAAGTTAATATAGTAATACAACATAAATGATATTTGTATTACAAGTGATTAATAATAATGAGAGAGGCCATGTGTGGAGCAACATCTACTGGTGGAGTGGAACATAGAATAACCAACCAGACAACAGATGGTAAGTACTGAATTATTTTCCTATTTACCTTACCTTACAGAACCTTACAGCAGTACTGGAGGCAGGTCTAGGCCTCTATGTCTAGATCATATTCGGTGTCTTGTTCTACTGTGACCTAACCTAACCTAACTTAATGTGGACCAGGGCAAACTATTTACCTTACCTTACAGAACCTTACAGCAGTACGGTACTGGACGCAGATCTAGGCCTCTATGTTCAGATCATATATATGTATATATATAAAGTTATAT